>AP028443.1:9286827-9684055 GCA_036509395.1 Antheraea yamamai | reverse complement strand
CGTAACAAGCGTAAACGGTCGCGATTTTCTGCAGACGGGTAAGCGTCGTGAGCTCGAGTCGCGGCGTTCTTTTCCGTAATCAACGCTCTCACGTCGTCAGGGAGTATAAAACGGCGATCATTCGCCGCTTGTACCTCTTTCGAGGTCTCTCTGACGGCGGTCTGGAGATAGTCGACCAGGGAATCGATAGCCGAATCCGCGTCGGCTTTAGACACCAACACTTCCGGAACCCTGTCTAAATTGCTAGACGAAGGATTTTCTTTAAAATAACGAGCGAGTTTCGCGTAATCAGCCACCCTAACCGACGGAGGGGTGAAGTCTGAGTTAAAACCTAACTGTAATACGACCGGGCGATGGTCCGAATCAAGTTCGTGTACGACTTGTATGAGTCGTACCCGAAGCGTGATATTTTTTAACAAAGCTATGTCTAAAACTGACGGACGGCAGTTATCCTGATAATGAGTGGGTTCCGGAGGGGCTATGACGTCAAACGCGAGAACCCTACCTAGTTCGTCGAGTATCCTCCCGTTACGAGAGGTTCTCGGACTATTCCAGATAACGTTCCCGCTGTTGAGGTCCCCCGCTATAATGACTGAGTCTCCTAAATTAAGCAACGATTGCAAATCTGTTTTTAACAACTGCTTATTCGGTGAGAGGTACGCGGACACTAATATAATGGACGGATGACCGGTCCCTTATTCTACGTTTGTAGAAAAAACGACACTAACAATAGAAAAAAGGTATTTAATATAATGAAAGTTTTTATACAAAGAAATACAAACAACAAATACAAAGAACAAAACGTTGACTATAGCTAATTTCACGGTATCAATTTTTCGTGACGGTGTGCGCGCGCATCGTAATGTCTTCAGGGTGTCGGTTTTTCGTGACGGTGTGCGCGCACATTGTAAAAATTTATTCTCGTCATTTTTCCCTAACGCGCCAAAAGAAGTATAACTTCAAAAATTATGTTATGTTATCTATGATGAAAAGATAAACCAGATCGAGTTTTTTGCCGGTATTTTTAGAATAAGTGAGTTGTTTTCAAACCGATGGTAGTTTTGTCTTTCATAAGTGCCATCTCAAGGCCTAAATTGAATAAAATACGTTTGATTTTATTTTAGGTTTTCTCATAATAAAATGTGACAATATATTTATTTTTACAATTATTATTAAACCAGCTTCTTATGCGTCTATTGTTTATTTTTATATTAATTAACTGATTTGTATTTTTCCCACAATAATAAAAAAGAATATTTTTTTCTTGTCATCTTTCAGCCGTTTTGGTGTTTACCCGGAACAAACATCTGTAATGGTATATAATAAATGGGCCGAGACAAAGAAAAAGGATTAGGCACATCTACCTGCTTTGTTTACTAACTGATTTTCATTAGTATATTGTTTTTTTTTAAACTTTATTTTTGGCAACCAATCTGTTAGATTATTACTGCCATTGTAAAATGAGTATCGATATTACAAGTTTCTTGATATAATTTCAATGAACTAACAAGATGGTGGCCATCTTGTTATCATCAAAGTCCCGCCAAAAACTCCTATTATATTGTTGTTTAGTAGCTATTGACGAGCTTTAATGTTGTCAAGAAAAAAAAAACAGATTTTTTTTAATAAGGAGACTTAAAAAATTGATATATTATGGTTGAATTTCGACCAATAGCCTAATTACTAGTACAGTTCGCGTCAATTTTTTTGACTGTTCCGAATATAGCCGTTAGTGCAGGCTTGCGCATATATTCTCAAGCGTTTAATACAAAACAAAATTTAAAATATTATTATCTATACATATAATAAGAATGTAAATCTAACGTGTCTGTTTGTTGCGGGTGTCTGGAAACAAGTAATAAAATAAATTTCAATCATTTTTAGAAATGTCTGTCTGTCTGTTTGTTTGAGCACGCATCCCTGCTGAAGTACTGCGTTAACGATAAAACTTCATAAAAAAGAATATCCTCGAGTAATGTTGTCTTTGTTCCATTAAAACCGGCCACTCTATCAAATGTTATTGTAATTTGAATGACGACTGGAGTTAAGTAAGAGAAAACAGTAGGTAAGTAGATGTAATTAAATTCCTTACAAAAACAGGGTATTATATAATGTATAAACAATATATGAGACACGGTAAAAACATTGTTTTTTGTATTAAGTTCCACGGGGACGAAGACGCGGTCATAGCTAGTAGAAATCTAAAATTAGCATTTGTTTGTCCTCGATGCTATACATATAATACTAGCTAACACGTGCCCACTTCGTTGGACGGTAAACATTTATAAAAACCTACTTTTTATGACTGAAAAATGAAAGTTAGACATATGCTGTCGCTGTCTTTTTTGTAGGCATTATCAAGGTCTACAACTTTTCTCTGGAACTCAAATATATATCGCTCATCGTTAAAGCAGCGTTCGTAAGAAACGTTTTCGTTCGACGGTTTTTTGTCCGACTTACTTTGCAAATCCGCCCACCACAAAAAAGTTTTTTCATTTTTCGGGTTAATATATAACTTATGACATACAAAAATAACTTGGCTTTCTATTTGTAAATGAATTTTCAAAATCGGTTTAGTATATCCAAATATTACCACCTCCAATGACACAAGCTCACAAACTTTACCTCTTTATAATATTAGTATAGATAATCCGTATTTATACTTACATATGTATACTGCGCATCAATAATTCATAGCGGTTAAAGAGTTTCGTGATATCTTGAACGTAAGTATATTGATTCAACATTTTATTCAAGTCAAGCGACAGTCGAGCGATAACAGAAACCGGTGTCGTTTCGTGGTAACGGTCAAGTTTAGTTAACTCAGCATACAGCGCACAGACGACGCGCCGGTGTCGTGTGTCGTGTCGCCGCCTGCATATTGCACACACGTGCAACACATTGTGCTACCTTGCGTATTGCGCAACCTTAAACACTTCATATTCCAATGCAAATAAATTTACAAAGTTGAATAAACAAATCCGAACGAAAATGTATCACACATGGCAACCAGTTTCTAGTATAAAATAATCCCACTAATAGGTATTATAAATAGCAAAGTTTGTGATATATGACAGATTTTGTTTTTATTTTCGAACTGACCAACGCTGTGGGCTTGATTGGTCTTTACAGCTTCAATGGATTAAAAATGCTGGAAGGATTTTATTGAATCTTTACACCAATATACATTTTAATAATCTATCTATACTAATATATAAAGCTGAAGAGTTTGTTTGTTTGTTTGTTTGTTTGCTTGAACGCTATGATCTCAGGAACTACCAGTCCGATTTGAGAAAACCCTTCGGTTTTAGATAGTTCATTTATCGTGGAAGGCTTTAGGCTATATATCATCACGCTAAGACCAATAGGAGCAGAGCACCAACGAAGATTGTTTCTAAATCGGACATTTTTAGCCTAAAGAAGTTATTCGACGCGGACGATTCCGTTCACAAAATATTTTATTTTATTTAATACTAGCTGTGCCCGCGACTTCGTCCACGTGGAACCTGATGTACAAAACAATGACTAATAAAGTCATCTGAACGTATTTAGTCCATTTGCTTATGTACCTTTCTCTCATATTTAAGTCGCGGCGCCATTAAAATTACAATAACTTTTGATAGAGGAGACCGATTTTAATGAAACAAAGACTAAGTTACTCCGAAGGATATGCTTTATAATTTTCTTTTATGAGGTTTTATTGTGAACCCAGTACTTTAGCAGTGATGCGTGATCGTACAAACAGACAGACAGACAGCATTTATAAAAATGATTGAAATGTATTCTATTACTTATTCCTAGACACCTGCAACATTTTTTTTCACGAAAATCGAACAAGTACAGACACGTTAGATTTACATTCTTATTATATATATAGACTTGAAAACTAAACGAGGTGGGAGTAGGAAATGTCGTATAACTGAGCTATTTTCCGAATATGAATGATTAGAATGTAATACGTTTATTAGGAATGAAGTAGCGTCGCAATAACGCTGTTATCGTGTCGCGAATCAAACTAAAGTTCAACAGTTATCATGGAATCGTTCAAACGTCCTCTGTGTCCTCATACTGACCTTGTTGTCTATAGCCATAGCGTTGAACGTACTAATATTTTTTTATATAGAAATCATTCTCATATCAATGACCGTCTTTCTTGACTATTGAAACTTATTATTAAAGATTCTAAATAAAATAAAAAGGCCTTTTATTTACTACAATAGAATAGCTCCGGGATGTCGGCCACCCCTTTTTCGCGTTACAGTTTGAAATTTGGTAGAGGGTATGCCCATCGATTGCTCGACATTTAAATTTTGAATTAAATGGGGATAGAGAAAAAAATTAGAGATCGAGAATTATGGAACGATGCATTTGAATCCACTTCCTTTAACCACGTCTGCAAATCTTTTACTTTTATGAAAAACTAACTTCCAACTAAAATGCTGGATTAGTACGAGTGCTCGTCCGGTGGTCGAACTTCAACCATAAAGAATAAAATATACAATTTTTTTATTGATAACACTAACAGCTGGTTAATAGCAATAAAATAAAAAAGAATTACGAAAATCGGCTAACAAACAGATGCGGGAGATGTTTTTAACCGTCTTTATTATATCATAGTAGGCAAACGAACAGGCGGGACACCTGATGTTAAGTGATCACCACCGTCCTTAGACACTTGCAACATCAAGAGAGTCGCAAGTGCGTTGCCAGCCTGTGTTTGGGGGAGGGCGAAGTGGGGCTCGGACGCACTCTTAACGGTCTGTCTTAACTGTCGGTATTAAATAAAAGTTAACCTTTAACCAGAGCTAAAGATATCAGATACTGATTTCGATTATATCTAACGACAACACGTTATTGTTCTATTAAATACAGCTATAGAACTAACGTTTTATTATCATTTACCAGATGATAACCGCGAATTCGTCTGCACTGTCCTACACATTCGCACGACACTGCTTGCCCCACTTTTCCGCGGCAAGAAATTACACGTACTTCTTAGAGAAATACGTGGTTTCTTAAAACTTAAACAACTCTATATTAAAAGAAGATAACGTGATAATATTCTTTTTCGATAAGTATCAATTGTTTAAAAAGTGAAAGTAAAAACTTATTTGTCAATAGAGAAACAAATCTACGGTAATTGAAATGATAGATAAATGATAGATACTGTGAAATATTAACATTAAAAATAATTTAGCAATTAATTATTTTCTAAGGAAGTTATATTGCTATGGTGTTATTATAAGGCGTTACAATCGCGCAATGCCTTCGGTCGATACAAATACTGTGTGTCCACAACTTTACTATTTTTTATTTATTTATTAAGGCCGCTGGATACAAGTCCTTTAAGCCTAATTTATTAGCTATCTTAAATAAAATATACAATATTAAAAGTTACATCTTTAACATACTCCACAGCTTTACGTGTCGCTAGAAATGTCAATTTATAATAACGTATTCTACTTTTTTTTATATATATATACTTTACATTTTTAAGCTAAAATAAAGTATATGAAAATACTTTATTCGGGACATTTACAAAATCTTATTTACTTTTTATGCCTGCGAGTCTTTTCGGATATGTCGAATAAAAAATGAAATTATTAATATATTTGAACCTAAACTTGTAACCTAATATTGTAAAAGTAAATATGAAACTTTCAAAGAAAACTAACTTTGTAGCGTGTTCTAAAAGCACTAAAAATGCATTCAAATAAAACTTAAATATAAAAATAACTTCTTTTGAATGAAATACTTTAGTTTTTTCTTGTTCGATACGTTGCAGAAAAAATTGGCAACCCTGCATGTCGCGTAGGTCTTCAGTGAGTCGAAATAAATTTGACATTTAATCAGTTCAATTAATTTCATGATAATCTTTTATTAAATAAATAAATAAATTTATTTGACCTCACATTTACATTCTTAAAACTATATGATATGACAAAAAAAGTAAAAATTTTATAGAACAGTAAAGTTAGAGTATCTTTTCTGCATTAGTTATTTATTCTGCATAATAATTTACCTGTTATTATGGCTCAAGGGTTTCCAAAACTTTTAGGGTGTTATTACAAAAAGTTAAATACGTATTAAACACTTGCTTTAAAAAGATTTCGAATTAAATGCACCGCGCTCGCCCAAGGCAAGTTCGCGTTATCCTTTTTCGCAAGTCTAACCTTATCTAACCAAAGCGAGACAAAAGAGCAAGATGGCGATCACTCAGCGACCGCGGTGTATTTAATATGAAACCTTTTTAAAGTAAGTATTCGATACGCATTTAACTTTTTTGTAATAACGCCGTTAGATTCTTATCAAAATCACAGTGAACTGCGAATCTCTGCGATAGGCTAGTGGTTTTTCAATTGCATTAAATGACGCTGATTTAGTATTTTCTCAATCTGTGTAAATTGCACCGTCCTCGTCAATCTTTTTGGATGCTCTGAATATAGTTTTAAGTTTAGGCTTGTGTGCAATATAATCACGCTGAAGCTACTACTGGTTTCAGCATGAATGGGTCGGCTCGCCCGGGGTACTACCACCCTTTCACAGAAAACCGACGTGAAGTAACAGTACTTGCATTGTTGCGTTTCGTTTGGTCAGTGCGAGCGCCGGATACCCAACTCCCCTCCCCCCTCCCCATTTCGCCACTCCTCCTTCTCCCAAACACAGGCTGGCAACGCACTTGTGACTCCCCTGGTGTTGCAAGTGTCTATGGACGGTGGTGATCACTTAACATCAGGTGACCCACCTGTTCATTTGCCTCCTATTATATAAAAAAATAATAATAATACAAAACATAGTTAAAATATTGTGGTCGGAATCTAAAAATAGTATTCATTTCTCTTGAAGTTGTCTCGATGTTATAATATGTATTTCTTTTTTAATTTGTGTTCAGGGCAACTATGTTCAGAGAGGTCAAAAAGTTTGGCGAGTACTGTAAAATTGTATAAAGGAAAATCACTCACCAAATTCCAGTTTCTAAAACTAAGTCCACAGTTTCTGGAAGTTCTAACCGGAACCCTGGAAGATGAAATAAGTTATAATAGGAAAATAATCTCAAACTATACCTTCCTTCGGGTAGAGGTCTATGGCCTCTATGGTCTATTGCAATGTAGCTCATACAGACTGATGTGATGACATGTATTAGTACTTTACTTGTATTTTTGACAATCAATCTTACAGGTTGTTACTGCCATTGTCGAGTAGGTAATAATTAAAAAACAACGGTGTTATTACAAAAAAGTTAATTAAGTATTGAACCCTGGCTTTAAAAAGGTCTCATATTAAATGCACCACGGTCGCTGAATGTTCGCCATCTTGCTTTTTTGCCTCGCTTTAGTAACGTTAGGTTAGACTTGTGAAAAAGGATAACGCGAACTTGCCTCGGGCGAGCGCGGTGAATTTATTAGGAAACTGTTTTAAACCAAGTATTTAATACGTATTTAACTTTTTTGTAATAACACGGCAAGTGTTTTGCGATAATTTCAAATTCAGTAATTAGAGTGACGTATAATGTATGTGAATAGTAGTAGTATTCTATTGTAAGCTCTGTTTATTGGTGTGTATTGTTTTTATTTACTTTTTTTTTCTTCTAAATTTATATTTGTTTTGTTTAATCCTAAATTTGTTGTTATATCTCTTTAGTATGGCCATCCGTGACGTGTTACGTGCGTCTGTTTATCATCATATACCTATAGGCTCCCATCGAAAATCAGCGCTGCAGTACTACTTACAGTATTGCAGATTTTTGCTGAATGGGTTCGCCAATTGTTGGACATCTATTTTTCATTTTTAAAATGTATTTTTTTTTGTCTAATTAGTGTGTAATTTAATTTAATTGTATGGTTGTTCCAACAATAAAGTATTTCTTTCTTTCTTTCTTTCTTCTTTATAATTGCAATGTTGTAACAAAACGGTGACTCCCTTGTTAGAACTTTCTATGAAGATTTTGTGCCATCTCAGAATGCTTGCTCCATGGTACTATTTCCTATCCACTTCGCTTGTGCACAATGCAATATATCTATATTACGGAAAACACCACCAATATACGAAATACAGAGTCAAGTAACACAAGATTATGAATAAAATATAAAATCCATTATATGCCAGACTAACATCCAACCAAAAACTCCGATGGCATATATAATATTTATATCAACACTTTGACTGCTACATTGGTCATATATGACCAGCCACGATTACTCTTGTGACACCACAGTGGCAATTAGTGACCGGAGCGATACGTCTCTTTACAATTGTAAAAATTCATCCGTGGCGTCCTAAAAGAAACATGTGAATACGGTGTGGCAGTCAAAGTGTCAATTTTTCTTTACCATTAGTTTTGCGTTGAGCAATCTACCATTAGTGTACTGAATACGAGGTGTATATTTGACAAAACACATAGTTAGGCGGTATATACTGCTTTGACTTTAAAGTCAATGATATCATTACATAGTATAAAACAATGTCCCCTACCGCGTCTGTCTGTCTGTCTGTTCGCGATAAACTCAAAAACTACTGAACGAATTTTCATGCCTTTTTTCAACAGCGTATAAAGTGATTCATGAGGAAGGTTTTGGTATATAATTTGTCAAGGATATTTTTAAAATTAGGACGGGTCAACGTCTGCCGCGCCCGCTATTTGGTAATAAAAATTCAACTCCATAAAATTCTTTTACCAAAACAGAAACGAAAATAGCTAAAAAAGTGAAGAAATAATAACTAAGTAATTAGTGTCTTCGGTCACCCTGTCGATTGATGTAGTTTCGAAACCCTGAGTTTTCTGTGGAAAAAAAAACAACGTAATTAAACCCTCGAAGGTAGTAGGGCTTTTTCTAGCTCCGCTTGGCTAGCTACTACCCTTAAATTGAAAGTCTGTCGTCAAGCAACCAAACATGTACTCCGTTCACTTGAGACCCAGTCCTCTATAGGTTTATCGTGTTTATCATATTAGACTGTACCCTAATTTAACAGGTAAAAACCTATAATCTTTTTAAAAACAGGCATAAAGAAAATTCTATTGTACTTACCATCAGCGATTATCCTTTGTATCACGCTTGCCATATCTTTGACTTCTGCGACGTAGAAATTATCGCCAGCGTACGGCGTTATACCTAAATCTGTTCACAATTAAGGAAGACTATTACGATTGACCAGATTGATAAATTTTGTAAGGTTAATGTTGCATTTAAGCTAAATTCCTACGAACTGTCGATTATCGTTAACTTCGATTTGTAGATTGTTTAATTAAAGTCACATCAAATTATCTCTATTTATTTCGCCTTTTATTAGAGGTATTATTACGTACTTTGAACAGATGTACTAGCTCGTGACATACCTCCGTGATTGAAGAATAAATAATAGTCGGCAGATATTAGTATAATTTATACTAGCTTCTGTTCGCGACTTCGTCCGCGTGGAATAATGACTTTGAGCTAACTAACACGCAGCGGAAAGTAGTGCGCTGAAGCTGTTAAGACCTTGCTAGGTGAATAGCGTAGACAGTTCGAAAAAAAAGAACGCAGAACGTATTTTGAATAGAAACACAAAGTAAAGTTTAAAAATGATTGCGATAGAAAGTTACCACGTTACCATGGCAACGTATATAATACTAACGCTAACACGCAGCTAAAAGGAAAAAACAGCCCGATTTTGAAACACTCATGATTGGCGCTCCGCTCCTATTGGTCTTAGCTTGATGATATATAAGCCTATAGTATTCCTCGATAAATGAGCTATCTAATACTGGACTTTCAATTCCTTTTTCGCATTAAAAAGTATACTATGTCCTTTCTCAGGCTCTAGACTATCTGTTTATCAAATTTCATTTAAATCGGTTCAGTAGTTTTAGCGTAAAAGCGAGACAGACAGACAGACAGAGTTACTTTCACATTTATAATATTAGTAAGGATAAATAAAATGATGAAGCTCTATCGTTGTGCGCGCATCACTCAAAAACTACTCGATATATTTTGATATTCTTTTTGTTTTACTTCCGTTGCCTTTTTTTTTGGGACATCACATTCTTAAAAACGTCCGGATTTGTTTTTATTTTTTTTTTACAAAACCACAAATATTTTCAGTTTTTTTATAAGATTTTTTAATTTTCAATCTTTAAATATTTTTTTAATGTTAGTACCCGTCGATTTTTTAAATATATATTTTTTTGATTTCAAGCTTCTATCAATTTCTCAATTTTTAAACCCGGTCTGGAAATGGGTTCTCCGTAACTACTATTTATTTACGATTTTTGAAAATTTTATATCAACAAGGACTTTGAAAACTGAAGGAGTTCAGTTAAAGACTATACATATAGGGTCTCCGTGGACCGCAGTTATAAAAGGATACAGTTGAGCATATCGAGGACTGAGTTGGGATGATCCGGGGGCGGAGGAGGCGGTGGAGCTTGCCCGCGTGGGGGCGCCACCGCCCGCAACGTATAAGCCCTCACATATTCTTTGCGTAAGTCATGGAACCTCGCGTAGTATGTCGGCAGCGTAATATCCTTACTGCACGCTTCTGGATGAAGACATTGCCTATAAACAAAAGAACTTTATTAGATACTAGGTATATTTCATCACGCTATGTCTCACATGCAGGGTAATCAGATGTGGTGTAGGTGGTAGAGCCACGATGAAGCGATTACTGGTTTCAGCATGAATGGGTCGGCTCGGCTGGGGTAGTATCACCCTCTCAAAGAAACAGCGACGTGAAGTAACAGTGCTTGCATTGTTGCGGTTCGTTCGGTAAGTGAGAGCGTCGGATACCCACATCCCCTCCCCCTCCCCCTCCAAGAAACAGACTGGCAACGCACTTACGACTCCTCTGGTCTTGCAAGTGTCTATGGACGGTGGTGAACACTTAACGTCAGGTACCCACCTGTTCGTTTGCCTCCTATGATATAAAAAAAATATCGATTAACAGAAATTAGTAAATAGCAATTTGAATATGATAAATTCATGTTAGTACCGGCTATTTCGGACAAATCGGTTGAAGACTACTGGTAGAAGACTCTTGGTTGGATTGGTTTGGTTTTATAAATTATTATTTATACTTAACTAACGGGCCCGGCAGACGTTGTCCCGCCCTGATTATGAAAAAATTATTGACAAATTATATACTAAAATGTTCCTCATCAATCACTCCATCCACCGGTGAAAACCGGAAGAAAATCCGTTCGGTAGTTTTTGAGTTTATCACGAACAGACAGACAGACAGACGCGGTAGGGGACTTTGTTTTATACTATGTAATGATGATATAATTAAACATTTTCACGGGATCTATACAGTAACTTTCCCTCCTTGCTATAATTTTATCGTGGAGTTTGCCTAAATGAAAAGTTCCGACTCATTGTAGGCACTCGAACCTATATCTATTGCATCTTTATTCAAACATTTAAATTACTAATATTTACCTCTAATGTGAAAAGACCAGAGCACACAACAGTGTTACTCAAACCCACGTGCAGGTGAGGTTGGCTTGAGCATCTAAGAAGGTGTTTGATACCCCTTACATCTTAGTACTCATTGACATTGCAATTGCGGCTTACTTCATAGCGACGTCTATTACAATAAAACAACATACTATGTACCTATGTTCTTGCATCTATTGCTATGTCCGTAATCAAAGAATGGTAAATCATATTCATTGAAGGAATTAAATTAAACGAGACGACCTCCGACCAGTCTGGTGACACTCAAAACACGGGAAACGCTGTTTATCATTATTTATACATGCGTATAATAAGTACGCGGTTGGTTTCCATTACAACTTTTGTTCCGGAAATTTGACGTTTATTTTTTAATCTTTACTTTGAATTCGATCTATTGCAGATTGACCCCTGGATTGTCGTGAGCCATAATGGTTTAAACTCCTTACAGACGAATGTAGACCTTGGGTGAACAGACAGATTAGCTCGATATTTACAAAACGTGGTCTGTCGTTTTGAGTTGTAGATTAAAAAAAAACAGACTAGAGGTTACTACTTATTATAATGGGACATATGAATATAATACTCTATGGTATACATTTATACTCTGTAGTATAAGGATATATTACATTCTCTGTGGTAATAAATTTAACATTGTTTTAGAATTCACCTGTCTACGTCTTGTACCTTTTTATAATTTGCCTAAATAACATACTATATATATATGTAACAAGTATATATATTATATAGCAAACATAGCAATAGAGTTCATAAAAATAATCCAACACCATCCCATATTTGAAACTTAATAATGGGACTAAAATTTCGTTTAGCTTATATAGCTATACTATAGTAGCTTATATACTAGCAGATACACACCCGCATCGCTTTATTTGATAATATTTAACATAGTTTTCGAACTATGTTAATCAATCCATTCTCGTCTCACGGGTACCTTACAAACATATAACAAACAAAGACAAAGTATACAAAGACTCGACACATTGTGGTTTTTAAAAAAGAATAATTATTGGAAGAACACACAACTAATTAACATATATGGAATTCGAGCATTACGACCGATAAAACCACTAAAATGTGGTTTATATATGGGAAATAACTGATTCACCGGACAAAAAGTTCAAGGGTCATCCATCCAAAGAAAGTTATACCTACTGTGATAAGTCATTAGTATTAGTTTAGTGGATATACTCCTTGTATATCCACTAAAATGGTATTTAATGAATGCAATCAACACCATAACAGTAAAAAATACAGAAAACTAGCGTCGGATGTTTCTCAGGACTCGAGCTAAATAAAATCATTTATCATGACTTTTGTCTGATACTACGTTACTTTTGCTACGTTATGTGCTATTTTTATAAAATATTTTCCTCGGACTATGTCCCACTACGGTTTTTGTTAGAATATCTCTTTTGATTTCGTGTTTAAGACACTATACCTATGATAAATTACGTTCAAATCTCAAGGAACCCCGTTACTTGGCGCAATAAAGTGACTCCATTATTCATGAGCTCAAAGAATACATCACAATGCATTTCGTAACATGTATCTATTTTTTATATATATTATAACTTCCTTAAGTATATGCAATTACGTTTAATAGAGTAATGTGTGAATAAGTTGCGCGCCAGGAACATTTAAAGGTCTTGTATTTTTGTTAAAAATTGATTTTACTTTTCGTGTCTTAGAGAGTAAACTTTAATAAAATAATTAATATGCATAATAAAAGGACACTCTTATCTATTTTAAACTATTGTAAGTAAACACAATAGATACACTCGACATTATGGCGGCTCTTATCGTGAACTTTAAAAAAATACAATGGAAACAAACAGCCGGCATTCATTCTGACATTACGACACCGGATGTCGAAAGATCAATATCGATTCACGAATACTAAAAAAAAGGTTCACCTTTCCATTTTAAATTATGATTATTTATAGATAAACCTGACATTAACTGAAATCAACGGTGAACATATAGATTTTGAATTTTGCATTACTTATGTTATTTCACGGCACGGCGGACGTTGTCCTGCCCTGATAATAAAAAAAACCCTTGAAGTTAGACATATACTGTCACAGGTTTTTTTGTAGGCATTATCAAGCTCTACAACTTTTCTCTAGAACTCAATCATATAACTCTCATCGTTAAGGCAGCGTTCGTAAAAAAAAAATTTCGGTCGGCCCTTTTTTCTCCAACGTACTTTGCAAATCCGACTACCACAAAGAAGTCTTTTCATTTTTCGGGTTAATATATAGCCCATGACACTTACAAATAACGTGACTTTCTATTGGTAAAAATAGTCAATACTGGTTAATTTTTAAAATCGGTTTAAGAAATTCAGAGATTATCCCCTACAACGTCACAAACTCAAAGGGGAGGAGGGAAGAGGAGATGGGTCTCCGGCGCTCTCACTGACCAAACGAAACGCAACAATGCAAGCACTGTTACTTTACGTCGGTTTTCTGTGGGTCGGGTGGTAGTACCCCGAGCGAGCCGACCCATTCATGCTGAAACCAGTAATAGCTTCAGCGTGGCTCTACTACCTACTACTGAGTCGTCCTAAGTGTTTAAATGTTTTAGATCCATTTTTAGGTGCTGATAATTACAGTTCGTCAGTCATAGAAGTTACGTAAGAATCATCACACAAACAACTGGTTTTTGATTGCGTTTAATTTTAAATGTATGATATTTTTTAAGATATCCATTAAAATGATAATCTTTAAAAGCCAATTTTAATCCCCATTAAAAGCTCAACGCAATTAAGGTATTAAATTGGATAAGGGTTTTATTAATCAGCTAAAATCAAAAAGTGTTATAATGACTATTGTTCGATTACCTACTATATCGGTAGGTGGTAGAGCCTTGCTGGTAAGTGGTAGAGCCATGCTGGTAGGTGGTAGAGCCATGCTAAAGCTATTACTGGTTTCAGCATTGAACGGGTCGGCTCGCCCGGGGAGTACCACCCTCTCACAGAAAACCGACGTGAAGTAACAGTGCTGGCATTGTTGCGTTTCGTTCGGTCAGTGGGGGCACCGGAGGACCACCTCCCCTTCCCTCAACCCTCCCTCCTCTCCCTTCCCCTCTCCTCCTTTCCCCCAAACAGAGACTGGCCACGCACTTACGACTCCCCTGGTGTTGCGTGTGTCTATGGACGGCGGTAACATCAAGTGACTCGTCTGTTCGTTTGCCTCCTATGACATAATATATTATATATATATTTAATAATCCTTCCTTTACCCGGAACAGTTAAGGGATTTGATTAAATCTCTATTTCTATCGTTTACCTGCGACATATTAGAATTAGCTGTGATATCAAGCTGGTATGACGGTGACTATTGGATTTCAATCTTGTAAGTACTAGTATTGTTATTATAATATTATTCTTATACTAGTCCCATAATGCGTGACGAAGCTTCAGCTACTTGTCCCGCTAAAAACTAACCTCAAAATGAAACATCTGTAAAGACGCAGAATAATGTGCACACCTTTGTCATTTCAATAATAACTCAAAATTTACATTTTCAAGTTCCTTTGGTGTCAGTAAAAATGGGGGGCCCAGTAATCGTGCTGCGTCTATCACACACTCCGATAGTTCGTAACGTACGACGTTAATGTCACAGGTAAATTTATTGTAACAGTAGACAAAACTTCGTGCCGATGCACGCAGGTACGAGAATAGCATTAGAATACTCAGTCTGCCAACAGACATATCCAGCATGGAAAAATAGTGTAGAGCAAGAGAGAGATGGATGCGAAACCATGCTGTCATACACTCTCTTGGGTCAGAACATTGCGAGTTTCACCGATCCCCAGAAGATATACCAGCAGCAAATGATTTCTATCCCTCCGGCTCGTTAAATAAAGTGTCCTCGTGTCCGCATCCCCGAAACCACCGATTATATTACCGTGGTCGGGTGGTCAACTTCGCTCCCGCACATTCACCGCGGCCCTCCTGAGTATCGTTTCAAGCTTAGGTTCCATCTCCCAAAGTTGTGCTCTCGATTGTCTGCGCGATTTGTGTTGTCGTATTTAATTTTATACTCTTTGTAAGTTTTAACTACTACATACTTATCATAGATTTAAATATAAAATCAATACATACCTCAGAGGGGTTTGTCCGTCCGTCACGAGTCTGAATAGTGGTGAATGTGGATCCACCTGGAGGTATCTCACGAATTCATCGAACTGGAACAAATGAAGAATAAAGTTAGAAATATGCTTTTATAGAAACTTGACTGCATTTAGTGTAATTAATTAATGAGTTATGTTTATGAGAGAAACTATGAAGATGCGGTGTAGACGACGTGTGGAGGTCAGCGAGGAGTGTTTTAGCGGTCATAGATGAATGAACCAGTTGCGATATATTCTTATTTACACTTTTTAGTTACGATCAGTGCACTATAATGCATTGAATAAATAATAAAGGCACGAAGTCGTTTTTAGTATATATAATTGAAAGGAATTATATACAACTAGCGGTCGTCTGGGTTTATATACTTTTTATAAATGATGATACCATACATTATCTACGTATCACATCAGTCTGCAAGAGATCCATTGCAGGGGCATAGGCCTTTTTTCGGAGAAATGTAGGTATGAGCAAGTTCACCATGTCAGCCTACCACGTACCTATTGCCGATTTCAAACTTCGAGAAATCCACATTTCTATACTTAGTTCGTACCACAAAACAATTCACAGTTTTCTGGTTTCGTCGCGTTATATTCCTATACCCTTAAGAGATAGTGTTACGAATTTAAATTAGTAAATGTACCCGAATTCAGAATTCGTCGGGGTTCGAACCTGCGGACAACACATTGATATTCCACCGACCAAACCACTAGACCAAATACTTTTTTAGATATTCTAATTACCATATACTATTATTATGGCTATATTACTGTGACATTTCATCAAAATCTGTTCAGTAATTTTTGCGTGAAGCAGTTAACAAATATGCATCTATACTCACAATCTTTCTCTTTTATAAGTCCTTAGCTTAGTTGTAGGATAGATTGTATTGTGTAATATGAATATAGCTAATACCTGACCGGTGCCCACTTCGTTGGGCGGTAAACATTTATAAAAAACTGCTTTTTGTGACTTAAATATAAAAGTTAGACATATGCTTGTTGCTGAATTTTTTGTAGACATTATCAAGCTTTTTCTCAATCATATATCTCTCATCGTTAAGGCAGCGTTCGTAAGAAACGTTTTCGTTCGACTGTTTTTTCTCCGACTTACCATGCAAATCCGACTACCACAAAAAAGTATTTTCATTTTTCGGATTAATATATAGCCTATGACACTCACAAATAACGTGGCATTTTATTTGTAAAAGAATTTGGTAGGTGGTAGGTGGTAGAGAGCTACGCTGAAGCTATAGCTGGATTCAACATGAATGGGTCGGCTCGCCCGGGCTAGTACCACCCTCTCACAGAAAACCAACGTGAAGTAGCAGCGCTTGCTGTTGCGTTTCTTTCGGTCAGTGAGAGTGTCGGTGACTCACCTCCCCCCTCCCCCCTTTATCTTCTCTCCTTCCCCTTTCCCCGCCAATAAAGGGTGGAAATACACTTGCGACTACTCTGGTGTTGCGGGTGTCTATGGACGGTTGTGTACACTTAACATTAGGTGACCTGTTCGTTAGCCTCCTATGATATAAACAAAATTTAAAATCGGTTTAGTATTTCCTGAGATTACCCTCTACAACTTTACAAACTCACAAACTTTATCTCTTTATAATATCAGTATAGATATAGATAACTGCACGATTCAGTTATTTTCGGTGGGAATAAACTCCGTATAAAACACATACAACGCAGATAATGTGGGCACTGTTTAAAAAAATCGGTGTAGGAGGTACAAAGCAAGCATTTATTTCTAATAATAAAGGAAGCATACTTACATATGCTACTTTTTTATCAATACAATACGATATCGAACAAATTGTACCCGGAAACTGCAATGACCTTTATTTATAATCCTCTCTTATACATTTCAAAATTGATGGACCAATCTAATATTATGTATGAATTATTAATGTAATGTAGTTATAAATAACTTTGTCCTAAAAACTTGTACAGCCTTATTGGATTTAGTAAAGATGGTGGTATACTAAAGCCGTATGACGCGTCTCCGTTTAAATTTTTCTACGGTAATTTTCTTTCTTAATACTAATTCACTGTAACATATGACAGATATGGTACATATTATGAAAATATAATAGGTACTGTTGAGGCTCATATCACGTTAAAACTATTGAACGTATCGGCATACAACTATGACTATTCGTTGCGGGAATTTGTCATAAATGATTCTAGGATACTTATTTTTTGGATTCATTTGACTCTTTTTCATTTTTAATGCTCAACAAAGCCGGCGGGAATCTGCTAAACTGGACACAGGGAGTCGAAAATAAAATACTTGAGTACGTTATCTCCTCTGTGTTTCAGGCGATTTTATTTGTCTTTGTTTAGTAACTATTTTTTCTTCAAAGCTGGCTTGGTTTAGTTGACTTCTGTCAATAAAAAAAATACAACGACGCCTTTAGTTATACATAAATCTCTATTCGACATACTTTACGATCCACTAATCTATAATATTTTTACCCCCTTTGTAAAAAGCGATAATATTGAAACTTTAAAAAAATTGTGGTCGAATCTCGACCACAGGACGACTACTAAGATATACATACGCTAGTACATTGAGCATTTTAATGAAAAAAAATAATACTGTCCATTTTGCTATAACTCGCTACTAAATAGCGCTGCAGCGAATTAATTTCCATATCGTTCAATTAATTGTCATGAAAATTAGTTTGTGTAGATATTTGAACAAGAATAATATCTATGCAATACCCATTTTGCTACAATAAATAAATAGTAACCACAACCAACAATATGAAACGCATGCACAACTAATCTATATAAATAAAAATGAATTGCAAAATATGTTGCTAAGCGCAAAACTTGAAGACGGCTGGTCCAATTCGAGTAATTTTTGATTTGATTTATGCCTTAAACTTTGAGGAAGGTTTTTATGGAGAGAAAAATTGGAAAAATTGCACGGAAAAACCTAAAAGTCACCATTTTACTGCAGTTTGCTATAAAAATTTCGCTTTCTCAATTTGTATTCCGGAAAAGCGAACAATCTCTATGGATATGGGCATAGCAAAATGTTCCCATATGTTGGTATAGTGGCCGCTCTGAATATAGCTGCAAGTTCGGTCTTGCGGATAATATTGTCAAGAGTTTCATATGATATAAAATTAAAATATTATTCTAGGGATTTAAGATTGGAACTAATTTATCCTTGTCTCGATGTTACACATATAACCTAATACGTATATATACCTAAATTTGTGTTATTTGCAGCTATATTCAGAGCGGTCAAATGTTTGGCGAGGCCTGTATGTATCTACTAAAAAATCATATTAAGGCGAAACGAAGTTCGCGGGGGCAACTAGTTTAATATATAAACAGCGATATGTATAATAAAATATTTAATAAATATATTCAGCGTTCAGTGTACCCACACCTTTACTTGCAACACTAAATGTGACGAGTTATTTCGTCAATTACGATGTTTTTATCCGGACAAAGGTTTTATAGCCAGTAATTACTTTGAAATCGTAAGCTTTTAAATCTTTGTGTTAGTAAATGTGTACGTTTTTTTGTATTCTGTTAGCGATGTTGGCTTTTATGTAACTATTTTTACGCACTGCATTAGGCGTTTCGCGTCAATAAATATTGATGTCATAACTTTTTATTGGTTGCTATTAATAAATTAATTAATTTGGCTAATTATCATTTTATAAAAGTATGCTTATAAAGGAGTTTTGGCCTATTATCCTTGGGATGAATCACTTTATCCACTGGTGAAAACAGCTTGAAAATCCGTTCAGTAGTTTTTGAGTTTATCGCGAACAGACAGACAGACAGACGCGGTAGGGGACTTTGTTTTATACTATGTAATGATTCATAATCTTGTGTTACTTGACTCTATATTGTGTAAAATTGGTGGTGTTTTATGTAATATAGTTTGTTTATTGTGCATAAGTGAAGTGAATGGAAAATAATATCACGGACCATAAATTCTGAGATGCCACAAAAACTGCATGGAAAGTTCTAACAAGATGGCCACCATCTTGTTAGTTAATTGAAATTATATCAAGAAACTTGTAATATCGATACTCACTTGACAATGGCAGTAATAGTCTACTAGAAGACTGGTTGCCAAAAATGAAATGGAAGAAGAACTTGTAATACTATTAACTACTCGACAACGGCAGTAATAATCTAAAAGATTGGTTGCCAAAAATAAAGTTAAAAAACTAGCTGTGCCCGCGACGTCGTCCGCTCGGAACCTTATGTAAAAAACATTGATTAATAAAATCATCTGAATGCATTGAGTCCATTTACTTAGCTAATTTTCTTTCGTACTTAAGATTTTAATGAAACAAAATCTAAATGTTACTCGAATATATACTTCATGATTTTCTTGAGGATTTATCGTGAACGCAGTACTTTAGTAGTGATTTTTGGCCAAACTCTCTAAAAAGATTAACTTTGTCAGATGTCTTCCCTTTTGTCTGTTCCATTGCTGGTACAGGAGTTGGCCAGGTTTGGAAAAAAAGCCTTTCTGAAGATATCTCTTTCCCTTTTTCCCTTTGGAAATGCAAAGAAATAATATTCGTACGGCTTACTTTGATTATGTTGATCAGTGTCATCTAGTGTAAAATAGTTCAAATTAACAGTTATTTAGTCCCTAGTTAGTACATCCAACGCTAGATGGCCCTAAAGGGTATATTGACTTTTCGATATTTTATTCTCATACCAACGATGTCAAAACATCGATGTTTTTCAGCTAAATATCGATGGATATCGATCATCCCTACCTGGGGGTCGATATATAGCAAGGGGACTTGAAAACTAAAATTTGCAGGTAAACAAAAGAATAACTGGCCCAACAATACTTGTTCCTTGTATGTGCAGGCACAATATTTTAAGCTTACGTAGTAAGTAGAATAAATAATATAAAATATTTAATAGTGAACTCGAATCACCGTCAAGGTCTGAACCCTGTCACAAAGCAGCGTCACTCAACCGTGGTGTTTTACCTCACAAATGACATTTACTTATAAAATGCATAAATGCAACTATAATAGATTTCATATAAATGTTATAACTAAATTGACATGCACAAATTAACATATATTTAATTAATAATTAAGAAATATTAATATATTTATCAATTTATTTATCAATCGCATTTATTGGTAATTTTATGCATTAAAAAATGTACACCTAAATCTATGTATCTGCATAAAATTATCAATTCATTTCAACTTGATTATTATGAAGTTTAATATATGAAGCTGAATAATTTAAGCTGATAAAATAATTTCTAAGACTCTATACTTAAGTTACAAAGAGAATTCGCAGTTACATTCACAAGGCTATAATATATAGAGTTGCTATTATATATCGAAAAATCGGTATTTCTATAATGAAACTGAAGTGGCAAGAATATCGATATACGGATACAATCGATTTAAAAAAATATGTCGTAAATTAAAATTAACTTAATGTCAATACGTTAATTATGCAATGCAATTTCGTACTTATTAATGACTATTTAGCGCTACGACATACCCGAGAGGTGAGACTACAACGCCACCGGAACAGCACTAGCGCCACCATATTAGAGATATATCGGGGAAGCCACTATTGACTGCGATACCGCGCTAATGACTATATCGGGGGTGTTACTAATGACCTCAAACGCTATTGGTTGAAATTATCGGCTGTTCATTATTTACCCTGGTGTTAGAGGTCAATCAATGGTTGGAGTTCGGCATATAAAGGGCAAAATGTCGTTGATATGCACGCACTCCTATGTGGAAGGTATTGTAAGACGAAACTCTGCCCGGATAATTAGTCACAGTGCCTACAGAGCGTTATTGGTTTCATTGACCGACCGGCTGGCTATACGTGATTACTGTAACATACTTTATACAGAAAGACATCTTTTCAATATATCATTCGTAAATTTTCAACCTTCCTACATTACTGAACATTTTTTAATGGTTATCACATATTAAGACCTGTAGCAGGACGTCTGCTTACTGGGTCTGCTATTATGGAATAGTTTAGCTAAATAAATACAGCAACAAAAATTATTGGAAATCAGTATGTGTTCATAATTTTTAATTTTTAACCTTATAACTTATTCTGTACATTATCTAACACAATAAAACGTACTAGAGGCGGTAGAGCCACGCTATTACTGGTTTCAGCATGAATAGGTCGGCTCGCTCGGGGTATTACCACGTTCTTGCAGAAAACCGACGTGAAGTAACAGTGCTTGCATTGTTGCGTTTCGTTCAGTTTATTAGAGCGCCGGATAACCACCTCTCTCCCCCTCCCCATCCCCTCTATCCCGTGCCCATCCCCCTTACCTCCCCTCCCCTCCCCCTCCCCCAAACACAGACTGGCAACGCACTTGCGACTCCTCTGGTGTTGCCAATGTCTATGGACGGTGGTGATCACTTAACATCAGGTGACCCACCTGTTCGTTTACATCCTATGATACAAAAAAAAAACGTACCTACAACAGAGAATAATCCTATGGTTAAAAAAAATCACGTAAATTAACTTAATTCTGATGTTAAATGCCTTTGTATTCTAAGATGATAAACATGCTAAATCTAGACGGGGATGTTAAACCTCGCGCAGATAAAATCATACGGTTTTTTGATGCAGTGACACGTAGTAGCGGTCAATCAATTCTAGGCGGACGTGGAAAATAATATACGCTATAATATTTAATGACAGATATCCGCAAAGTAACGCTTTCTTCAATGAAATCGTCTATAGGCATACATACATAGGCGTCTACACATAAAGAAACTTTAATATATACATATAGCTTCATTGAAAAATACGGTTCCTAAAATTCGCGACGTGCGATGTCGGCTGCCGGGCGACGAACCCGTATCCGCGGTACAGTTAGGAACAGGTTGCTTCCCATTCCGACGGTACTTGCAACTGACAAGCTGTCCGCGTTATATGACAAGTGTTCATATGTCCCGTTTCACCTGTGGATTACACAGTTAAGCTTCATGTTTCTTCATTAACAATTTTTCATTTACTTGTAATCCACAGTTCGATAATATGACAACCACTTGCTCTTTCGTCTTTGTTTTTTATATATAAGTAAACGAGCAATTCCAGCAATTTAGAATATGAGGACAGGGGTGTATCTACCACCGTATATGACGTACGTACATGACGTATGTTAGCTAAAATTCATACAGTATTATTCACAACCTCCAATTATTTTTAGTAACGGGGTTTGTAGTACGGCTCCTAAGTAGAAAGAAAGTTGTAGAAATTGTATCTTTGTAGTAGATTATGTACTCGATCGCGGGAACCGTTCGGGTTGGGGCTTAATTCATTTTTTTTTTAAACGTGTAACTCACGATGGCTATTTAGGAGCACTAGGTGATTATCACAAGGCCTTAACAGCTTCACCGGACTACTAAGGCGAGCGCTTAAGGCACTCAGCCCATTTTATATGTTTGACAACTAGAAAATTTACTCATAGGTTAACCTGCGCCCGCATTATTATACGCACGTGCGTGGCCCCAAATCCAAACCAACAACCTCATCATGGCTCGCTGCCGCGTCCGCGTCCCCCGCCCCCGCGGCATCCCCAGTCGCGCGGGGGCAAATTCTTCGGCTTTTGCTGCTTCTCGGTATTTATTTTTTTCCCGCCAAGGGACCCACTTACCAAATCTGTGAGTAGGGCGGACGATCCCCCCAGTTCTTGCAACTTAACCGTCTGCTGCTGCAGTAAGGCCCGTTGTCGTGCAGGAGCAGGGGGGCTGCCCTTGGGGCCAGCCCACATTTTTCAGTTCTTCACGACACCTCAACCCCCTTGGGAAGCTGTAATCCCCGGCGCGCCCCCAGCCGGGGTAAGTTTCGGGGCAGGGCAACGGCCACCAACTCGAGCGCTCAACAAACAGCATTTTTCATCGTGGACAGCGGCCCTCATTTTTTCTTTGACAGTGCAAGGCACGCCACCGTACTTCGCGCTGGCGCTCCTCGGTTCTGGGGCACCCATTTGTCAAGCTTTTTTACCTATGCCATTTTACGCAAATTACCAATATTGTTTTACCTAACGAGAAACTCTGCTAATTCAGCCGTATGTGTATCCTCAGCTTCCACAATCGCCTTTATCGTCATTGTAACCAAGCTCCCCCCGCCTCCCCAAACAAACACTCGGGGCGGAGGTTAGCCCGCGCGGCGGCGCGCCGCGTGCGCCACGACGCTACCATATTCCATACTTATATCGAGTTTTTCGTCCGGCCCCCCGGCCTAGGAAAGAAACAATATATGTGTACCAAGCATACATACCTCAATAACTCTTATATGTATTTTGTGTCGGAAATTTTTCTAAACTATTTCAGTTCGATAAGGGAAAAAACAAAACCCTTCCACTTTCATGTGTAAGCATGTATGCGTGCACGTGTGTGGAGGGGGTATGTGTAATGTTGTTGCAGTGTTGTAAGATTTTGTGTCACTGTATCGCGCGAGCAGCGTACTCAAGGGCTCCACGCCGAGGGAACGGACCTAGGCTTGGGCCGCTGCCGAGGAGGGCCTAGTGTGGTGTGCGGGAGCGAAATTTACTCCCAGACCACGGCGGCGTGATCTGTGGTTACGCGGGCGTGGACGTGAGCACGCTCTGTTTGAAGAGACAGGCTGGTACTGGTCGTTCACTTCCGTTATTTCATCGGGAGGGTCGGTACTCAAGCGTACTCAAGGGCTCCACGTCAAAGGAACGGACGTAGGCTCATAATTCAATAGTAAACATTTGATACTGAGGTGCTTTAAGACTAGTTACTCCACTAATATGGGACCTTGGGAATGACTAAAGACAATGTTCCAAGAATTTAATATCTTAACCCTGGCATCCCAATATATTCGTGATAATCTACTGTAAATTCGGAAAAACATATATGAAACAGATTTTGTAAACGACTAACGTGATTTTAATACTAGAAAAACAGTAACTCGTAGACTCAGTATTACTAATAAAAAAAAAATAGTTATAGATTGTAAAAAAAAATAGTTATAGATTTTACAATAAGGCCCTAAAGCACATGACCGATTTGTTGAGCACTAAATTCAAGCATCATGTCAAGAAAGTTTTACTGTCGATAGGCTACTGACAGAAAAGACAATAAAATTGGAACATTATATGAATAACAGTTATGTCTGGGAATTATACCATCTATAAAGGACATATAGATATCCAGTAAAACGACTGTGACTTATAAGTTTTATAGTTAATAAAAATTATGGACTATAACATATACACATAAGGATATATTATTCACAACAAAGAATACAAAAAAAATGAGTGCGTGTAACCGTCACACGCGATTGAAGTAAAACTTCTTTGGCGTTATAAGAGATGTGTATATTTTATTTACTTTATAACAAAGACTTGCTAATAATATTTCCTGTGTTATTTAAGTTCCAAATTAGCTGATAGATGGCACTACTAAATTTTTATAAACTATTTATTGACAAAATCAAAAATATTTAAAAACCGGATGGTACAGAAACGTGACGCCATATTGCCATATTGTCGTCCAGTTACCTCCTAGTCGCGCCTTTTACTTCAAAAAATCGATAAACTCGATAGAGATACTTGCCAGCTCCTCTCTGTTTTCCTAAAAGTACAATCCTCATCAATGAATTAAAGGAATCTAAAATTGGCATTTATTAATCTTTAAGTTGTCTCTATGTTATAAGTTCATCACATAATACGTATTGTACCTAAATTTGCGTTCTGCGCAAATAAATTTAGGTCTTCGGAGCCACAGTTTTACGGTAACTCCTATCTGAGCATGAACTAAAGAGTTCGCAACATCTTATCTTTGCCGTACCGTGAAGCTGTGGAACAATCTCCCGGTCAGTGTGTTTCCTTCTTCCTATAACATGGAATCCTTCAAGCGTAACGTGAAGAGACATACGCAGGCCGACATGATAGCGGTGACCGACGGAGGAGGAGGTCTCTCGGTGGTCGCCGTTGTTTTTGGATTGTACTGTGCTTTTTTTATATCATAGGACGCAAACGAACAAATAGGTCACTTGATGTCAAGTGATCACCACCATCCATAGACACTAACAACACCAGGGTAGTCGCAAGTGCGTTGTCAGCCTGTATTTGGGGGGAAGAGGGAAAGGGGAGTTAAGAGAGGTGGGTCTCCGGCTCTCTCACTGACCGAACCAAAATGCAACAATGCAAGCACTGTTACTTCACGTCGGTTTTCTGTGAAAAGGTGGTACTACCCCAGGTGAGCCGACCCTTTCATGCTGAAACCAGTAATAGCTTCAGGCTTTACCATCAGGCACAGTGCAGTCACTTTGCCGTGCTACAATAATAAAAAAAGAGTGGTCAATAAGTTTGGTGGGGACTGTATATTTTCCTTAATGTTTATAAGTAATTTGAATAAAATATTTTAATTTTAAATGCATACAAGGAACTCATACTCGAGCTGCCTTACTTTATTAATACGAATTTCATATTAATTTGATTTCAAATATAGTACTGATTCATAAAATGTTCCAAGGCTAAAGAGGTGAAAGAATAGAGCCACAGTATAAACATGAGAGACAGTACGGAAACTACATACAAACGCTCGAAAACGGCACATTCACACAAACATGCGCATCTTCGAGTAACATTTAGTTTTCGTTTCATTAAAATCGGTTCACTCTATCAAAAGCTATTGTAATTTTAATGACGACGCGACTTCAGTACGAGAGAAAAGTAGATATGTAAATGGAATATATTCAGATGATTTTAGCCTCTGTATTCTTTTACATTAGGTTGAATGCGGACAGAATTGCGGGCAAAGCTAGTGGTTTTATATTATTCACTTAATTATACCGTCTGGTCACAGCTACCTACATTGACCGATACCTGTTTTTTTATTGAACGGTCTCCTTAAATTTGTTCTTTGAATGTCTCCGTTTAAAACCAGATATTCCAGATATTTTAATGTCCTTCATACTAGGCAATGACGTTTGTCGTCCCAAACCGAATAAATTAACCAAAAATAACATTGCTCCTAAAGTTACATGGGTCTTAATAAATAATTATGTTAATATTGGAAATCGTTTTAGTGTCCGCCAATATAGTGTCAATGACCTTAAGTCAAATGAACATCTTTATTTGTAATACAGATAAAGTCGAATGATTATTTGTTTTTTTTTTATTAGTATTATTTTTGAATTATGCCAAATCTATTTTGTATTTTGATATGTGGAAATAAAATTGATTTTCTTTTGTATATGTTAATTATGTTGTTTTGACCTGTAACCTCGGGAACAGACTTTGTTTCTGCAAAAAGGTAAACTCTATGATCTTTATATTTTATGATCAATAGACCAAAATAGATACTGGGTATCATGATCTTATGGTAAAAATACACATTTCTTTATCTATACTTTCTGGCAATCATTGGGTATTGACATCAAGGTCAAAGATCGGTGACGTAGCTGGTCTTAGGGTGGACCTTGTATCAAAATCTCCTGGGGATCCTTTTTAACATTGAACAATATCGTCCTACCCATACCTCACGAGGATCTAGAAATATTGTATCGATGAGAATAGTAGAATTAGTAGGTGGTAGAGCCATACTGAGGCTATTACTGGTTTCAGCATGAATGGGCCGGCTCGCCCGGGGTAGTATCACTCTCTCACAGAAAACCGACGTGAAGTAACAGTGCTTGCCTTGTTGCGTTTCGTTCGGTCAGTGAGAACACCGGAGGCCCACCTCCCCTCTCTCCCCCTCCCCTCCCCTACTCCTTATCCCATCCCCCCTCCCCTCAAACACAGGTTGGCAACGTACTTGCAACTCCCCTGGTGTTGTTAGTGTCTATGGATGGCGGTGATCACTTAACATCAGGTGACCCGCCTGTTCGTTTGCCTCCTATGTCATAAAAAAAAAAATATATATTATTGTTGATTCATTAAATGAATTGAAGGCTTCGAGTAACATTCTACAAGTCTTACATACGTTGGTCCGTAGCAGATCAGAGGTCCCGTATAATTAGTACTAAGGATTTCTTTTATACTTAATAAATTTTAGTGTTTTACCACAATATCATCTGATGTGGTCCAAGGTGATAAACACGCTAAATCTAGAGGGACTGGCTCTCAAGTACAACGGCCAAAATACACAGGTACTTGGCGACATATCCTCAACTGGAGGGTAATAGCTAATCAGGCAGGATTAGGAAAAAACCATTATAGCTTCAACACTATGGCTTCAGCATGATGTTTCACTTCACTGAAAACTATGGCTCATTTGCAAGGATTCGAACCGATTTGAGCGACTGACAGAGCGGTCATTGCTTTATCAAGTCTTTTATTTATTTATTTATTTAGAAACACCAACAAGATTTACACTACAATAATATATGTAGTGTACCAGTACATAACATGCATTTTTAAAGACTCTATATAAGTGCAATCTTAATTATAGGTGTTTACGACGTATTTATTATATCTACAGCAAATAACTTAAGTAAATGAGAAAGCTAAAACAAATACAACAAAAAGAAGAGAAAACACTAACCGTACATTATAATTTTCAGTTTAAGTTACTTAAATAAATTTGTTTATACTGACTGAGACTATTTGTGAATATGTCTAGATTAGAGTTTTTACATTCAGAATTATAGAGTGATATCATTTTATTTAGTGGTGAGTAAAGGTCTAAATTTGTTCGAAAATACTTCGTAGCGAATATATTAAAACGTGAGGCTCTAGGCAGCTTCGCTGGAACAGTTATATCAACTTTGCTTAGTAGTTCAGGTGCGTCCAAGATTCCATTCATTAATTTGTATAGAAAAGTGAGATCAAGTACACATGTAGAACACTCCTTGAAGAGACTGGTGGAACAAGAATATTCTAAATCTCGGCTTTTCCGACCTAGTATAGGTATTTTAAAATAAACATGAATTACTCTTTCATTCGTTATTAAAAGAAAACAAAACCGACATTAAGGACGTTCCGAGGTTTTCGAGTCAAGTATATTAAGACTAAAAAGAACTCGACAATTTCCGCGTTCTGGGAACCTTATTATGTTCCATTTTACGAACAGTTATATGAACGAAACGATACCTGTTAGGGTTGTGCCTTATGATAAGAATCGACTTCCTAATTATATATTTCGCGAGAATAAAGCAATAGTAAAAATGTCAAAATTCGACTTATAAATGACAAATTCTTATTGATGTGAAACATCTATAGGCGAAGGTAAACTTGATTGTTGGCGTGGCGAGACACGGCGACGCGATGCCATGCGCAAGCGACTGTTCGTAAGCTCTCTTGCCGCTCTGAGCTCGCATACCTATAGTGTATACAGTGTTGTTTACTACGTGACACATGTGTTTCACATCTGCCAGGCGTCCCGTGACCGCTCAATTTTTTCTATATCAAACATTACTAACAAGCAACGACAATGCTGCTTCTGTGTACATAATACTAACGTCTTTATACTATTAAGTTTATAGGGAACTAGATTTCGCCCGCACTTTTGCTCGAGTTAATGTACATTTGACCTATCCTTCAGGAATAGTATATATTTTTGGATGAAAAGTGCTCTATACACGTTTCTGTTAAAACTTCCGACCACTGAATCAACTTTCACAGCTTTTAATAATTCCCAACATATTATCATAGTACATTTCCAAAATTAATATATATATATATATAGGTGGTAGAGCCACGCTGAAACTATTTCTGGTTTCAGCATGAATGGGTCGGCTCGCTCGGGGTAGTACCTCATATATAAAACCGACGTGGAGTAACAGTGCTTGCATTGTTGCGGTTCGATAGGTCAGTGAGAGTGCCGGAGGCCCACTTCGCCTCTCCTCTCCTCTCCCTCCCTTCCCCTCAAAGGGTGATAACGCACTTGCGACTCTCCTGGTGTTGTTAGTGTCTATGGATGGTGGTGATCACTTAACATCAGGTGATCCACCTGTTCGTTTGCCTCCTATGACATAAAAAAAAAATGTGATTCTCTGTTTAATCTACTTATCTATCATATACGCCTAAGAACAAAAAGCTAACATCACCTTCATCTCTTTACCTTTATCTCACTTAAGTAGAGTCGGCACAACATGTTTTCCTCATCTATTCTCCCATCCATTCTCCCTTATCAGATGTCGTGTCAGTATTTACACCTTTTCATATATATCATTTTTCACACAATCAATTCACACCTTTTCGGTCTTCCTCTACTCCTATATCGGTCCACTTTCGTACTTAATTTTCATCTCTTCTCATAATACGTCCGTACCATGCTAATAATAAAGGCTGTTAAACATAAATAATAAATATTTTAAATATACAAAAACAACTGTTGCCAACCCTACACCCTGCAGGAGGTAATTTAAGGACGTTAAAAAGGAAAATAAAGAATGTCGATCGAAACGATTTGCACGAAGTGGCCGGAGCGCGGCCTACTTTGAATGATTCGCCAATATTCGCACTTATCTCTACGGTACATACTGGATGGAACTTTAAGGCTGTGTTTATATGTCAACATACTTTCGGAACTTTCCGAAATATCAATAATCTAGCTGTTCCCGCGACTTTGCCCGCGTGGAATAGTTAGTTTGCGCTAACACTAACACGCAGCGAAAGCTCTCAAAAGGAAAAGAACCCCGATTTTGAAATATTTTTCATTGGTGCTCCGCTCCTATCGGTCTTAGCGAGATGGTATATAGCTTATAGCTTCCTCGATAAATGAGCTATCTAACACTGAAAGAATTTTTAAATCGGACTAGTAGTTTCTGAGATTAGCGCGTTCAACCGAACAAACAAACCCTCCAGTTTTATAATATGAGTATAGGTTTAAACGAATATATCAGAGCAAGAAAACGTTACAATTTTAAAAGACGTCATCTTCCATGATGACATCTTGTTAACCATTTAATTGTATCCAAATTAAATCTAATCGAAAATGCTTCATTCAATTTAGTCCCTAAGAAGGCACTTATGAACATCAAAACTACCACCGGTTCGGAAACAACCCAGCCATCGAGAAGAACCGGCAAGAAACTCGATCTGGTTTATCTTTTTTAACATATACGTATATTTAGAATACATTACACGTCACAATCGTTTGTCGTGGATGCACAGAGAGAAGTTAATTCAAGACATCACCATCGTTCACTTATTAATGCACTCTATAATAGCCTTTTGACACCGAAACTCGTTCGACATGGTGCTTAAATTTACAGTCCGACAAATCGATAATATATATGCTTTGAGACTTTATTTTAAAATCTAAAACTATTGTTACTTAAATAACTGTTACTGGTTTTACTAAGGTATTTAATTCTGTGGTTCTATATCGACCCCCAGGGCTCTATGACCACTAGTATCCCCTATATTAGATTAGATTATATTAGAGAAAAAAAATTGGGAGTCTATGTGATACAAATAAGGGTCAATGATAATAATCTCATTTAAGCAGGTTGTGAATTAAATTTTGGCCTTCCAGGAACCAAAGAATCCATATATTGTATATACTGTCAACTTAAATAATACTTCTTTATATTTATTATAAGGACATTTCTATCTACATAAATGATGATACCACCCCTTCAAAACATGCTTGAAGTTAAGGAATTGCCCAAAAACCAATATCAGGTAAGCACGGGGTGTACACAATTGAAAAAACATAGCGAACTTTCTAACTTTGACTAGTTAAATGCGGCTCTTCTACAAAGCATTTAGTGCAGACACGAAAAATTATTTATTAACTTACTTTGTTATAAAGGAATTAACATTTTCGATATTCTAAGCTTAAAAAAAAAGCACATTTTTAGCAAGCAACAATAGCTAGTCGCTCACAAAAAGACATTGAACACAGAGAAGCTCGTGAGTACATTTTCAATAATTATTTCGATAAAAATATATCTACTAAGGCTCTCTGAATAAATTTCAGCTCGTTATAATTATATTTGGTTCTTTTCGATGACGAGTTTGCCGACGACTGGTCTAGGCCAATAGAATATCTAACTAACATTGTAAACTAGCTTTCTTTAGAATCTTTTTGTTTCAATCTCATTAATGTAGTATTACCCTATCCCATGGGAACAGTATTTTTTTTATGAAATGTACTCCATGTCCATTTCTATTGAGCAGTTGAGTCGTGAAAGTGTAATAAATAAATAACCAAATTCACAAAACAGAATGAATGAATCACAATCTTTCAGTGTAGGTACTTAACCGTTTCTCTGTTGTTGTTGTTGCTTGTCTCTGCCTGTTTATTAATAGATAAATTATTTTTTACATAATGGTTATTTATTAGGTGTTATAGTACAGATAAGATTATATCTTCCTACGCGAGACCTTGAAGTCGAGTCGTTTTTTAAATGTTTCAGCAGGAAAATCCTTGATTTTTGGTTTTCCGTTTCGTTTTTATTATTTATTTTTGTAGATTAATATCATATTCGAAGAGAGCAAAGTCTCACAATAACTCTGATATATGTTAAAAGCCTCTCTCTTTTTAGTTGTTTTTAACCTTTTAAGCGTTAGCCCTTTACCACAGTATTACTTGCATATAGAATGTAACTGTGTACACAGAAAGGAGTCACGCCTAAGACTATTACTACGCCACTATTATTACGAAACAACGTATAGTCCGTCAGTCAGGGAAACCAATTAACACTCTGTAGGCACTGTGAATCGGGCAGAGCTTCGCCCTACAATAACTTCAATATAGCCTCCCGAGCAGTCAGGGGCCGTCTCTGCCTACCCCTTACGTGGGTCGACGAGGTGACTGTTCCGAGGCTATGCCTCCTGCAGTTATTGCAGTACCGGTCATTGGAGTTATTTCTCGCTCATTATTGAGCGGTTGGTATTTTCATGCGTCATTGAATTTCAAATTTCTTAGCCACCTTCTTCTATGATAACCAGGTTTCTAGGCGATGGTGTGTAGCGCTTGTCCGGCGGTCTCGCGTGTAGCGGAGCGATTCCCTCGATTAAGGGGTAGCTCGACGCGTCCGCCCGCGCGAACGTGGCTGTGGCTGTTCTGGTGATAATGGCGTCTAGTCCACTTCAGGGTCTCGCGCGATGGTTGAGTTTCGCACGTAGCGGGGGGCTCCTGTTATTGACCTAAGACACAGGCGCTCTTGCGCTCTTAGCCGCTCTTTTGCCTCCCGACGAATGGCATTTTGCCCTTTATAGGCCGAACTATCAAATCGAGTGGCGCTAGTGTCAATGTTCCAGTCGCGTCTCAGACATATTGACTTACAGATTACGTCCGTTTAAATCGTTTGGATATCATTTTAGTTAGTAAAAATATTATAAAGGCCATTATAAATCGTTAAAATTGATTACAAAAATAAAAATCATGACACTATGATGAATACTTGGAGATTTTTTTGTTGTTGTTTGCGATTGGTGGTAAGGAACAGACTGGTCACCTAATGGTAAGTAATCACCACAGCTCATGGACACCTATGACAGGAGGGGCATCACAGATACATTGCCAGCCTTTTAAGAAGGAGTAGAAGGAGTAAGCTTGAGGCTTGAAAGTTTGTAGGTTATATTTATTCGGAAACGCTACAACTGGGAGTTCATTCCAGAGAGCTGACGTCTGTAGAAAAAACGCACGCGAAAACCACATATTTTGTATTTGTAGAGCCACGCTGAAGCTATTACTGGGTTTTAGCATGAATGGGTCGGCTCGCCCGGGGTACTACCACCAGACCCACAGAAACTAATTGTGCTTGCATTGTTGTGTTTCGTTCGGTCAGTGAGAGCCCCGGAAGAACAGCTCCCATCCCCCTCCTCTCTCTCCCCAACCCTACTCCTTTCTCCACCAAACACAGGCTGGCGTCGCGCTTGCGACTCCCCTGGTGTTGCAAGTATCTATGGACGGTGGTGATCACTTATCATCAGGTGACCAAACTGTTCGTTTCCCTCCTATGATATAAAAAAAAATATAGTAGACGACTTCCGACCATGAAGATGATACGGATGGAATAACAGTTAAACAGTGGTTGCAAAACGGCTTGCCTATTCCCTGGATCAGAGCTTCCCTATTATACAGATAGTGCTCCAATAGGTTTGTTTGAAATATATCGATAATTATCGTCGATATTTTAAATCACAATTAAATATCGAGTTTTAAAAAACCTTTAATAAAAACAAGGGTTTTTAACAAAAAAATCTGTAGATAAATATCGAATGTGTGACGATATTAACGTGAAATTTATCGACATATTTTTAAAATTACCCGTCTCAACGTTAAAGTTTAACATTCATTAATAGTCATTCGTTAGAGCATTAATTAATTAAGTAAGTGTACCGAGAAGGAGAAGGTTAAAAAAATCTACATGCCTTTTATCATGGTAGCAAGGGAGTTAAAAGCCATTCTTATGTAATACTTTGTAATTCGAAATTTAATATTAGAAATGTAATTGCGTTTCGGACGTCGAATGGGTTTTTTGATGTGTAACATCTATATGCCAGGGTAAGCCTGATTGTTGGCGTGGCGAGACGTGGCGACGCAAAACACGAACTTTGCACTATTAACGAAATACTCAAAAACATTTGCAACCCTATCTGTATAAACGTAACATTCAAATTGTTTTGTCGCCCACTCGTTCTACTAGTGTTACGCGGCACGCGCCGATGACCTACCGCCCTTTGATAAATGCCGCCAAACACACCGCGCCTGCGCCTAGCGTTGATTTCTGTGTATCTATTTCATTAGACAATTGACTTATATAACTTATACAAAACAATTTCCATGTTTCACCTCTGCTTGGCGTCCCGTGACGGCTCAATTTTTCACTCTACACTTCGATTTACATCTTATTCTACATAATTTTAATGTTTATTGAAATTCTAAAATCTTAAATGTATGCCTTCTTTTTATCCATGTTAAATACTATATATATGGTAAATAAAAAGAATATTCTGTAAAATGAGTATTCGAGAAATCTTATGTACCCTCAGGCTAAGGACTCATGAAGCGGTTTTTACCCGCGTCCGCCGCGGTTGCGGGCCCGCAGCTTCTGTAGAATGCAGAAATATATGTAAAAAATGAAAGCACATCTCATGACGCGTTTTACGCCCGCGGTGTGTGCGGTTGCTTGCGGCTCCCGCTGCACCGGCGGACAACTAGTATTGCGACTCCTGCTGTACCGGCGGACAACTAGTACACACGCGCGTACAGACACACGCTCTGCGTTCGGTTGGCGGGTATTACAACCGCCCGTTTTGCAATTATCGCCCACCACGTACGCGGGCAATGATATCAAACCGCGAGGGTTGCGTAACCGCGCAAATAACCGGTCTCGTTAGTTTAGGAATAAAACCCCAGTACCGCGCCCGCGGCGGGCACGGGTAAAAACCGCTTCGTGAGCTCTTAGCCTTATATGGAGGCAAAAGTTAAATGAAGGACAGTTCACTTCAGTTAAAGTATATGTAAAAATAATATCGTTCCGTTACCTTCACGAATTACGCAGTTATACACTCTATAACCAGATTGTGGTTACTTTCATCTTGAAATTTCTATGGTCAAAACCAAATCTCATCGTAGAAAGCAATGATATTATATGTAAAAAGCTGTTTTACTTATAATGTAATTGGTAGAAAGTCAATGCACACCGTTCAAATCTGTTTCAAACGTGTTATGTCGAATAATTTTAATTTCACAAATAAACAGTCAATCTCTGACCGTTCAAATTTTAAAAATACTAGTGGCCCGCTCCGGCTTCTCACTAACGAAGAAAATGAAGCCAAATCTTCCATTTACAGTGCGACCATTTCATCATCAACAGCCTGTATGAGACCTACTGCAGAGCTATAGGCCTCTTCCCAAGCCCACGACGTATTGGTGATTTCAAATTCTGAGAAATCCACAGGTCTATGTTTTACCACATACAGTAGTACCACAAGAACATTTCTCAGGTTCACGTTTCCTTCCCGATGTTTTCCTACACCGTCAGCCGATAGTGTTAATTGTAATTGTTATTGTAAATTCATAAATGTACAGGAAGTCCGCAAAAATTCCTTGGCTCATCTCAGAGTTCGAACCTGCGGATATCGGGCTGATAATTCACTGGCAAATCTGTCAATTTTATCGATGTCGATATAACTTTCGATGTTATACATTACTACATATTATAAGACAAAGTACTCTGCCACGTCTGTTAGTGTGTTCGCGATAAATTAAAAAATTACTGAACGGATTATCTTGCAGTTGTCACCTGTAGATAAAGTGATTAATGAGGAAGGTTTTTAGGTATATAATATTGTCAAGGATTTTTCTTATTATCAGAGCGGGACAACGTCTCCCAGGCCCGCTAGTATAACACCTATAATATGTATTTGTAACGAAATTCGTGTTCTACGCAATTATCTTCAGAACGATCAACAAGTTTAACCAGGAATGTAAACATATTACGAATAGGGGGAAATCACCTATGTAGTATTGAAATGTTAACAGAACAAATTCTTACACCAAATATAATAAGTCAATATTGTATAATGAGACCAAATAAAGTTAGATATTGATTTTAATGCAAGATCTACAAAACGTGGGGTGTCTTATGTTGACCTGGTAAATCAAATGCATTGAGCATTATGCTTGTAGCTTGTAATAATCTACCTGATTATTACGAGTATAAACTTGCTTTTGCCAGCGGTTTCATCTGCGTTTATATTGATTTGACCTATCATTTAACATTAGAAACAATATATTATAATTAAGCCAGAATACTGATATAAATATCTAAATATTTACTGGAATAATATTTTTTTATCTATACATATAATAAGAATGTAAATGTAACGTGTCTGTACTTTTTCGATTTTCGTGAAAAAAATTATTCACGTGTCTAGGAATAAGTAATGAAATACATTTCAATCGTTTTTAGAAATGTCTGTCTGTCTGTTGCATAAACACATATCAGTGCTAAAGTACTGCGTTCAAAATAAAACCTCACCAAGAAAATCATTAAGCATATCCTCGCGTAACATTTAGTCTCGGTTTCATTAAAATCGGTTCACTCTATCGAAAAGTTATTGTAATTTTAATGACGGCGCGACTTAAGTACGAGAGAAAAGTAGATAAGTATATGGACTTAATACATTCAGATGATTGTAGTAGTCACTGTTTTTTACATTAGGTTCCAAACGGACGAAGTCGCGTGCACAGCTGGTATTAAATAAAATTGTATCGTGATAATTTGTTATTAGATAAGGTCCAAGAATAAAACGAAAAAAATATATAGAAATCTATCGTGTAGTTTATGCATAATGCGCGCACAAATGCAGTAGAGCTCTATCATTTTTTATTTATAAGAATAATAATTACCTGTTGTATGACTAAATCTAATGGCTGGCCTGTCTGTAATTCCTCAGAAGGCCGTCGTGTCGGCCTTACTGCATACTCCCTCTCGCCGATCACCTGGAACAAGTTAAAATACTATTCATTCATGTCCTAAATAAACATTTAAAAAGATGTTACTTAACGCAGCCCGTAGTAGGATTGGACAAAATCGTCACGTAAGGGAAAAGCGTTATGCCCTTCCATATGACTCTCTTCCTCTCTATATCTTTATATTGTATACGAATGTGTGTATAATGTTTATCTTAATATATATATTTCTTGTGTGCGTGTGTATGTGACTGAACTCCTCCTAAACGACTGGACCGATTTTGATGAAATTTTTTGTGCGTGTTCGAGTGGATCCGAGAATGGTTTAGATTCACAATTGGACCCGGTAGGTGGCGCTGCGGTTGACTTTTGGGATTTATATTTTTTATTATCAAGGCAGGACAACGTCCGCCAGGTCCGCTAGTATACAATAAAAATGGAACAGAGTGTGTCGTGAAGATGCACGATAGAAGTGACACTTGTGTATACAGGGAAATAATTAAAGAAAAAAAATACAACAAATAGACAACGCCACGCAGTGATCTGATCAACCATTCAAGTACCGACCGCGCCCGATGTTGCTTAACTTCGGTGATCGGGCGGGAACCGGTGTTTTCAACACTACCCGACACGGTGTTTATAACAACCCCTTTCGTCATACAAAAAGGCTGCCGATCAAAAAGTTTTATTTGTTAAAGTTGTATCTATACGACACACTCTTTTTTTTATTTGATTGATTATAAATCATAAATCTTTAAAATGATATAATCGTTACAACCATGACATGACTAAATATTATAAAACAAAGTCCTCCGCCACGTCGGTCTGTGTGTTCGCGGTGAACTCAAAAACTAGTAAACGGTTTTCAATGCGGTTAGATAAAGTGACACGTGTAATCGATTGTGGTTATTACAGGTGAATCTGAAACATATTTTAATTTTTTTTATTATATTATGAATAATTATGCATTGTATAAATACTGTTATATGTATAGGTATGTTAATTGATTAATCTTTAAATAATATAAGTAGGTGGTAGAGCCACGTTGAAGCTATTACTGGTTTCAGCATGAATGGGTCGGCTCGCCCGGGATAGTACCACCCGACCCAGAGAAAACGGGCATAAAGTAACAGTGCTTGCATTGTTGCGTTTCGTTCGGTCAGTGACAGCGCCAGAGGCCCACCTCCCTTACCCTCTCCCCTTCCCCTTCCCGTTCCCCCTCCACCCAAACACAGGCTGGCTACGCACTTGCGACCTCCATGGTTTTGCAAGTGTCTATGGACGGGGGTGATCACGTAACATCAGGTGACCCACCTGTTCGTTTGCCGCCTATGTTATAAAAAAACATTAGTTTTATATTTTTTTATATTTACTCCTACATACTAACAGTGGCAACCACCGTCAGGTTCAACCAAGCTGTAATAATGCTTTTTACTGCATTAAGACGTAATAGTGGTCAATCAATTTAAGGCGGAAGTGCAAAGGAACGTTCACTATTATATGTAATTATGTATCTCCGTAAAGTAACGCCTTCTTCAATCAATTATTGATAGAGTGATTCACGAGAAAAGTTTAAGTACAGTAAAAGCTCCTTATTCGCGCTTCCATCCTTTGTTTTCACTATTCGCGGTTTAAAAAAATGCGACCCAATTCCTATATTCGCGGATAAAGATTTCTTTAGTCGCGGATCTAATCGGTACATCGGTATATACACGTGTATCTAAAAAGGATTCAGTATCTTTTGTAAATGCGTCATCAAATGGACTAACAAAAAATGTAAAATAAATCTTAAATTCAAACTATAACTGCAAACGTTGACGAAATTGCGAATGGAATAGGACGAGATGGGTTCGAACGGAGAGAATCAAGTGACATTCAGGAGTTGCTTGAATCGCAAGATCAAGATTTGACTGAAGCCGACTTGGAGGAAACGTTAAATTCACAGCCCACTGAAGGAGAGGCTTCAACAAGCACTGGAAACGTGACATTTAATTGGCAAAATCTTAGCGAAGGTTTAAGAATGTCCGTCTTTTCTGGAATTCACGGTTTCTGTATTCGCGGCATATTTACGGAACATATTCCCCGCGAATAAAGAGCTTTTACTGTATATAATTTGTCAAGATTTTTTTGTAAATTGATTGAAATATAAAGATAAATGTTGGACGTGTCGGAAAAGCCGAACCCTCTGAGAGCTTTTGTCAAAAACGCTGCCTAATCCCTTCTAGATTTATTAGAACAACTGACATGATAAACGACGCAGATGGAGTCGCGGAAATCAGCTAGTATAACATAATATAAAACATACTATAACACACATAATATATATGGCCATTGCTATGTTGTGATATAAAAAAAACATGAAATACCTGTCATATTTACTGTCAAATTAACAGATCACTGACAAATTTTGTTGACATTTGTATAGGAACAATAGGCGATTCTATCTTTAGCACGTTTAATCTACCATGGTTCCTTGTTTACATTATTCCTAAATCTAACACTTTGTTTACCTATATAGTTAAATAATAATTGGTTTGTCAATACATATTACAGAACTATTTTTATCATCCTATTAGTTTTGCTCGTATGATTTTTATATTTTTATATCGTATTGATCAATGATATTATAACTAAAATGCTGTAGATACGTCATAAGCGTTTCGACAGCGCCTTGTTAAAACTTGGCTAGCTAGCTTATTGAAATGAACCTTCTAATGCGACTTCCAACAAGGTTGCGTTAAACGTTTAACGTTACCACGGAGGGGGTATGAAAGCACTGTTGCGTTAAACGTTCTACGCTCCTGGAGAGGGAGAATAGAAAGAGACAGAGCGAGAAAAATAATCAAACATTTCGTATCTCACTTTAGTTATCATAATCCCATTGTAAATGTTATAGATTTGGATATTTCTCCACTCGAAAATGATAATTAAAAGATGCGATCAATTGTGAATTGTAAGCAATGTTAATAAAGTTTGTCTTAAAGAAATAATATGATTTCACTAAAAATCAATTTCTACCCCTTCCTATTTTCATTTCCACATTACGAAGTTTCACTTCTTCCGCGCGGAGGGACTCCACGCACTATTTTCTTTTTGACGGCTGCCACGTTTATCTACCCGTATCTAAGCAACATATAACTATTTCTTTTTCACCACCGATATTGAGAATATGCCATCTTACTTCCACATTTTACGTATGATAGTGGCGTTACATAATTACTTTACGTATGTGTGCGTTATCCATTTGTTTTGACCAAATATCATGTACACCTTTTTACTTATAATATCATTCGTTGACTAGTTATAGTACGAAAGCTTAATAATAATAATAATTATTTTTAGACGATCAGAGTCATCGGTAGAAGTTAGTTAAAATAATAAAGTCACGACCGGATTTTCCTCAAGCATAGTGACGTTTCAACCTCATATATATGTACATTATTACACTAGAACGTGCTTACGTAAAATTAACGACAGCGTACGAAATTTTCTTGTTGTGAAACTCTAACAACCAGTTTTCATTCTTAACTGGTATTTAACAATTTAAATAGTGGCTTAATTCTTACAGCTTTTGATTTTAATTTTACACCTTAATACTCTTTTATAATCTATTAAATAACGAAGCTTAGGCTTTCGGTAAAATATATAATAATGATTAAACCATGAAGCTCGGTTTTAGTGGTTTTTTAAAACCCAACTGGCTGTTATATAATTCGGTAAAAATAAACAAGTAAATTAAACAATTCAAATTTTTCGCGGTAAAAATAAACAAGTAAATAAAACAATTCATTGAAATTGTAGTGCCCATTATCATTCAATGTACTAAGCATTAATGTTATTAGTATAAAGTCGTCATAATGAAATTTAATCTCCAATAACCTTTTAATTACCTAAGTCAGAATTTTCATGTAATACATAGGACCTGAAATAAACATTTAAATATAAACTAAACTAAGTAATGTTTTAAAACAAATACACGAGCGAAGCCGCGGGCATAGCTAGTTGTAAATATTTCTGTGTAAATGAAATAATTGTAATCCCATAACATTTCATATAAATAACATCAATAAAAAATATACTGTTCATAAAATAGTTTAAACTAAAACTCCTTTAGAATTAAACCGCATTCTTCTCGGAATCTGAAGGTTATTTAAATTAAAACACGCAGAGAATTGGGCCACCGATGATTCTAATTTCAAACTGGGAAGGATAAGTAACAACCAATCAGAAAACATTACAGTTAGGCACGAATTACTTCAGCCAATCGGGTGATTGTTTTGCAACGTCAATATGGCGGATTCCTTGTAGGTATTTTTGCCAGTGTTTCCGTCATAATGTCAGTGTAAATGGATGACGTTCACTCGATGCATTTGCATTCACATAGCAACATAATGATTTATAGAATTTATGTACAATTTATAAATAATTTCTCAGAGAATTGTCGCCCTATGCCTAAGAAATATTTATTTATTTACCTATGAAATGTATCTATAAACAATTTTCTTGTATCTTTTATATTACAAAATCTATATTATTACATAGTATAAAATAAAGTCCCCTACTAGCGTCTGTCTGTCTGTCTGTTCGCGATAAACTCAAAAACTACTGAACGGATCTTTATGTGATTTTCACCAGTGGATAAAGTGATTCACGAGGAACGTTTTGGTATATAATTTGTCCAGGATTTCTTTATAATCAGGGCGGGACAACGTCTGCCGGGCCCGCTAGTACCAATATAAAAATGAATGTTGGTGTATCTTAGATCGGTAAATTTCAATATCAAATAAAATAATAATTGTCACAATATAGTAATCACAAAAAATAACAATAGTAAGAAATGCATACAATCCCGGAAGACAGCAACACGGAGTATGTGAAATTAAGAATTACAGATTATAAAGCGGTATGTAATAAAGACGAGTGATTTTTTTAAATTTTATTTAAATTCAAGTATAGTGTCACCTATTATAAACACAATTAATATATTTTGGCTTCAACTAATTTTGAATACATAGGTTACATTTGTTCCATGACGAAAAAACTTCACAATTAACTTGAAAGATGAACATTGAACAGCGTATGTTATAGGCGATGATTTTGACGTGAATCAATTGTTCCAGGTCTGTAAAGGGCTATCCCGGGTAGTACCTACGCCCTTGGATACATTAAATAATAAAATAAAAAATACGTACGTGTATCAGTGTACACACGTAAGAAGTGAAACTTCTTTATGACATCATTTTTCGAAAAATGATCTACCATATTTACAACATTACAGAAAAAATAAATAAAAAAAAAACGGAATCTGATCATTGTGAGCGCACCTTTAGAAATAAACATGGCGCGTAACGGAAAAATGTACAGAAATTAAGATGGCGCGTAACCGAAAAACGTTACATACGTTTTTACATGCTCTAAAATTCCTCCCTACGTCGATAAAGAAGTTTCACTTCAAAAGAAACAATAAAATAAAAATCGCGTAGATACAACATTTAAATAACAAACAGACAAAACCACGAGCGACGCGTGTCGAGCAATAAATATCAATTATTCCTGCCACTTTGAATGCGTAAGCCTTAATTATACCCACCGTGTGAAATAACTGAGTAGAACATAAAACCTGACAATGTTCGAAACACTCAAACCATCATAAAAGATGACAAGAGCTATATATATCTACTTTGTCTATGGTATAAGAAATCTATCTATACATGTATACATATAATAAGAATGTAAATGAGGTTTTGGCGGGATCTTGGAATGCCATGTAGTGGTCTTTATATTTTATCCATAATCTTGTGTTATTTGGCTCTATATTGTGTAATGTTGGTGGTGCTTTACGTAATATAGTTTGGTTATTCTGCACAAGTGAAATGGATCGGAAATAATACCAAGGAGCACGGATTTTGACTTGCCACAAAAACTCCCAGGAAAGTTCTAACAAGATGGTGGCCAGTTCATTGAAATTATATCAGGAAACTTGTAATATCGATACTCACTTGACAATGCCAGTAATAGTCTACTAGAAGACTGGTTGCCAAAAATAAAATGGAAGAAGAACTTGTAATACTATTAACTACTCGACAATGGCAGTAATAATCTAAAAGAGTGGTTGCCAAAAATAAAGTTAAAAAAAAAGAATGTAAATCTAACGCGTCTGTACTTTTTACATTTTTGTGTAAAAAATTGTTGGACGTGTCTTGGAATAAGTAATAAAATAAATACATTTCAATCATTTTTAGAAATATCTGTCTGTTTGTTTGAACAGGCATCATAGAGCATATCATCGAGTAACATTTAGTTTTTGTTTCCTTAAAATCGGTCCATTCTATGAAAAGTTATTGTAATTTGAATAACGGCTCGAGTTAAGTACGAGATAAGAGTAGATAGGTAAATGAAATTCAATGTGTTACAGAAACAGGATATTATATGATTTATATTAATAATGTTAACAGTAAACGAATGACTGTTTTCTTGTATTAAGTTCCATGCGGACGCAGACGAGGGCATAGCTAGTCACAAATACATACCTATTCATATGTCAGAATTTTGACACGTGTCATAATTAATTTATCTTGGGCATCCAATCTTCTAGATTATTACAACCACTGTCGTGTAGGTAACAATATTACCTACAAGTGTCTTATGATTACCTAGTAAGAACTTATTCCCGTGTCATATACTGCTACTTCGAAAAACTACTTTGGTATGATCCCCGAACCTATTTACTAAGCATATATCTCACAAAAAGGATTATGTGAGTTTTTAGGCCTTACGTTATGCAATATCTTACGTAATACAGTTTGTTTATTGTGCGCAAGCGAAGTGGATAGTAAATAATATCACGAAAAATGAATTCTAAGAAATGTTACAAAAACTCTCAGGAAACTTCTAGTAAGAAGGCCACCATCTTGTTGTCACAATACACTTAGTAATAATTACACACTTCGTAGAGGCAGTAATAATATTTAACAGAAAAAATTATTTGCCAGATATATAGAAGTATGAATAGCTAGCTCCTGCCAGCGAAATCGTGCGCGTGGAGTAGTTACTTTGGGCTAACACTAACTTTAACTCGCGACTTCGTTCAAGTAGAAGGTTAAAAAATACGTACGTTAACCCCGATTTTGAAACATTCTTCATTGGTCCTCCGTCCGTATTGGTTTTGGCGCGATGATATATAGCATATAGCCTTCCCCGATAAATGAACTGTCTAACACAGAAAGAGTTTTTCGAATCGGACCAGTACTTCCTGAGATTAACTTGTTAAAGCAAACTAACTCTTCAGCTTTGTAATATTAGTATAAAAGTGTAGATTTACGAATGCCACTATCAGTATGTTATTATTTAACTATGTAGGTAGTTATTCATCAGCTTTAACCTCATGTTATAATAGTCAATAATTACGTTAATGTCTAGAAGTCATTGCTGTGAGTAATTAAATAAAGTTTACAGAGTTTCATCCAAGCAATTTTTCGAACATTGTATGTAAATTGTGAAGCGGGTCGTGCCACGCATTGCGCATGCGCGCGGTCAAATGTCACCTACGACAATGGCGGAACACACACTGCCAACCTAACAAAGCTTACACAAATATTTCAACAAACGCGTTGTCAGTTTTGGTCTCTTTACGTATGAGTGAAAACGAATTTTTATCTAGTTACGTGTTTTGTATAAACGTGATTAAATTCGGCAATTCTCTAATGTAACCTACATAGTAGTTATCCAAATTATTGTCATAAGTTTTTATTTATTTTATTCTTGGCAACAAATCTTCCGGGTTATTACCGCCATTCTCGAGTAGGTAACAATATTCTTGCGATAATTTCAATGTTCTAACAAGATGGCGGCCCTCTTGTTTGTGGCATCTCAGAATTCATGCTCCGTGGTATTATATTCCATCCACTTCACTTGTGCACAATAACCGAACTTTTACATAAAACACCAACAATATTACAAAATGTTGTCAAATAACACGAGAATATGAATAAAATATAAAAATCACAACATGACAGATTCAAATCCAGCCAAAAACTCCTCTCGTAAGTTCTTGCATGCTGTTTGAAAAAAAAAACTTGGTTATGTAGCGGTGATACTTTTTAGTTTTTCCATCTATCGATAAATACCAGAACTTTTAATGACTTTTTGAAATATCACGCTTGTCTCTTTAGTTCAGCAACCCGCCTTTAGGTGGCATTGGTTGTATTGGAAAACTACCGTAATCAGCTGTTTGTGAGAAAGTATATAGGTGTATAGGTATTTATCATCTATGTACAACAGTGAATATCTGTACTCGTATAATTTGTGTACAAAGTGTTTTAAATATAAATAAACAAAGTGCATTTATTAATGAAGAAAGTCACGAAAAAATAGTGAAAGAAAATGAGTTAGTACTCTATATACATTCATTTTATTATTATTATCACAAATGCAGTATTATTTTTTGAAATAAAAAGAAAAAAATAATTGATTTTTTTAATATTTTTTTTTTTAATACTGCATTAATAAAATAAATAAATAATTATAATTGCATAAGTTGATAAAAAATGCTATGCAATAGCTTTACCGCGGCAGTCTCCGAGTGCCACACGTCTTTTTTTTTTAACTAATTCTTATTAAATATATCAAAAGTAAAACCAGATTTTAGACATAAACTGTGTTATTACAAAAAAGTTAAATACGAATTGAACTCTTTCTTAAAAAAAGTTTGATTACAAAAGAATGTCTTACCTTTGTTTACAGATGCCTCTCTATTTGCCGGCAAAATAAGTTTCATAGTAAATTATGGATTTCGTGGGTATAATTAATTTGGAAGAAGTAATAAATTAAACAATTCTAGACATTCACAAGTAAATCATAACAACTATTTGACATTATTGATATCTGACTGTGTTTAATCCGTCATTATACTGTTGTTCCACATTACGCACTTGACGTAATATATAAATCTTATAAATTGCTTATTTTATTTATTTTATACATCATTTTCTTGTAACTAAAATATCACTATAATTATAACCAATTTAACGTAATAATAAATAAATTTTCGTAATGAAGATCTGAACAAAGATATTTTTCATAAATTGAAATTGTTTGCAAAATATCTGTATGTAATGGAACGTTTTTGAAGGATTAGATTGAATTGTACGAATACTATTCAAAGTTGCTTGCATAAAAAACTTAAATCAGATGTTTAGCTAGAGACCGCTTGGACACGCTTTTGTATGACTTCGACTATATTTTAAATTTTAGGCACTACTTAGTAAAACTCGTGTTATACCCGTGTTCATTTTTGTTTTTGCAATAAGACCGAAATTGTTGATATTAAATTTAATTACGTACAAATTACATCTGAAATGTCACCTCCGTTTAAATTTTATTACTACGATGCCATTTTTTTTATTAACTCGCTTTTTAGTATGTCTTGTCGGGTGGAAACCTTTAATTAACTTCCTAGTTAAACTTCATATTTTGAACATTGAACATAGTAGATATGAGCAGTTGAGATGAAGTAGAAAAAGATGACGTTTGATGACACACAAGATTAAAAAATTGAATTTTTACTTTTTAATTAATCATTATTTTGTTGAACTTTATAAAGTTAATACGCAAATGGTTATGGTCTTTCAAGGTGAATAATGAATAAGCTGTAAGCAAATAGCGCGACAAGATAATTTGATAATATAGAGATCTGTTTAAGATATCTTAGGGATTTAATACTAACTAGGAAAATATAATAAGATTAAAGGATTTCTTTGTGTTTGAGTATATATATTTATATGAGTATAATTAAGTTGTATATGTATTCATCTTGTCTATTCAATACACTATTTATATGTATACTAGCTGACCCGTGCCCATTTCGTTGGGCGGTAAACATTTATAAAAAAACAACTTTTTGTGACTTAAATATAAAAGTTAGACATATGCTGTCGCTGAATTTTTTGTAGGCGTTATCAAGCTCTACAACTTTTCTCTAGAACTCAATCATATATCTCTCATCGTTAAGGCAGCGTTCGTAAGAAACCTTTTCGTTCGACCGTTTTTTCTCCGACTTACTTTGCAAATCCGACCACCACAAAAGAGTATTTTTCGGGTTAATACATCACCTATGATACTCACAAATAACGGGGCTTTCTATCGATAAAAGAATTTTCAAAATCAGTTTAATAGATCCAGAGATTACCTCCTACAACGTCACAAACTCACAAACTTTACCTCTTTATAATACTAATATAGATTTAGTTATATTTCAATGTTAAATCCGTTTTATTGAAGTGAAACTTCAAATGCGACTTGCAACAAGGTTGCGTTAAACGTTCAACGCTCCTGGGGAGGGGGAATAGAAAGAGACAGAGCGAGAAAAATAATCAAACATTTGGTATCTTACATTAGTTATCATAATCCCATTGTAAATGTTATAGATTTGAATATTTCTCCGCTCAAAAATGACAATTAAAAGATGCGATCAATTGTGAATTGTAAGCACTGTTAATAAATTTCGTCTTAAAGAAACAACATGATTTCACTAGAAATCAATTTCTACCCCTTCCTATTTACATTTCCACATTACGAAGTTTCACTTTTTCCGCGCGGAGGGACTCCACGCACTATTTTTTTAATTATATTTTTGTTTTATCCATCTTTACTTTTACTTCTTTTATATTTGCACTAACTACAATTACTTTTATTTTTGATAACACCGTATAAGTTAACAAGTGCAATAAAGTATTTATTCATTTATTCAAATACAACTTGATGATTTGAGTTTATTTAATCGAACTCAAGTAAAATCATAACCTCTTCCCTCTTCCAAATGTTGTAAATAAATATGTCAGTTGTTATTACACTCTTAGATCTGTTTCGAATTGTCTAATTTGGATGTCTTCGTTCAATTAATTCCTATACATTTTTCTTTAATTCATATGTCTTGTTCTTCTATGGAGAAATATATATTACTGTATGTATTTATTATATACTAGCTGTAACCTACGACATTGACCGCGTGAAATTTAGCAAAAAAAATCGCTTAGTTTACACCTTCGATCAACAATAACTAGATATCAGGTCGGCGCGAAAAATACGTATCGGTAAGTAACAGCTCACTTGAAATGTGAGCTTTTATTTTGTTTAGTTTCTTTGAAACACAGCCAATGTAAGCACATTTCACATGCCGCAGTGTATTCAAAAGATGCAAAAATAATACCCGAAAAAGCAATTAAACGGCCGGAGTATCTTACTTTCGCTAAATACATGTTGAATAAGTTATATTTTAAGCTTTAAACTAACAAATAATATCAAATTTTGAACAAAATTACCGTTTTTAAACCTGTGGTACAAATGTTTGGCCTAGGCTTTCCAACCACGCACAAACACGCACAATACCGGAAGAAAGTACTTTATTCGTTGCGTGTTAAGGTTGAATTCACACTAAATGTTGTTTATGTTGTCTTTTCATTTGTGAGGGGAGTAATTTATTGCTTTTCTCGTTTTATCGTAAGTATTAGATAATATTTTGAACATTCGTGACTTTATTACTAGGTGTCATGGTCGTAATTAGGTTGAACTTAAAACGGTTTTAAACTTTTTTCTCCCTTTCTTAGTAAACAAATAATTACAAATAAGTATATATTTACGCGGACAGCTTTTAGCTTCGATTTTGTATGTGACCCTTTATCTAGTTATTGTTGATCGAAGGTTTACACTAACGCGTGGGGCGTTCGCGGTATTGGACGCTGCTTGATTACTCTTGATTATATTTTGAGGGTATATTTCTTTTTTTATAAAATCAAAGTTACCTAACTTACTCCATATAATATCAGCTATCTGCTAGTGAAAGTCACATCAAAATCGGTTCAACTGTTCCGGTGACTAGTTGAAACAAACAGACGGACAAAAATTTCCTTTCTATTATAACTACCGCATATCCTTGCATATCAATTTAGTACAGAGCTATTTATATTGATATTACAAGTAAAAAAAACCATTTCTAACCGACTTCGAAAAAGGAGGAGGTTACTACGTTCGGTTGTATGTATTTTTTTATGTATGTTAATCGATATCTCCGTCAATTATGAACCGATTTTAATTATTCTTTTTTTATTTGAATCGGTATATTTAGAGGTGGCCCCATATAAATTTGAAGAAAATATTCAACCCCTAAGGGGGCGAAATATCGTTTATTTGAATTTCACTCACTTCGTCTCTACGTATTTTTGTGAAATCGAAACCCATTAGAAACCAGATATATTTATGGACACTAAAAATGGAGAAATAAAAATTTTTTACAAAAAAAATAAACCGCCTTCGATGTAAAAACTACTAAGGCACTAAAAAGCGAAAAATAGCTGAATTATTAAATTAACCAAATTTTTTATTTTTTTATATATGTGTATAAGGTTAAGTATCTCTAAACCTTATTTTGTATCCTTTAGTAGGTTTATTATCTATGTTTAAGTATAGATACATAAAATTATAAATTTTATTTTCAGCTCATACAACAAACTTGCACTATACCTATGTATGACAGTTAACTGATCATTAACATGTATATGTTAAGAACTATCACTTTTAAATATGACATTACTTTTTATATCCAAACTAGCGGGCCGGAAGGACGTTATCCTGCCTTGATAATAAAAAAAGTATTAAAATAAAACTAAAATTCAACAACAGCGCCACCTACCGGGTCCAATTGAATCTAAACCATTCTCGAATCTCCACGAACACACACAAAAAATTTCATCAAAATCGGTCCAGTCGTTTAGGAGGAGTTCAGTCACATACACACGCACACAAGAAATATATATATTAAGATAAGGAAAAGATATAAAAGCCGTAATCGATATCTTTTAGATATATTTTTGTATTGTATGTAGAAATAGCACATATTCCAGTGTCAACATTATCATAGCAGAGACCAATAACTAAAAAGCTGTACATACGTTACCTACATGATATTTTGACAAAACAAATGGCACGATAACGCACACATACGTAAAGTGATATTGTAACGCCACACTGTCTTAGATAAAATGTGGAAATAAGATGGCATAAGATATCTCAATATCGATGGTGAAAAAGAAATAGTTATATTTTGCTTAAATACGGGCGGATTGTAAAAGTAAGCTAGCTAGGAAAGTTTTAACAAGGCGCTGTCGAAGCGCTTATGACGTATCTACAACTTTTTTTTTTAGTTATAATATCATTGGCAGAGATATATTATAATATGATAGTCGGTGAATGAATATATGCACATATTTTGTTATAATTTGAGATCTGATAGTATATCGCAAATGTGATATAATTGACCGACCGAGCTTTGCTGCGTGGATGAATTTACAAAATCAAACAATACCTATGTAAATACCAAATTTCATACAAATAGTCGTTTGTTTTAATTTTACTTTTGACAACCAATTTTCTAGATTATTACTGCCATTGTCAAGGAGGTAATAATATTAAAAGATGATAGCCCCCTTGTTAGACTTTCCGGAGAGTTTTTGTGGCATTTCAGAATTCATTCTCCGTGGTATTATTTTCCATCCACTTCACTTGTCATTACATAGTATAAAACAAAGTCCCCTACCGCGTCTGTCTGTCTGTCTGTTCGCGATAAACTCAAAAACTAATTAACGGATTTTCATGCGGTTTTCACCAGTAGATAAAGTGATTCACGAGGAAGGTTTTGGTATATAATTTGTCAAGATTTTTTTTATAATCAGGGCGGGACAACGTCTGCCGTGCCTGCTAGTTCACAATAACCGAACTATATATTACGTGAGGTGCCACTAATCTATATATATAAGTAATAAGAATGTAAATCTAACGTGTCTGTACTTTTTCGATTTTCGTGAAAAAAAATTGTTACTTACAGGTTTTTTTTAATGTCAAAAGGAGGCAAACGAACATGTTTTTTTGCATTATCAGGGCGGGACAACGTCCGCCAGGCCCGCTAGTTCCGAATTGTTGGAAATTATTTTGCATTTAAGTTTCCTTTTATCTATCTTTATAAATTGTAGCTATGAAATTAATAGCTTAGACGCTTGCAATAAAGATATAAATTTTAAAATTGACACAATTATTATAGTGTTTCCGTAATAAGTCAAGGGAGGACAATTACAACCTTTGTCAATTTTACACAGATTGTTGCCTTTTTAATTATTTTGTTATTTGAATATTCATAAACTTATTGATTTTAAACCGAAGTGATTATAATTTTGATAATCCATATCTGAAAAGGAAACATAATTAAAAATAAAAAAACACGATTTATTAACTACGTCTCTTAATTTGTCAAATTATGCAGATTATAAAGTTTTGGGTTCGTAAATATAATCTGTGTTATAATGTCATCATGTTCTTGAGAAACCTTGCCGCTATTGTTTAGTTTTTTTTGTATAGTCTGCAGGTTTTCTGCAATCTGAGGAATCGTGGGAAATCGCCATTGTGATATCCAATTATTTTCACGTTTCAGTAATAAGTAGGCATGATGTATTATAAAGGAAGAACTCAAAATAATTATAATTATATTATTTAATTTCCTTCTATGAGTAATATACCTAATAATATCGTGTTATAATGTTTAGATTTTTAGATATATTTTTTAGTTTAGCGACTAATGTAAAAAATAGTCAAATAAATCATATACCTACGTAATTAACAGTGACACTGGCGAATGCTTCTGCGGTGCCAAAACAAGAAGTAGAAATACATAGACACCGTAAAACAATGGGACTTGATTTAATAACGATGCAATATGAAAAAATATTAGTGAATAGTATTTTAAAACCATTTTTTAATATGAACATTTTTTAAATTGAATAATTATTACGTCAAGTTTTAAGTGTGATTTACGAGGAGCAGGTTCTCAAACTAAAGTTCTTAGAGTAATTGGGCAATTACTCTTTTTGTCTATATTTTTCTAAAAAAACATAATACATACTTTGAAAGAGTTATTATTAGATTTATAAGTAAATTTATAAATTAAAGTACAAAAATATCAAACTTAATGCTATATACCTTCGATACGAAGACTAGTGAAAATGTATGCATTATTGAGGAATAAAAATAAATGTAATCTAGAAGATTCGTTATACAAAATCATCACAATATTAACAGTATGGTATATGCTTGCAGTCTGTCTTATCCCAGACATATTTACAATGTACATACATATATAAATAATCGTTTCATTTTTATTATTTTCTTTATTGTAAGATAGTAATAAGTCTAGTTAAGTTCTGTTATTATTGTCAACCTAGATAAGATCTTTTTCTTTTGTTAGAGGATTTACTTATCACCCAATAAATAAATAAAAATGGAATCTGTTAGATTCACTCGAAGAATCTATGAAACTATAATAAAATAACTCAAAAGTATCTCAGAATCAATTCTTCTCAATTTTTGTTTGTTTTTTTGCTGTCGTACTGTTCATCCATTTGGTATGCAATATTGCATATACGTTGGCAAGCCGTGTATATTTCATCTAGAAAAAATACTATTCCCGAGAGACAGGTCAGTTCTATATTAAAGCGAATGAAACCGCGGGGAAAAGCTAGTATTCTAGAAATGTAACTTTCTCGTATGATATCAAAATTTACCTACACCATTGGTATGGTCCTTTAATCCCATATCGCTTTTTGATTAGAAAATCAGTAGCAAAACTATGTCATTAGAGGTTCGTATCAAATTAATCGGACGGAGCACTCTGCCAATATAAGACAGTTTGGTATTATATCTGTCTTTTTATTATGTGTTGCGTGTTATTATGTGGTAAGTACTGTGGTTACTCTATAGAATCCGAAAACGTTTTTAAGAGCTGGATTTATTTTCCTATGAAAATTCATTCAACAGATTTTTTTTTGTATCATAGGAGGCAAACGAACATGTGCGTCAACTGATGTTAAGTGATCACCACCGTCCATAGACACTTGCAACACCAGGGGAGCGCAAGTGCGTTGCCACTCTGTTTTGGAGTAGGAGGAGACTGAGTGAGGGGGGAGTGGGGAGGTGGGCCTCCAGCGCTCTCACTGACCGAACGAAACGCAACAATGCAAGCACTGTTACTTCACGTCGGTGTTCCTGTGGGTCGGTATTACCCTGAGCGAGCCCACCCATTCATGCTGAAACCAGCAATAGCTTCAGCGTCGCTCTACCACCTACAAAATTACGCACCTACAGAATTAAGCAATCAGCGAAATTAAATACGTGGCCAATATTACAATAAAAAATATCTATTTTTTTATTGACAGATTTACATTTACAGTTTCCACCAATATAAATAAGCAAAGTTGACATATGGTGACGCCGTTGCGATGTCGACGACACCGGAGGGTGCGCGCGGGGGTTTCTATGCTAATTTAAGTGGACTGTATATGCGGGGGTGCTATATTTGATATTCAACTATTGCGATCAGCTACGAAGAGGGAGACAAGGGTAGGAAGGAAACTTGGCACATACCTCGCGGCGCTGCAGCTTCCACGTGGCTAGCCGGCTAGGTGATTCTCGTTTCTCTTCACTAGGTCTTCTCCCACACAACACTTATTGTTTATAATGTATGTCGGCACGTATGTAGCGATGCGTTTATTTCTCACTCGACCATGCGAAAACTCAAAATGTTAGCATGCGGCGCGGACAACACTACAGTAATGTAGCAGCAGTAATGCACTGGCGGAGGCCGCGCGTCCGTCGCGCGCGGCGCGGCCCACAACACTCGTAGCAGCAACAATGGCGGCAGCACGGACGCGCTACCGAATATAAGTGCCATAGGAGGGGGAGCGGGGCTGGAAAATTAATTGGTCGGGCTTCAAAGTGGCATGACCTGATCACAATGCGGGAATTTCAAATATATATAAAGCGGCGCAACCACATATTATTCGTTAAATGTAGAAAAAAGTAGTATTTCTACGTTTTACGTAAAATGTATTCAAGAATAAAACAATTTATATAGGTGAATTATCATCACGTACTTTATTGTTTATATACGTTCTGTATATTATATTATATTATATATATGCATATAATTGCCCGGAATAATGTACTGTACATTATTTTAAAACTAGGATTGTGACTAGAATTAGGTTGCCAACAGATAAGATACACTTTGAACAAAAGTATTTCAAAATGGCCGACCTTAGACCATAGACGATATTAAAAGAAAAATAATAAATTAAACATATTTAATAAATAACAATTGTAACGCAACATTGCAAAATATTATTGTTGCATTGAATATACGTGTTGTATTTATTATTTTTAATATGCACTTGTACCTATAAAAAAATTTGACTATAAGCGGAAAGTGAGGTTATGTATAAAACTTAAGTTAGGTTATAACCTATAAAGTTCTCGAAGACAAAGAACTACAGATAATGTAAACGTTGCTTTGAATTGGTGGGCGTACTGTCGCGTGATTTGCGTCTTCAACAGCTCAGTCATTTCCTCCGCAACCCGATCATGTATTACGCAGTTCTCATTCACCAACAATGCACACAGTAGCTCCATAAGTACTAGTATCTATACTTTAAAACGTTTAATGTAATTACCGAGATTGTCTATGATGAGTGGTGGCTCTAGTGAAAAATGTATATATTTTTTTTAGTTGATATGAATTTAGGTTACGTACTTTAAAAGTACGATTTACTATCGAGCAACGCATTTAAACAACTTTTTTTTAACTAGGAATTATGTTCATGCTACATTAGCTGACTTAAAGGTGACAAACTGAAAGACAGATTTATAAAGTATTGTCTGGATGTTTTTGGCGGGATTTTAGTCTGTCATGTAGTGGATTTTATATTTTATTCATAATCTTATGTTATTTGGCTCTAAATTGTGTAAAATTAGTGGGGTTTTATGTAATATAGTTTGTTTATTGTGCATAAGTGAAGTGAATGGAAAATAATACCACGGACCATGAACTCTGAGATGCCACAAAAACTCCATGGAAAGTTCCAACAAGATGGCCTCCATCTTGTTAGTTCATTGTAGTTATATCAAGAAACTTGTAATATACGATACTCACTTGACAATGTCAGTAATAGTCTACTAGAAGACTGGTTGTCAATAATAAAGATTAAAAAAATATCGTCTGATCATAATTTCTCCTAAAATTAATTAACGATGTAATTAAAGATGTAAACATGTTAAGCTTAAAGGGACTGGTACTCGAGTGGAGTTGCTGTAACACATTTAGGTATAACCGTTTGAGGTGGTACCTAGCCAGGTAAAAATAAAAAAAAATCCCATTTCTAAGAAACATTTTCATTGCGATATTTTGAAAGTTAAGGTTTATTGTAAGATTCAAACAAGTAAGCAATTCCTGTTAGTATAGATACTACTAGCAATCGCCCGTGACTTAGTCCGCGATAATACTTTTTCTTGAAGTTATACTTCTTTTGGCGCGTTATCGAAAATGATGAGAGTAAATTTTTACGATGCGCGCGCACACCGTCACGAAAAACCGACACCCTGAAGTTAGCTATAGTGAACATTTTGTTTCTTTGTATTTGTTGTTTGTATTTCTTTGTATTAAAACTTTCAATGTATTAAATACCTTTTTTCTATTGTTAGTGTCGTTTTTTCTACAAACGTAGAATAAGGCGAAAGACAAAATTTTTGACAAGATTTTTATCTTGTTACGCCAAAGAAGTATAACTTCTAACACGTGTATATAAGTACACACACACTTTTTTTTATTATTTCAGGTTTTAACATTTGACCACAATGTCATTTGATGTTAAATGTGTCTCAAGATAGTAAATACGCTAAGCCTAGTGATAACTGAATCTTAAGTGCAGTTGCAGGAATATGGACGAAGACGGACGGACTGATGGATTGGAGAAGGACTCTCAACTTGAGGGTGGTATGTAATCAGGTAGGTATTACAAAGAACTATTATTATCTTACTATGATTTCATCACATTTTTTTTCATCGAAAGATCACGCTTTTTGTAACAACGTACGTCTATCAACTCAATCTACCACTGTAAAATAATGGACATCTTTTTTTATATCATAGTAGGCAAACGTACAGGTTGGTCACCTGATGGTAAGTGATCACCATCGTCCATATACACTAGCGACACCAGGCAAGTCGCAAGTGCGTTGCCAGCCTGTGTTTGAGGGGAGGGGGAAGGGGCAGAGGGATATAAAAGGGGGAGGGGAGGTGGGCTTCCGGCGCTCTCACTGACCGAACGAAACGCAACAATGCAAGCACTGTTACTTGACGTGGGTGTATCTGTGTCGGGTGGTAGTACCGCGTGCGAGCCGACCCATTCATGCTGAAACCAGTAATAGCTTCAGCGTAGCTATACCACCTCAAAAGCTGCTTTTCATATCGTGATTTTGAGTGTGAGCAGCATAAAGTACTCTTTCTTTTATACCTAATGGTTGTTGCATAACGCTTGCTTATTCACACGCTACAATTTAACAGGCTGACTGTTTTCATTGTTGATAATAACGGACAATGAATAATGATCAGCAGAATAATGATGAATGCCTCAAATAATTATAATTAAATACATCCCAATATTATAAATTCAATCGTGAGATTGTTTGTCTATTAATTTGTAATACTTTCATGCCTCAACCATTCATATGACTTAGTCTTACTCCTTAGCTGTTATATGTACCGAAATAAAATTATGTTACCGAGGGCTAGCTTAAAATCAACATTAACGCGAGGGAAAAACCGCGGGTAATAGCTAGTTGTATATAAAGAGGTTTGGATTTATAAATTAATATCCGGAACTAATGATCCCATTCCGTATTTGTTTTTGGTAATACAAAGTTGCTTTATCACAATGTTGTTTAATTACGTTGTACGAAATCGCGAACGTTAGTCGTCAGCGACGGGATGTTCGACATATCGGCCGGTATCAATAACTTGATATCTTATGTAATACTAGCGGGCCCGGGAGACGTTGTCCCGCCCTGATTATAAAAAAAAATCCTTGACAAATTATATACCAAAACGTTCCTCATGAATCACTTTATCCACTGGTGAAAACCGCTTGAAAATCCATTCAGTAGTTTTTGAGTTTTTCGCGAACAGACAGACAGACGCGGTAGGAGACTTTGTTTTATACTATGTAATAAATAATGATTTCTCTGAGAATGATATATTACTATTAAAGTGGCAGTTATGGGCAATAAATATGTGACAGCTAATTTTATGACTATATATAAAAAAATATATTTTTTTTATAGCGTGCACCGGTAGTTTACAGGATGTGTGTTGTTTGATATCTAGATCATAGCATCAGCATTCATTAGTTTTTAATAATCCTTTTTCTTTTCCTCTATTTGTTGTCTTACTTCGACAGTTAGACATCTCTGTAATTTAGTATGGGGTTAATTATGAAAAAGTGATTTGTGATGACCCCAGTTGTCTAAAAAAAATAGTGATCCCTTGTTAGAGTAAGAAGCGATGATGACTCAGTATATCGTGTGTTTGGACACTGCGTCAGTCGATGTCGCTTCGAATTTATGGGATTCGATTCTTTCACCGAAATTTATTTTATTATTAACTAAATAAAAATCAATTACCGTATGCATGTAAAAACGATTGCAATATATTTTATTAGTTATTCCTAGACACCTGCAACAATTTTTTTCACGAAAATCGAAAAGGTACAGACACGTTAAATTTACACTATTATTATATGTGTAGAAGGAGATAACACTTAAGTATATAAATAACTATAATTTAAGTATATACTCGTATGAATTCATTTACAGAGACTAAAATAACGTAATCAACTAACGAGGTACTTACTAATAGATTCTTGGATAAATATTTTATAAGCAGAGTCAAAATGTCGAAGTATATTAAATATTTAAGTGCAGGTCTTCGGGGCATTACCTGTGTTGTAAACTCACGCCTTTGCACTATGATATATTAATATATGACAAACAGACACATTACAATAATATTGTTATTGAATAAACACAAAACAGGTATGCAACTGGACGTGTAAAATTATGTTGACAGTGTAGGGGAATAACTAAGGTCACGGAAATATCTATTAATTTTTAGATAACTCAAATATAGACAGAATATGAGGCCACATGTAAGGTGTGTTTAATTAGTCTATAATTTAAAAAAATCTCTTCGCAGTCCACACGCAGTAGAAATGAAACTTACGATATACCTACGTGAACAATTACACTATGCTAGTCATAACTAACTTTTCACAAGGCTTCGAACACTCATGCAGCACTCGAACCAGAAGAAGTAATATAATATACAATGAGGAGATACCTACACGTTACCTACATGACATTTTGACAAAACAAATCGCTCGATAACGCACACATACGTAAAGTAATATTGTAACGCCATGCTGTCTTAGATAAAATGATGAAGTAAGGTGGCATATTCTCAATATTGGTGGTGAAAAAGAAATAGTTATATGTTGCTTAGTTACGGGCGGATTGACGGGGCAGCCGTCAAAAATAACCTAGTTAGCCAAATTTTATCAAGGCTCTGTCGAAGCGCTTGTGACGTATCTACAGCTTTTTAGTTATAATATCATTGTGCATAAAGTTTCAGTACTTTTAATACAATCTGATAACGTCATTAGACTACCGAGAACGCAAGATTAATAGTATATAATTATTCATAGGATAAAAGCCAAGTCGCCTTGACACCGGCTTTAGTACTACAGTTAAGTGAACTAAGTTTAATAGCGTATGTAAATACTGTATTTATGTTTCCGTATTCGATTTAGCAGTTATTATTCTGGAGGTTTTCAAGTAATTGGTACTTAAAAGAAATATTCTATTTCTAGAACGTACAGGTCCAAAAAAAATAACCTTCTTCTTGCCTTTGCGATATTCAAATCTATCATAAAATCTAAATTATGAAATAAAGTATAAAAGCCACTACACGACAGACTAAGAACTCGCCAAAAAGTCCGCTGCTTGTGCTGTGTCGGCAAGTGTCAATCACCAGAAAATAGTAATAGCGAAACTTTTGAATAGGGGTTAGATTTTATATATGTCATTACTTTTTACATTCTAACAAAAAAAAATAACCAATCAGTTGACGGGATTTCTTATAAAGTATTTAAAACTGACGCCATCATTATCTACGTATAGAACTTTTTAGGTAACAACAACTCGTTTACAATGTTTTGTGCAAGTCGGCACAAAAAGATATACAATATAAAATTGTGTATAAATAAACAGGAAGACGCTTTAAGCTTCGCCTAAATGTAATTTAGACAAAAGAGCTTTGCCTTGGAATTTAAAAAAAACACACTACGGTAGAACACTTTATTGGAAAGGTTCCTCTATATATAAAAAATGATAGAAGTCTGCCGTTGTGTACGTAAAAAGTACTCTATAGATTTCTATCACTTAAATTTTACTTTATAGACTAAGAGATTGAAGAAGAGATTGTTTTTGTACGTGGTAGAGCTATGCTGAAGCTATTACTGGTTTCAGCAAGAATGGGTCGGCTCGCCTGGAGTAGTACCACCCGACCCACAGAAACACCGACGTGAAGTAACAGTGCTTACATTATTGCGTTTCGTTCGGTCAGTGAGAGCGCCGGATAACACATCTCCCTCCCCCTTCCCCTCTTCCCCAAACACAGCATGGCAACGCACTTGCGACACTCCTGGTATTGCAAGTGTCTATAGACGGTGATGATCACTTAACATCAGGTGACCCACCTGTTCGTTTGCCTCCTATGATATAAAAAAATTGATTAGGGATATAACAGTTCGCAGAATATTTATTACTAGCCGACCCGAGCTCACTTCGTTGGGCGGTAATAGGCATTATCAAGCTACAACTTTTCTCTAGAACTCAATCATATATATCTCATAATTAAGGCAGCGTTCATAAGAAACGTTTTCGTTCGACCATTTTTCTCCGACTCCTCAGATATTACCCCCTACAACCTCACAAACTTTACCTCTTTATAATATTAGTATAGATTATAGATAATATAATTAGTTAATAGCTTCTGCCCACGACTTCGTACGCGTGGAATAGTTATTTTGGGCTAAGACGCAGCGGAAGCTCTCAAAAGGATAAAAAGCCCCGATTTTAAAACATTTTTCATTGTTGCTCCGCTCCCATTGGCCTTAGCGTGATGATATATAGCCTATAACTATTCTCGATGAATGAGCTATATAACACTGAAAGAATTATTCAAATTGGACCAGTAGTTCCTGAGATTACCCCTTACAACGCCACAACGTCACAAACTCACAAACTCAAAAGCTTTACCTCTTTATAATATTAGTATAGATGAAATACCGGTTGACACTTTCAGACCATTATTTTTCACAATCAGCCAAATTATTACGACCAATATCTTTAATTTATCGTTGTACAATTAGATCGAAACCATCAAGACGTAAGCTCTCAGGTAATCATTTCTAAATAATCGTCAAATTTATTGTATCGTGCCGATATATTTACCAAACGACTTGAAAGTTCTATTCGACTACTCACACACTGTAGCCTTGATTGACGTCAAAGAATGACAAACATCAAGCATGGTCTTATGTCAAAGATTACTGATGTCATTTACCATGACATATCTGCATAAATGCTTCGATGTATGTAATGAAATATTTTATCAATAAAAAATAGGAATTTAGCCTTTTTTTTTGTAATCATCATTTGTGTCATCACTATCACTATCCATATATATAAATTTCTTCTGTACGTGTGTATGTCACTGAACTCCTCCTAAATGGCTGAACCCATTTTGATGAAATTTTTTGTGCGTGTTCCAGTGGATCCGAGACTGGTTTAGATTCACAGTTTGACTCGGTAGGTGGCGCTGCGGTTGAATTTAGATTTTTTTAAATTATCAAGGCAGGACAACGTCCGCCGGGCCCACTGGTATATTATAAAACAAAGTCCTCTTTCACGTCTGTCTGTCTGTTCGCGATAACCTCAAAGACTACGGAACGGATTTTCATGCGGTTTTCACCAGTATATAAAGTGATTCATGAGGAAGGTTTAGGTGTATAATTTGTAAAGGTCTTTTTTATCAGGGCGGAAAAACGTCTGCCGTGTCCGCTAGTTCTTAATATTTGCATTATTGTATACTTTACTATTATAATTAATAACTTTCTGGGCACAATTCAATTCAATTTCAACCACTATCGTATCTGAGTTTTACTTCATAAATGTTTATCTAAAGATATAGGTGGTAGAGCCACACTGAAACTATTACTGGTTTCAGCATGAATGGGTCGGCTCGCTCGGAGTAGTACCACCCGACCCACAGAAACACCGACGTGAAGTAACAGGGCTCGCATTGTTGCGTTTCGTTCGGTCAGTGAGAGCGCCGGATGCCTACCTCCTCTTCCCTCCCATTTCCCTCCCCTTCCCCACAAAGGGTGGCAACGCACTTGCGACTCCCCTGGTGTTGTAAGTGTCTATGGACGGTGGTGATTAGTTAACATCAGGTGACCCAACTGTTCGTTTGCCACCTATGACATAAAAAAAAGAAATCAATAGTTAGAAAGACTTAAAGCGATGATCGATTAGTTTATATCGTGTTTTAACACCGCGTGGGTACGTATGTTCTAATCCTTGGAACTGAGTTGAAGCTTTAGGTGAAGCACCAATGAAGAATGTTTCAACATTGGTGTTAACGTACGTATTCTTTAAAAATATTTCCACCTTCTACGTAAACGAAGTCGCGAGTTAAAGTTAGCGATAACCCAAAGTAAAAGTCTCGGGCAGAAGCTAGTATTCTATAAAACACCTATCTGATTATGTTATAAGGATATAGCTACTAAAGATATTTCCCTAAAAAGTGTCCACATGGTCACAGGTATATGCGTCATAAATATTTCACACAACAGCGATATGTGAACGGTTCGAATAGACTAATTGTATAAAACGACATAATCAGAAGTATCTATTGTGCCCCTGGTTAACACTACGAAAGATAAAATGTATGCTAATTAAGTCACCATCGTCATTGGCTTTTGACAATTGACGATCTACGAAAGACGCTTTACGCAGCGTCGTGGAGTCTATTTCACAGTAATTCTTCACAGCAGGATGTAAGAGACTTACTGCAGAGTTACAGGCTTCTTCCCGAAGGAAGGTATGGGCATAATCACCAAGTCAGCTCACGACGTATTGCCGATTTCAAACTCCGAGAAATCTACAGTTCAATTTTTTTTCCACAGTACAGCGATACTACAAGAGCATTTCTCTAGTTCAGGTTACCTCACGATGTTTTCCTTCACCGTCAGCCGATAGTGTTACCAATTTAAATTAGTACAATGTACATGATTTCTGAGAAATTCGTTACTACATAGAACTGACATGATACCACGACTCTTTATGACCTAGCGACTTTGATCACCGCAATTTACAATTTACAATTGATTTACAATTTACAATTTTTTAGCAATTGACAATCTACGAAAGATGCTTTAGGGAGTGAAGTAATATATTTTTTTATTCACTTACCAAACCAATACAGGAATCACAGATACAATCCACCTTAACTATATTTAAACAAGTCCTTTGAAGGTCCAGTATTTGAAAAAAATACAAAGGGTTTTTAAACCTAGATGATACAATAGATTTTGCTACCAAACATCATGATCTTCTGCTACTTTTTACCATCCACGATATGCTATAGGAAACTCACCAGTCACCAAAAAGTTAAATTATTCAATCCTTTTTCTGTAAATCACATTCACCAAATAACTTACTGGACTAATGCTTCCAAGTGTGGAGATAGTTTTACCTGAAACAAAAACAATAAAATTTTATAACTCTGGTCCTTCTTAACTTATGCTCTGTTTTGTTTTGTGATATTTTTTAAGAAATGCATAGTTTATAAATTTGACCCTAGCAGGAATTGGCGACAATTAATTATTACATTTATATGTACTTTTTATACATACTATTAGTCGTATAGTAGTCGAAGTTCGACCATAATTAATGATTTTTTCTAACTTATAATTTTTTTTTTATAAAGAGTATACAAATATCGTATATTTGTGACGTAATTAATGTGAAATATGACGAATATATACTTATAGATAAATAAAGGCTTAGTTAGACTCGTCGATGGCAAAAAAAGCCGAGAACTGTTTCCAAAAAAATTTTTATTGACAATACTACAGCCGCTTACTTAATTGACTTTGACTTCACATATTTATTTACACATTCTACGAGTAATTTCAAATAATCTTTACTACTTACATAATTACGAACTGTGCCACTAATTTTACCTGCGTTAATATTTTCAAGTATTAATTACGGACAGAAAATTTTCGGTTAAGTTTAGATGAGTTTTCGGTAATGTCCATTTCTAGTCGAGTCTATCGTCACGTCGTTCCATTCGCACTATTATTTCGTCTCATTTAGTTTACTTTATCACATGTATTCTGTACAGTAATTACTATGCTCCTGAAGATGGTAGCGTGATATTTGATAGCTTGTAAGCTTCACTAATAAATAAGTTATACAATGCAAAAAAAAACATACTTTCTGCTAGCGCTGGAGATAACTACCTTTAAATAAACAAAAGACAACCGGTCCTTTAAGTTTAAGTTAAAATAGATAAGTAAGTTTCTTAATTCTCTCTGTACTAAGAGCTAATGAAATTGAGCGATTTACTTAAGCCGAGCACCTTGTTTTTATTTTGAATAACATTAACTTTAGGACCTTTGCCTTTCATTGGCCTTACTAGACTGTATTGTTCTTTATTACTGTGCATACCTTGAGATTAAGTTCAAGCTAGTTAAAATTATTATTGCGAGAATATTCAAAACCGTTTTCATGTTAATAATATCTCAGGTAATTGTTAATTTGTAAATAAAGTTTAAAATCCCTTCCCCATTGAAAATGTATAAGATTTGAATTATTATTTGTTTCTTCCATCAAAACGACTAATTTTAAGTCGTCAAAACGAATAATTATAAGTGCTAAAGTGAGTGTGTTTATTTATCAAGAATAAAGAAAAGGGCATCAACATTTGATCCAGAAAAAAGTGAATTATTGCTGAAGCATATATACCAGGTGACTGTTTAGGCAGTAGCAATATTTCTGGAGAAGACTCTGCACTCGATTCTCGTTCTAAATCAATTAAAAAAGTAGATGATTAATATTTAACCTAATTATCGAGAAAAATACAAAAATTATACACAATCCTCTACGCGCCTTTGTTAAATCGCAGTGTCAATGACCATCGGGTGATTTCACTTACTTGAAAGTGAATGTGGGAATGTCAGGAACAAAACAAAATGGTTTATTGTCCGTTTTATCATCGAAAGTTCGTAACTCCGGGTCGCCCATTGTAGCTTTCAACACCGGTCATTGCACTTGGGTTTATTATTTTATTTACACGTTCGTAGCTATACTTTTGAAAGTTTTAGAACAAACTTTAACTTAGATTTTCTTGTTTGGTTATTAGTATTTGTTTTAATATTACTATTTTATATGTTAAATGTGACCATGAAGTGTGTGTGACCTATAATACTGTGAGTGTCTAAACAGTCACCTGGTATAGGCAAATCTATAGTAACACGCGCGAATCAGCGAGCAAAAGCTTGTAAATAATAAACACTGCTCCGGCGAAATCTGTCGATTGTAAAGTTATAATTTGCTAGCAAAAACAATCAGACGTAATCAGGCCACAAAGAACTAGACAGATTAAAGGTCTAGATATTTCTAATTATAATTTAAGTGCCTATCTCGATGTATGTATAAGTCAACCATAAATTATTACTATAGTAGCAGATACCTATCTATGACTTCGATCTCTTAAAAATTATTATTTTTTCTCTTTGTCCTAACTATTTATTGGCGGTCTTTTCATTTTTTTTTAAAGTATTTATTTCTTTATTTTATTTTTGACAACCAATCTTCAAGTAGATTACTACTGCCATTCTCGAGTAGGTTATGATATTACAAGTTTATTGCAATAATTTCAATAAACTAACAAGATGGTGGTCGTCTTGATAGAACTTTCCGGGAAGTTTTAGTGGCAAATCAGAATCCATGCTCCGTGGTATTACTTCCCATCCACTTCACTTGTGCACAATAACGAAATAACACGTAACGTTTACGTAACACGTAAAACATCACCAATATTACAAAATATAGAGTCAAATAACACTAGATCAGGAACTCCATTAATCCATTAGGTACAGGACATTCCAAGATCCCATCAAAAATTCCTTTTTTATAATTTGTCATTAGTACTTAACCCCTTTTTTTATTAACATGGGGAAATCCTTTATGGATACCCACTCTCCCGGGAGAGAGAGTGGGTTATGTCCGCCACGCACGGACTAAAACCTCACGGTGTACCGATAGACCGCATTTGTTGGGGCGGCAAGGGATCGTACGAGCTACTCAACCTCGGATAGCCACCATGGGTGGTCGCCGGGCTCCTACCTAATAGGGAGACTGAGTACACTCCAGCTGCCTCCCCTCGTCAGCCGGACCTGTGCAATGAGGAGATGGGCACCCTAGCCCATCCCCTCAGGTCCGACTACGGTGGCGGAAGAAGGCGGGCAAATTACCGGCGGGCAATGTTGCTCAGATAGGCTCTAAAATATTAAGTTATCTTTATTAAATTTACTTTGCCCTTATGGAAAAGTCCGCTATGATATAACCTCGTTCAAATCGATTTCGCAATTCGAGAATTAACTTGGACAAACAATATATACTTGTATTGTATTTATATGTAAAGATTATTGGTTCATTTACTGTAACATTGTTGTGTGATATAGTAGTCGCAATGCATGAAGGCCTTTTCTATGCTTTGTTAGTTACAACCCTCAAGTCAAAAATCTGTTGACAAGCACCCGTTAGTGTGTCCCGGCAACTGCACTTGAGAACTAGTCACCTCTAGGTTTAGCGTGTTTACTATCTTAGACCACTTGATCTTAGACAACACTAATACCTACGAAGTATAAAAAAATAAATCCGAATTGAGAACGTCATTTTTGAAGTACGTTAAAAACTGACAAATTTTATAAGAAAAAAACAATACTTTAAACGCGCAAATCGTCTTTCAGCCAATAATATTATAGCCGTAGATACAATGATATTTTGACAAATCAAATGGCACGATAACGCACACATACGTAAAGTAATATTGTAACGCCACACTGTCTTAGACAAAATGTGGAAGTAAGATGGCATATTTTCAATATTGGCGGTGAAAAAGATATAGTTATATGTTGCTTAAATACGAGCGGATTGATGGGGCAGCCGTAAAAAATAAGCTAGCTAGACAAGTTTTAACAAGCCGCTGTCGAAGCCCTTATGACGTATCTTTTTTTTTTGTATATCATAGTAGGCAACCGAACAGGCGGGTCACCTGATGTTAAATGATCCATAGACACTAGTAACACCAGGGGAGTCGCAATTGCGTTACCAGTCTATGTTTGAGGGGCGGGGAGGGTGGAAGGGGTGGGAGAGTAGGAATGGGAGGGGAGAAGTGAGGGAAGCGGAGGTGGGCCTCCGCTGCTCACACTGACCGATTGAAACGCAACAATGCAAGCATTGTTACTCCAGGTCGGTTTTCTGTGGGTCGAGTGATACTACCCCGGACGAGCCGACCCATTCATATTGAAATCAGTAATAGCTTCAGCGTGGCTCTACCATCTTCATAAATCTACAGCTTTACAGTTATAATATCATTGACGATTTAGACTTAGTAAAACCAATAACAGTTTTTTGGGAAATAGTGTTAGACTATACAACAAAGTCTCAAAGGATATTACCGATTTGCCGGATTGTGAATAGAGTGGATCAATATGTGAGCGATGGTGATGTCTGGAATTAACTCATCTCTGTGCATCCATTAAAAACGTTTGTGACATTTACCTAATATATTATATATATTTGTTAAAAAGATAAACCAGATCGAGTTTCTTGCCGGTTCTTCTCGATGGCTGGGTTGTTTTCCGAACCGGTGGTAGTTTTGACGTTCATAAGTGCCTTCTTAGGGCCTAAATCGAATAAAGTGTTTTTGATTTGATTTGATTGCTTTCAGCCTTACTAACTGGAATTCCTGAATAATAACGAATGAAAACAATACCTACTGAAGTATATAAATAAAATAAATATACACTTATATATAGACAAATCTGTGTTAATTTTTTCGACGGCAAAATATACACCTACTAAGTTTTTATGTAAACGTTACCGTAAGACAGAATATTGTGCCTACGAGCTTATTACATAAGGAAGTTACTTTAATACTAAATCGTTTTGATATTAATGGACCGAATATAATACAATAAATTCATAGATTTTTTACAAATAGTGTTTATAGATGTTTTTTTAATATACTTTATAGATTTGAGGTTTAGCGTTTGACAACAACCTCAATTCAGGTTTATTGATGAATGTTTTTATAAAGTGGAACTTCTTATGGCACGGTAGGGAAAAAATTTCGTTATGCAATACACGTTAAACATAAGGTATTGTAATGTATTGTGTCTGACTAGGTCTTCTATATCTATCTATGCATATACACTTTTAGATTTTTGTAAAAAAACTTTTGCAGGAATTAATGATAAAATACATTTCAATCATTTTTAGAAATGCCTGTCTGTCTATCTGTATGTGTAAAGTACTGCGTTCATGATAGAATCTAGAAAAAAATCATAAATCACATCTTTGAGGAACATTTAGTCTTTGTTTCGTTAGAATCGGTACGGCCTATCAAAAGTTATTGTAATTTTAATGACGACGCGACTTAAGTACGAGAGAAAAGTAGATAAGTAAATGGACTTAATACGTTCAGGTGACTTTAGTAATCACTGTTTTTACATATGGTTCCACGCGGACGTAGTCGCGGGCACAGCTAGTTAGTATAGAAAAATTAATAACTATAGTTAGGTATTTATACTACGGGACTTCGTATAGTATATAGTTTATGAGCATTCTCTTATATATCTTAATATATATATTTCTTGTGTGCGTGTGTATGTGACTGAACTCCTCCTAAACGACTGGACCGATTTTGATGAAATTTTGTGTGCGTGTTCGAGTTGATCCGAGAATGGTTTAGATTCACAATTGGACCCGGTAGGTGGCGCTGCGGTCGACTTTTAGGATTTTTTTGTTTTCAAGGCAGGACAACGTCCGCCCGGTCCGCTAGTAATTTAATAATACATCTCCGCCAGAGAACTTTCACTTCCTATGCGTGTAAAAACGGGTACACACACTGTTTTTTTTTAATTAGAATGGAGATAAACAAACATACGAGTCCCCTAATGGTAAGTGATCGCCGCCTCCAATGGATATCTGCGACAAGAAGGACATCACAGATAGATGCCTTGCCGGCGTTTGAGGAAGGCTTAGGATCGTTGTTGAAGGGTTTTAGGTTATATTGATAACTAGCCGCTACCCGCGACTTCGTCCGCGTGGAATAGTTACTTTGGCACGCTAACACGCAGCGGAAGCTCTCAAGAGTAAAAATACCCCGATTTTGAAACAATCTTCATTGGTGCTCCGCTCCTAAGGGTCTTAGAGTGATGATATATAGCCTATAACGTACCCCGATAAATGAGCTATATAACTTTTAAATAATTTTTTCAATCGGACCAGTAGTTCCTGAGATTACCCCCTACAACGTCACAAACTCACAAACTTTACCTTTTTATAATATTAGTATAGATAAATCAAAATGTATCCTTTACATTATATAATTTTTATAAGAGATCATAGAATTAAAATTACGCGTAACAAAACAAAAAAAAAAACAAATAGAAATACAAATTATAATATCTATATGTTAAAACGTGAAGAACAAACTTTGTACCTACCATTTATTTTGTTTGAACTTCCACCTCTGGACGACTACTAGCTCGTATAAATAGAAGATTGCATCCTGTTTTACTGGATAATTAGTCGTCTATTTATATTTGCTTGGAGTAATAAAAAATTGCAACACACAAACTGCTTCATCATCAAAAAGTTATTTAAGAATATTAGCGGCCATCATGTAATTGTAACATTAAAATACTTTGGATATTACGAAAAAAAAACGAACTATAGAAATATCTACTGAACAAGTTTATTGAACGATTAAATTAAAAACTACGAACACATTAAAAAACTATTAATAACGTAATTATGTGTAATTAAAATGAAATAATAACTAGTCGTAAACTCAGGCTATAATAATGTTTAGTGAAAATTCTAAGGAAATCATTCAATATTTTATTTATTTCGCGATTTCTAATTGTTTTATACCGGACGGAGTTTGTAACTACACTTAACTGTTATATCAGATATATATATATATATATATATATATATATATGTATATATAACTGTTATATAAAATGTGCCCACGATTTCGCATGGATTTTTAATTTTATGTTGCGAAAAAATGAATTTTGCATGGCGGTAGGGCTTTTTCTAGGCCCGCCTAGTTTAGCTATAATTCTCAAGTTGTACAGCTGTCGCCAGACACCAATAGATGAGTTGCGGTAATGCAAAAAGCCGGTTCTTCTCTGAGTTTAGCCTGTTACCACGTTAGACTATATCGTCATTTAATTTCAAAACTATAAAGTACAAAAATAGTTTATTATTTTACGTTCACGCCAAACAATATGTACATATATACACAGTCTTTTTTATGTACTTAACTAAGCAAATAATTTTTACAGTCGTATGTTATATTTTTAGTGAATGTACAGAGTTAGAGTCATTTCCAGATTTCACTATCATTCTCACAAAATTTGCTGTACAATCGTTTTATAATAATCAGTCAACAAAGTAACTCATACCAACGCGTAGCTATTAGTAATTTGTGACTCTGCAATGAATGATAAAAAAAATATTACATACATACGCGGTAACGCAACGTAAAAAATCTAAAATAACTTATTATATGTATATATAGAAATATCTTTTTTCGAAGTCTAGCAAGCTATTGTCTTATAACTGAGATCAATAAAATACCTACCATACAATGAAGATTGGTACAGCCAAGTGTTATTTCATGGATTTTTTTTTAAGTAAACTCTTTAGCACGACTAGGAGGTAACTGGACGACAATGCAACGGAAGTCCGTTACGGCAATATGGCGTCACGTTTCTGTACCATTCGGTTAGATAATAATTAAACATAACCAAAACTTCTATTAAATCATAATTAATTTAATTCGTTATTTATCATAGTAATCTGTTCATACTTTTCTATATTTTATTTATTTTATAACAAAGAGTTGCTAATAGTATTTCCTGTGTTATTTAAGTTCCGAATTAGCTGATAGATGAAACTACAGATAATGAAGCTTTGATTTAATTTCTTACTTACTTACATTGAAACCAAATGGCAGCACGGTCGCGCGCTCATATATACACAATTAATTCTATTTTGTATGATTTTTATTATTATTCAATTTAATATTTTTTATTAATTTTTTTTTCAAAAACTATTTATTGACGAAATCAAAAATATTTAAAAAGTTTTACATCAATCGCGTGTGACGGTTACACGCATTATTTTTTTTAAATATTCGTTATTGGTATTATTAGATCATATCCTATTACCTATTACTAAGTATATACATTGTAAACAGGGATGACGTCGCAGGTTGTTGCTATTAAATAAATAATAATATTATTATTTATATTGCATAAAAAATCATTATCAGAAGGAATAATAATTATTCTTCATTTATATTAATTGCAGTGTACCAGGGTGACATGACACCTTAGAGGTTACAACAGACAAGCCATGAATACTAAATAAGGAATAATAATAGCCCGCTCATTTGTATTACTACATTGTGTTCAGTTTTCTATAACCTTTCCACATTTTTCATGCTTTTGTATAATCGGCATGCTAGTGAACAAATAAATATTATAAAACATGAATTTATCTTTAATAATAATGCGTAGAATGTGCCATATTTATATAAAAAAAGGTTCAGTAACTCCATATAAAAAATTAAATAGTTGGCGATGACTGTACTAAATATGTTTAAATCGTTGTCAAGAAGTTTTTAAGTGATTGTTTTTAACATTTAACCCGACCTTTTCAAGAAATAAGCACAGATTTCAGCGTTTTAACGTAATTGTAGGTACCAGGGTGACATGACGCAAGAGGAGGTCGCGGGTCAAACCTTGACTCTGTTAATGATAGCTGTTCTGCGTATATCGTGACAATATTGTGAGACTTATGTCTCGAATGTTTTGTATTATATTTAAGTTAAAGTTTATTTAAAAGTAGCTGTGCCCGTGACTTCGTTCACGTGAAACCTGATGTACAAAACAATGACTAATAAAGTCATCTGAACGTATTTAGTCTATTTGCTTATCTACTTTTCTCTCATATTTAAGCCGCGGCGCCATTAAAATTACAATACCTTTTGATATAGTGTTCCGATTTTAATGAAACAAAGACTAAGTTACTCCCCAGGATATGTTTTATAATTTTCATATACGATATTTTATTGTGAACCCAGTACTTTAGCAGTGATGCGTGTTCATACAAACAGACAGACATTTCTAAAAATGATTGAAATTTATTCTATTACTTATTCCTAGACACCTGCAACAATTTTTTTCACGAAAATCGAAAAAGTACAGGCACGTTAGATTTACATTCATATTATATGTATAGATTGTACGTACTGGTATTAAAGTAAATACACGAATGAAAGAAAGTAAAATAAAAATATGTCTATTTATAAGAGACATTTAAAAAATGAATATAATTATAAAAGTATCTAGCTATTAAATTTTTAGAAACCATACACCGCTTCTATCTTTTATGCTTACGTTGTTCCTGTATCTTAAACCTGTACGCTTAAAATTTTCCGAATAAATCTACAGTCGAAAATTTAAATATTTGAACTAAATTACCAACCCGTGTGATTCAATTATTCACATGGCCACAGGTGTTCAAATAATATGAGGATTAATTAATAAATTACGTTATTACGTTGTTTAATTATACAATTACACACGAATATTTTATTTGCAGTATAAATATGAAATAATAATTAAATGTATTAATTACACGTATCTGTTGTCATCCAGTTCGTTGCCTAAAAGAAACTTCCAGAAGGCTGGGCTGCCTATTTTGTATGCTGGCCTAATTATTGACCGACTTATAACCACACACAAAAAGCGTTGACGACATTTAAATATTACGTAAGCAGAATTTTTGTAATTTCTGACCGACCCCTCCCCCTGGTCAGCAAAAGTAAGCAATGTTCTTAACCCTCCCCCCATAATTACGTAAACATTAATATAAGTATATTGAAATCTGTTCTAATTCAGTAAATAAATATTGCTGGCGTAATCACCATCCAGACCTCCCAATCCCTATGTCATCAAAAATAAGCAAATAAAAGACCCCTCCTCCCCCCATCAGTGCTTCCTAATACTTGAATGACGCCTGACCAGACGACTGGCAAGTTCCTTAAAAAGGTTGTATGCATTTAGACTTCCACAATAGGGCAAAAATGAATCTCCTTCCGATTGCAGAATATTTATTTTGGAGAAAGAATAAATGAACAAACGAAATCGTTTATAAACTCAAACTATGTGAATATAAAAATAAATCTTTTTACATATTTCAACCCTATTGAACCAAGTTGAAAGTTCGAACGACGAAATTAAATAATATTCACACATGTTTAGCGCAGTAGCTCGGTAACTGAAAAATGTTAAATTACATATTTATTATTTGAAAAGATGAATTAACCAGTTTTTAAAGCACCTGCAATGGGTATTTGATACTTAGATATTATAACCGTACATAATCAGACGAAAAGTGCACTTGTTTGTCGCTATCTTTGTATAAAAAATCATATAAAAACCAAAATGTTCGAACTAGCCAAGCAGACCTTGGGCTGCAATATTATCACAAGTTATAAGCAGAAATGATATTTTAAGTAGTTATAACATATTTTTTGTTGTTATAAATAGATTTCAAGATTGACCATTGGAACTTGGCTCCCATTTAGATTTCATTTCTTTTGTCGTTGAAGTCAACTTTTCATTTCTGCATTCCTTTCGTCGGCAGATTTATGCCTTCATAATGAGGTAAAGGTGACTACATTACTGCAAGACCGGAGGCATAAAAAACACAGAATTACATTTAGAACGTATACAATCTTTTATTGTTTAAAAATAGGCCATCTGTCTTGGAGGCGATCGCATAAATACATTTTTTGTACAGACCACGCCTACCTCAAGGTTAGTATATCGTTAAACACACCTACAATCCTGATTTTTATCTAATATACCAATAATCGTACATCATCATTACATAGTATAAAACAAAGTCCCCTACCGCGTCTGTCTGTCTGTCTGTTCGCGATAAACTCAAAAACTACCGAACGGATTTTCATGCGGTTTTCACCAATGGCTAGAGTGATTCATGAGGAACGTTTTAGTATATAATTTGTCAAGGATTTTTTCATAATCATTTAGCATTGTACGATCCCTTGCCGCCCCAACAATTACGGTCTGTTCGGTACACCGTGGGGTTTTAGTCCGTGCGAGTCGGACATAACCCACCCTCCCCCCCGGGAGGGTGGCGTATCCATAAGGGATTTCCTCACGTTAATAAAAAAAAAAAAGGATTTTTTCATAATCAGGGCGGGACAACGTCTGCCGGGCCCACTAGTTAAATATAAATAGATAGATAACTTAGCTGTGCTACGCGGTTTCATTACTATTTTTTTTTAATCCAAATACTTTTTTCTAATAAGGTAGTATTAGTAGTATTTTGACATTAATAAGTTATAACTATTTTTAATGTTTTTTGCCATTCATCAAAATCACACCTACAGTCCTCGCCAAAGTGTTTGACTCCTCAGAACGTAAATGCAACAATTGAAGGATAAATTAATGCCAATTAATTCCTATAGTGAGATGCTAACTTTGTTTTATGAAGCTCTTGACTATATTACGCGCGTGCCTAAACTTTCGGTTATATGCAGAGCGACCAAAAAGATGAACAAGGACTGTACCTTTTTTATATACTGTACTAGCGGGCCCGGCAAACGTTGTCCCGCCTTGATTATTAAAAAAATCCTTGACAAATTATATACCAAAACGTTCCTCATGAATCACTTTAGCCACTGGTGAAAACAGCATGAAAATCCGTTCAGTAGTTTTTAAGTTTATCGCGAACAGTGGTTGAGGTGGTAGAGCCACGCTGAAGCTATTACTGGTTTCAGCAAGAATGGGCCGGCTCGCCCGGGGTAGTACCGCCCGACCCACAGAAAACTGTCGTGAAGTAATAGTGCTTGCATTGTTGCGTTTCGTTCGGTCAGTGAGAGCGCCGGAGACCCACCTCCCCTCCCCTATCCTCACCCCCTCTTTCCTTTTCCCCTAACACAGGCTGGCAACGTACTTTCGACTCCCCTGGTGTTGTTAGTGTCTATAGACGGTGGTGATCACTTAAGATCAGGTGACCCACCTGTTCGTTTGCCTGCTATGATATAAAAAAACAGGTAGACAGACGCGGTAGGGGACTTTGTTTTATAATATGTAATGATAATAATATTGTACTGTATCTACTATTTTTGTAAGCATACCTTATTATGTTTGTTCAAGATATTAAATTTTAGACTTCTTTCTACATTATTTCTTAAGAGATGATCCTATAGAACGATAGAATAATAAAATAGAAAACCGATTAGTTTATATCATAAAATAAATTAGATATAATTTTTCACCGAAATAAATATATCTTGACGAATCTTCTCGAAGATCTTTTAGCTAAATCTAATTATACCGAAGCCACTCCTGCTGAATAAATATGACAACATATTCAAATTTTCAAAGGTTACCTTTTGACCCCGTTTCAAGTATTTGCATTAGAAATTGTTTGCCACATAATTAACCAATAAGTTTGTATACATACATTACAGTAACCGTTATTTCATTTGGCACGACGCGACGGGGAGAAGTATATAACGTCTTGCTTCGGTTTTGTAAATCGTTCTCTCTATCACACACCGCAATGATAGACAAAGATAACGCTATAAGAAACCGTTAAACCGACTATCTCAGTCTTCTCTCCGACGTGCCAAATCAAAAGCTGGGTACTGTACTACGCGCGAAAGTTTAGATATGTAGTAAAGGCATTGACATATAAAAACCCAAGACGCACAGTCTCGAATAATAGTTGCACTCAAAACCGGCCGCAAAAACTCTCCAATATACGTACGTGGTTATAGTTATGCGGTAAACTTATGATTTTGCAAATTTATCCTTACCTGAATGATTTAAAGTTGTTTTTACAAGGACGCAATCGACGCGAGACTATTAGAAATGACTGCATAATCCAAAATTATGCATTCATTTTTGTGTGCCGGCTTTGAGACTTTAAGTGTGCATCTTGGGTTTTTGTATATCAATTACTAAAGATTATACTTTTTTACAAGTGAAAATTGAAGGTCTATGGCCAAGAACTTATCAGTGTGAGATCAATTTTCACTTGAGAGTCACTACCATTAGTTAAGATTTAGACAAACAGTTAGCTTATGGATACAGTTAAAAAAATATTCAGTTAATAATAAAAAATCATTTATTTAGTAAAAGGCAACAAGAAGCGATAGGTGATTCGAATAATTCATAGCTATATTCTTTGGTATACGAAACTTTTACTATAAAAAATTACAGAAAAAAATCTAATAACATTTAACAAAAATAACTTACATAAACGGATTAGAGATAATTTAAAATTAAGCATATGTACTATATTTGTTAACATCTATATATATTGAGTATACATTAAAAAAAACGTTTTTCGTGTCTGTCTGCTTGTTGCCTTATTCTTTCTAAGCAACGGAAAGGAGAAACGCGATAAGAAGAAACGATAAGCACTGTCGTTTAGATAATTTATGCTGGAAGGTTTATACAAATACAGTGAAACTTGGTTACATTGGACCTGGATAAATGAGAAACCTCTATTATTGAGAGTTGCAATGAGGTCCCGGTACTTTTTCATTGAATTACCTCTATTAATGGGACTTTTCGAACCTGGTTAAATGAGATCTGATTTCTAGGATTTATTCGATGTTTACCTTTATAATTGGAACTCTGTAACTCAATTCCCTCTATAGATGAGACAAATTAATCGAGTTGGGACAGGTTTTGACACTTTTGTTTACAAACATTAGAATGTCTTTCGCACACGCTTTGTTTGTCAGTACTATATAATATATAATAGTATATAATTTAAAGTAATATGGTATATAATACTAGCTATTCCCGCGACTTCGTCCGCGTGGAATAGTTATGGGCTAACGCTAACACGTCGCGATAGTTCTCAAAATGAAAAAAAAAGAAATGATTTTGAAACATTCTTCATTGGTGCTCCGCTCTTATTGGATTTAGCGTGATGATATATAGCCTATAGCCTTCCTCGATAAATGAGCTATCGAACACTTAAAGAATGTTTCCAATCGGACCAGTAGTTCCTGAGATTAGTGCGTTCAACCAAACAAACAAACCCTCCAGCTTTATAATATTAGTATAGATAGAGTAGCTATGGACATTAAAGATGGCTAACATTAAAGATTGCAAACATTCTTTTACTTTTATTTTACTATATCATTAACTTTATTATATGTACTTGAATCAATTGAAAATGATTCAATGAAAATAATGAGCTGTTAGACTTATGACACACTCTTTCACGCGCGATTGTTGTGTGAACTCGGAAAAGCGCGTAAGTGAATTCACGGGTGATTGTTATTGTTTGTCTTTATACGCACACTCTTTCCTGCCCGAATCCGTTTTCACATGGGAAAGAGTGTGTCATACAAAAGCAATTAATAGAAATTATAATAGTATACACTCTTTAGCAAAATAATCCACAGTTATGTTGAGAAATTGAGAAAAATATTTTGTAATATATGTTCATATGTTGTTCGAATATCGGTCATAAATGGATGAATAAATGGCACGTGTAAAAGGCTTAAGTACTTCACACGAAGCGAGTCGATCGACGCGGTAATATTTCAACAAGTGTTTCAATTACTAAGCGAATATTTAGTTAAGTGGTAATGTACAAAATTATATTTTAATAGGTAATTACAAAGCATGGATATGCAACGTGAGGCTGATATATTCAAGGATATATTTTGTAATATTATTTATCATCATTAAATGCGATGATTCGCAGTGGTTCCGTATATTTCTATTAGAGTAATTAAGCCACTTTTTGTTTCACTCCTTCTTTAACGCTTCTTCTTTACGTGACGATTTCTATGTGCTAAGTACTACCACAAGTCACTTTATGGAAGTTTGCTCAAGAAAAAAACATGTAAAATCAACTTGAGCTTAAGCGAATATGAGTAGATAATCTATACTAATTTAGAGGTTCAGCCTCTGTTTAATGTCTGTAGATATAGATAATGTGTATTTTTGTCTTTAATCAAGAGACGCGTGTTACATCTGTGCCGGCCGAGACTGAACTGCTCGCCGGGACATAATAATGCAATCCTACAAAATACATAATGATGTCGCTACATCATTCCCCCCTTAAATAACAAGGGGAAAAAATATTTAAAAAAACATCAGATATTCAAGACACGATACAATAAACAAAAAAAAAAATAATGCAATTCTACAAAATACATAATGATGTCGCTACACTAATATTATAAAGAGGGCTTCTTTGTTTGGTTGAACGCGCTAATCCCGGGAACTACTGGTCCGATTTGAAAAATTCAGTGTTATATAGCTCATTTATCGAGGAAGGCTATTATTATAGGCTATATCATCGCGCTAAGAGCAATAGGAGCGGTGCACCAATGAAGAATGTTTCAAAATCGAGTTTTTTTTTCCTTTCCAGAGCTTCCGTTGCGTGTTAGCGTTAGCCCAAATTAACTATTCCACGCGGACGCCGGGAATATTTTTTCTCGAACTGACTACACTATTTACCTAGCAAGGTCTTAACAGCTTCACCGGACTACATAAGCCGCCGCTGCAAACTAAGTAATGGATAATTTCGCAGGTACAGCCTTGAAGTACAGAGGCACCGATGTTAGTGTAAATGTGAGAGGCGGGATATAAAGAATTGTGGACTGGTTTATGCATTTATTCACTGTTTTTACTATGTTCACAACAGGTTTTCGAATATCCGCAGGCTCTTCAGTTAGTCTTAATTACTTTAATAAATGTAGTTACATATATATAAAACTTATAACTTGTGGTATCAGTGTTGTTTGTTATAGCCAATTTAACAGTGTTCTACTAGATACGCGTTTTGATACGAATTTTGATTATATGTCGATATTTTTGAATTTGCCTTTTATTATGACATTCCAACGATATTAACTGGGTACAGAAAACCCCTACTGGGTACAGAAAACGCATACTGGGGTACAGAAAACCCCTTTTTTTTGCAGCGTCTTTCTGCAGGTCCTGTAGTCGCCATACAGCCGGGCCTCCTCTTCGGGGTCCTTATTGGACCGTCTCCGGCGGCTGCGTCCGTCTCCTCTTTGGGCGGTGTACGCTCCGCGGCATTACAAGCGGCTGGGATGTAGAAATATCCCAGCCGTTAGGGGTTTTCTGTACCCTTATTTTTTTTCTCGAACTGACTACGCTATTGCCCTGGGAAGTTATTTACAGCTTCACCGGACTACTTTTCTGTACCCCAGTAGCACCGGTAATGTCATTAATTAGGCGCTACTCGTGACACCGCGATACAGCTGTACCAGGATGTTGAACAGTGCCATCTATTAGTGCAAAAATGACTTAACACAGTCCTTATGTATTTTATGAAGCTCCATCTATGATCTGTAACTGTCTGGCGCTGAATATTACGATTCTGTGCAAAACTTATTTCTATGCGCTGGATTCTAAGATTTTTATTTCCATAAAGGAAAACCTAGTAAGCTTCTATTTTCCCACATGCTGAATTCAAAATATTTTATTCAATTTACACCCTAAGGAGGCACTTATGAATGTCAAAATTACCACCGGTTCGGAAAACCTAATCACCGAAGAGAACCAACATAAAAATTGATCTAGTTTATTTTTTTTTATCTTATTTATTTATTTAATTATAAATTCGGTAATTCAAATCATACACTTTTATTTAATAAACAATTCACTCATTACTATCATAAAACACTCATGTCTCACTCGGAATACCGTGTTACACAATAATCTCACATATTTAGTTAACTCAAATTAAGTTTTTATTTATTACATATGTTTAAGTCACTGTTTGTTTTAGTTCTCATTATATGGAATTGTGATATCTGCGATACGGTTTGTAACCAGTGCAGATACCAATATTACTGTTAATTATGTACACATTGACTTGAAATATTAAAATATTATTATTATTATATATTCTATACTTCTATACATATTCTAACATAAGAACGTATTCACTTTTAATTAATTTGTACTATCCAAGTTGTGTTTACGTAGATCGTTGTCAATGACTGAAGAAATATTTTTTTATTTAGAATACGCCGATGTAACAATTATAGTAAACCTATTAAATAATTGAATAAATACATATAAATATCGATTAACATACATCAAAAAAAAAACATACAAACGAACGTAGTAACCTCCTCCTTTTTCGAAGTCGGTTAAAAATACATAAGGGTTAGATTCGTTTTAGGCGAATGCACAGAGGGGGTTGTTATTTTCAGACATTACTATCGTTCACATATTGATACATCCTGTAACTTATAGACATCAAATCCCATTTGACATGGTTATTGAACTTACTATCTGGCAGATGTGTTTTACTAGTTTGTTGGTGGAGTTTAACACTATAGTTACCTAAAATACTTTTACTGAGCCTGAAACATGAGATGACCAGTTTATCACTGTTCCTAGTATTTAAGTCATGTCGCTTTTACTAAACCCACCTTTTCTACGTTTTCGTGGGCATTAGCTTACCAAGAATGTATTCGGAGGGCAGAGGTGAGATAACGAATTACTGAAACTTAATTAATCCTTGGCCTGTCCAAAACCATAACGGTCTTATTACAAAAAAGTTACATATGTATTGAACGCTTGCTTTAAAAAGGTTTCAAATTAAATGCACCGCGGACGCTGAATGTTCGCCATCTTGCTCTTTTGTCTCGCTTTGGTTACGTTAGGTTAGACTTGCGAAAAAGGATAACGTGAACTCGCCTCGGGCGAGCGCGGTGCATTTAATTCGAAACCTATTTAAACCAAGTATTTAACTTTTTTGTATTAACACCGTAAGGGTTTAGGCTCCATACAAACAAAGATAGACCTTATGATGCACTAGGCCATGGGTTCCTAAACTTTAAAGATAACGGAACACCAACCAAATACCTTTTATTTTATGGAACCCCATATCAAATGATTACAAATCAACTATGAAATTTATTAGAGAACATTTTTTTTAAATGTGTAACATAATTGAAACACATTATTCTTAATTTAAAGTGAAGAATGAAATTGCTTTACTGTTTTATGTATGTTATATTTATAGTTCGGTATTATGTCCGACAATTGTATGAGTATATCTGTGGTAACATTCAATCTTGACCTGTATTTGTTTTTTGTATAAACGTAGGCTGAAGAGCCTGTTTCACAACGGTCAGTACGTTGTGACGAATGAGAGCAATGCTAAGATAGTTAATAATAAATAATTTTGGGGGAACCCTGATGACTATTCTACGGAACCCCTAGGTTCCGCGGAACCCAATTTGGGAATCACTGCACTAGGCAATAGGTTGTTCGCAACATAAATTTAAAAAAATAACATATTTATTGCAAAATTTGTAAAAATGTAATAACAGATTATGTAATGTAAAATTATATATATTTTTTTACCTGATATTCAAAATCATAATCCGCCGTTTTGAGATCAGAGTCTTAAAAAATCAGCCGAGGGGTTAAGGAGTATCTTATTAATAAAATTTAACAGAGATAACTTAAAATAAGTAGAAGTATTTCGGGTGCTAAATAGTTGTGAGAAAATTACAATAAAAAAAGTGATAGCCCAAAACTAATTCAAGTAATAACAGGTAGTCAGTCATACAACAGAATAATCTTCAAGATAAGGAAGTCCCGAAACATTAGCTAGTAAATAATAAAATCGTCAAGATGGCGTGGTAGTCGATCTTACTAGCGATTAAAAGTCTCTTAGAATTATTTCGCGAGGAGATAAATTGATAACGGATCGAGAAATCTAAAATGTGTGGTAATCACTTTTGTCCATCTGTGGGACGTCGACGTATATCGATACGAAAAATCCAATATAGAATCAAGAGAGTCGAATTATATATTACTAGCTTCTACCCGCGACTTCGTGCGCGTGGAATAGTTACTTTGGGCTAATGTTAACACGGAGCGGGAGCTTTCAAAAGGAAAATAAAAAAACATGCATGATGATATATAGCCTATAGCCTTCCTCGATAAATGAGCTATCTAACACTGAAAGCATGTTTCCAATCGGATCAGTAGTTTCCAAGATTAGCGCGTTCAAGCAAATAAATTCTTCAGCTTTATAATATTATACTAGCGGGCACGACAGACGTTGCCCCGCCCTGATTATGATTATTGAAATATACCAAAATGTTCCTCATGAATCACTTTATCCACTGGTGAAACCCGCATGAAGATCCGTTCAGTATTTTTTGAGTTTATCGCGAACAGACAGACAGACAGACGCGGTAGGGGACTTTGTTTTATACATGTACCTAATGAAGTATAGATATGCCTCGACTTAGTTTTGAATCCTTGCGGATGAATCCGAGCTTTAGGTGAAGGAAAACATCGTAAGAAAAACAGTACATAGCATGATAGTATGGTTATTTCTATGCCCGCCTCGCTAACTATCATTCTCAAGTTGAAAATTTGTCGCCAAACATCTATGAGAGCGAGACCCTCTACATTTAGCATTAACATAATATGGTAAATTGTTGTCAAACGCTAACATATAGAGCAGGGCTTCTTAAACTTTTGTCATTCACGACCCCATTTATGATTGCGAGTTTCTTGACGACCCCATACAAATATAAAAGAAAAATAAATTAATATTTTTTGATGATTTATTTATTAGGTAACAATATACATTTACATATGAAAATATATAGTTTTGAAATTCGTTTTGAAACATACAAAAATCTAAAATTAAAAATTGCACAAAAAATTATAAAATTGTATTTATTATAATTTCAAAAATAAAAGTGGATTCTGACCGTCTTAATTCTTAAGTCTTAAGTCTAGACGCTGCAAGTCCACTGTATTCCGCCAACTCTAGTGATGTTATAAAATGGTATATATAAATATTTGACATTAAAATCTCTCGCGACCGCAGAATTTTGCAACGCGACCCCATTTGGGGTCGCGACCCATAGTTTAAGAAGCCCTGATATAGAGTATAAAAAATGATCTCGTGGTTGAAGTCCTGCCTATGAACAGACTCAATAAACAGGACTCTCATACTCTGATATCAATTTTTGCCAAGAGTCCTAATATTCAGTTCCGGACGGTTCCAATCACAGAGGGAGCTTCACAAAACAGACAAGGACTGAGAAAAAAAAAATCACAAAACGAAATATTACGCGTATCTAGTAGAACAGTGTTAAAATTAACATAAACAAAAGCTCAAACCACCTGAAGGTCCTCGCGATGTTTTGTTTACATATTACATAGAAACAAGTTTTTATACTACGTTTCTATGACGCTTTAACATTAGAGACACAGATTAAATACGTACAGAGAGTTTAAACATCATATATTAATAGGAATTATATTTCTTCCAATTAAATATCGAGAATGTGGCGAACAAATGAATGGTTTAATTTATTTATTTGATATATAAAAGTAGAACCCTTTCGTTTGCTTAGAAAAATCTTGAAGAAAAATAGCGCCTGCTAAACAGCCAGTAAGACGACCTATTATATTAAGGTTTAAGGACTGAATGAAGCTTATATAATCTTTTTTGATATCTACATATGTCTTTCCTAGCTCTTAGAATAGTCTCCCTAGCCAGGAACGGAAATGTACTCAGGGTGCTACTTAAATCACCTATCAGAGATGCAAAGGCCTCGATTCACATTCACATCAACCTGCAAGAGACCCACTAAAGGGGCATAGGTCTCTTCCCCGAGGAAAGTATGGACATAAACGTCACACCAGTTCACGACGTACGACGACGGTACCACCGTATTATGGCATTACAAGAACATTTCTCAAGTTCAGGTATCCTCACGATGTTTCCCTTCACCATTAGTCGATAGTGTCACCAATTTCCTATAAACGATTGTAACGTATAATGTATTCGAAATATATATATACATATGTTAAAAAGATGTACCCGATCGAGTTTCTTGCCGGTTCTTCTCGATGAGTGGGTTTTCCGAACCGGTGGTAGTTTTGACGTTCATAAGCGCCTTATTAGGGCCTAAACTGAATAAAGTATCTTTGATTTGAATTTAATTTAATTTAATAAACGTACGCGAATTCCGATAAATTCGTTGGTACATGCCGGAGTTCGAACTTGCAAACATTCGAAATAATATTTCAGAATAAAATACATTAAACTCTTTATTTCCTTATACGTGGAAGAGTGAGCTAGCTGCTCTACTTGGTTTGTGGCGTACAGCTAATTCAACCTTCAGCGTACGTCAATATTATTTGTGAAGCTATGATTACATTATTGCAGTTCGAACGAATGACGTCGAATCCGGTAACACGGACCATAAATCAAAACTTGAAACTATTTTCCACTAGCGGCTTTACTCGTTGGAAACGTGCTAAACAAATATCCGCCCCGGTTTGACCAAGCGTGATTTTTTTTTATACCACAGCAGGCAAACGAACAGGTGGGTCATCAAACACGACACTATGGGAGTCATAAGTGCGTTGCCAGCCTGTGTTTGGGGGAGGGATACAAAAACTGTTTTTTGTATTTTTGGTATTTACTTCAACTTCACATAAAACTCATAAAACGAAACAAATATTGAATTCTGTAACTCATTTCATGTTTGTTCGTTCTGAACGTATAATTCTTTTTTGCTAGTCTATGTTAATAAAAATCCATTGCCGAATCTATGTATGATTTTTTTGACCCAAATTTTTCATTTTACGTACGATTTTTTAAACATTTTCATGCAAACCTTGACCTGACAATTATAAACACAATAAAAATAATTAATTAATAGGTGCTGATTATTATGTAGATTGTTTTAGAAGTCATCACTACATGTTATACAACAAAGCCCTCCACCGCGTTTGTCTGTCTGTCTTTTCGCGATAAACTTAAAAACTACTGCGCAGATTTTCATGAGGTGTTCACTAACAGGTAGAATGATTCACGAGGAAGGCTTAGGTACATAATCTATCAAGACTTTTTGCAAATTGATTGAAGTATAACAATAATTGTTGGAAGTATCAGAAAAAGTCAAGCCGCCTGGGAGCTTTCGTCGAAAACTTTTTTTTTATATCATAGTTGGCAAACTGACAGGTGGGTCACCTGATGTTAAGTGATCACCACCGTCCATAGACACTTGCAACACCAGGGGAGTCGCAAGTGCGTTGCCAGCCTGTGTTTGGGGAGGGAGGAAAGGAAGGGGGAAGGGAGAGGAGGAAAGGGAAGGGAGTTGGGCCTCCGGCGCTCCCACTGACCGAACGAAACGCAACAATGCAAGCACTGTTACTTCACGTCGGTGTATCTGTGTGTCGGGTGGAAGTACCGCGGGCGAGCCGACCCATTCATGCTGAAACCAGTAATAGATTCGACGTGGCTCTACCACCTACAAAACGTTGCCTTTGAGAGATAATAAAACAGTTGAGATACACAGACGAAATCGCGGGAATCAATTAGTAATGTATAGTACAAGTGAAATGAAACGGCGAGAGGTAAATAGTTACTACGTACAAATGCGCACAAAACCGCATTCCCATTTAGTAGGCTTATAAAACGTTTATTCCGGAAATAACTGAAAGATTTTCCACGTGGCCGCGCACGCGTCCCTGTGCGTATTCAAATTAGTTCTTTATAAACATTTAACTGGTAATTTTGATACAGGAGTGTTGATAGACTACATTACGAGTATTCAATTAAACAATACACGCACTTGTTTGACATTATTAGAGGTTGTGAGACAGGTTTTGAATTAGGGAAGTCAGTTTACGTACTACTTTATCAATTTTAAGCCCTGAAAAGGTACTTATCTATGTAAAAATAGGCAGTAATAATACATTTAAGTAGTTCTTCCGCCTCTGTTTTTCTACTGAATTTTCTTTTATTATTTTTTATTTAGTAGCAAGTGACGTATGTATATATATACTATAATCTTTTATAGTATATATATACATTTCTTCTGTACGTGTGTATGTCACTGAACTCCTCCTAAACGGCTGGACCAATTTTGATGAAATTTTGTGTGCGTGTTCCAGTGTATCCGAGAATGGTTTAGATTCAGATTCAGATTGGACCCGGTAGGTGGCGTTGCGGTTGAATTTTAGATATATTTTTTTTTTATAATCAAGGCAGGACAACGTCCGCCCAGTCCCCTATTAGTATATAAAAGACTATAAAAGTATATAAATTTTAGTCTATAAAACATTTTGGGAGACAATGTTTCTATACAATCGGTGAGCAAAAAGTCTTTATTCATAAGTTTCTACACTATATTCTAGAGTTTTTGGCGGGATTTTAGTCTGTCATATAGTGGATTTTATATTTTATTTATAATCTTGTGTTACTCGACTCTATATTGTGTAAAATTGGCGGTGTTTTATGTAATATAGTTTGTTTATTGTGCATGAGTGAAGTGAATGGAAAATAATATCACGGAGCATGAATTCTGCGATGCCACAAAAATTCACAGAAAAGCCCTAACAAGGAAGCCACCATCTTGATGGAACATTGAAATAATCGCACGACACTTTACCTGAATATCAATCTCCTAACTTGTCCTGATAATTTTAAACCTATCTTTGACTTTATCAACTTCACGCTTGGAGGTATTTGAATAATTTTGTTTTATTATTACTCGAAGATTAAGAAGATAAAAAAGATGGATTGTACGAAATATTATATAGAAGATTTGGCGTTTATGCCTTTACATTAACTTGGACATATAAGAAAACTGGCTAAAAAAATACATAAGAAATACCCATATTGATAACTTCAGAATTGGCAGTATGGATTAATTCCTTCGCCTGTCCTATTGGACGAATATTATTACTACTACACTATATTTTTTAGACTTTTTACGTCTGTTATTTATACAGTTTATATAGTACTCAATACAGTTTTTACTATTTAGAAAAAAATAAATCTTAGGCAAAAACAAATTAATAATGTTAAAACTCTAAAAAAATAATAACTTATGGTCTATTACATACTTGTAAATCTAATGTATGTCCACAAAAAAATTGGATAAACTGGTATTACTAAAATATCAACATAATTTACATACCAGAAACAATGACAGAATTGTCATCTCATGTTTCAGATTGACTAAGACCAGAATATAGTTTTTAGGTTAAGTTTTAGGTGTTAGGTTTTATAACAATGTATAGTAGCATACCAAGCCGGTTTTAATTTGTAAAGGCTATTATAAAGTGGGTCAATATGCATCCGCCAAAAACGAATGTAACTATATCTATATTATATCTATATATAATCTATGTTTGTAAAGATATGCCAGATCGAGTTTCTCGCTGGTTCTTCTCGATGACTGGCTTATTTTTCGAACCGGTAGTAGCTTTGACGTTCATACGCACATTCTCAAGATGTAAATTCAATAAAGTATTTTTGGTTTTGTGCCCGTTTATGGTTACTAAGCGACGCGACAGATAATTGATGAAGAACTCATTGATTTATCAGAAGACACGTCACTGAAAATGAGACTCAATCGAAAGTAGCTAACGAAATTTGAAGATATTAATGTACCTTCCCTTCAATATCACATACCTATGTGAGGAGGAATTTTATGATTAATATTACAAGTAGATACCGAAATAAATTGAATATACGCAACTATAACAAGAAATAGAAAACAAATACACTATTTTTATTAAAAAGTAACAAACCTTGTATTTAAGTATTAACATTTTTGATTGCGACTAAATACTTCTTTGAAGTGAAATTTCTTATAGGAAGACTTTCTGATCCACAACCTTTTTTGTGACGATGCAGTAGTGGAGCTAAACACTGTGTCGGGTAGAGTGGGCACAGCGTCTCGCTTGCCTTCGGGTATTGGAGAACAGTGAGACACACTCTTCTCGCTTTCTTTTTGGAAGTTTTATTTCTACCGTTTTGCAGATACAATTTTTTTTTTAATTGGACCTTCATTCATTTATTTATAGTTTTCTTTCCTCATGAAAATGAAGAGGTGGGTCTCGATTTGGGAAGTTTATATTAGTTGCGTCGCGGACTAGTCGACTTTGGGAACCGCTGATATACATTATACACTCTTCCTAAAGTCGATGACGATTACTACATAAATATTTGTTTTTGTACGTAGCATATTTATGTTAAAAATCTTAAAAAAAAATTAATAATACAACACGTTTATAGAAAAACTTTAGACAGATCCGTGTTAGGTGATTAAGGAACAAAAAAATTGTTGAAGTCAATAACAAATCATTGAGACTTCATTTTGTGGTGTTGCTTATTTGTGACTTTTTTCAGTATCTACGCCGGAGTAATTTATTTTTGAACGTTGCAATTCCTATCTATCGTAATGAATAATAGTTATAGAAAATATTGTGTGAATATGTCCAACATATCTACACATAAAAAATATTAATATAGTTAAAAAGAAAATTTGTTAGTATAGACGAATGTTCATCATTCTCTCACGTAAAAACTACTGGACGGATTTTGATGAAACTGTAGATTAATATAAGATATCGTATCAGAATTTATAGAGATACTTTTTTTAATTATTCGTCACTGGGAATACTTTATTCCAACCGTATTCAAAAATCTAAAAATAACTATTTTTCCCGCGCAATTTTGGGACAAAATGAAACGTGTCAAATACGTCAGAGGGAATATGAATTTTATATTTTCCGCCCAGGCCAAATGTAATAGGACAAACGCCGTTTGAATTTGTAAAGTTTGCATTATCCTTGTAGGCTATATATGCGCTAAGGCCAATAGGAGCGAAACACCAATGAAGAATACTTCAAAATCGCTTTTTTTTCATTTTGAAAGCTTTCGCTGCGTGTTAGCGTTAACGCCAAGTAACTATTCCACGCGGACGAAGTCGCGAGCGGAAGCTAGCAGTTCATATGCTATAATTTATATAGATATTATTTAAATCGATCAAAATATAAGGATAAATAACGAGTAAATTGGAAGAAATCTTGGCCTTTAAGAGCTAGCGCGACGTGCGTTGCATAAAGAGTTACAAGAGGTTATGCTATACTAGTATGTCACTGCCACGCAGCATACGTTGTCTGAGTGTGCTGCGTGACAGGATCAACACCGCACTCTGGCTGCGGCCGTAGGGGAGGATCTCTCGCTGCGGAGTGTGGTCACGGCTATGCTCGGCAGCGAAGGGGTGTAGAATGCTGTGGCCTCCTTCTGCGAGGACAGGGGAAGGCTGGCAGGAGAGAGAGACGGCACGTCCAACTCTTTCCACTACCGTAGCCGAGGGGAGGCGGCTAGCTGTGTACCCAGCTTGCCTCCCTATTAGGACGGAGCCTGGCGACCACCTTGACAGGCTGCCGCAGGAGCGGTTGTCAGGTAGATAGCAGGAACGATTTCTGGCCGCTCCTACAATGCGGCGGATGGTACACCGTGGGGTTTTAGTCCGTGCAAATCGGACATAACCCACTCTCTCCCCCGGGAGGGTGGGTATCCGAAGGGATTTCCCCACGTTAATAAAAAAACAAAAATAGTCATATCATAGTATGTCATATCCCCATTTATAAGTCTACAAACGCAAACTAAGTCGCGGGCGATCGTTAGTCTTATATGCATATGTTTTTTGTACTTTATAAGTTTTAGTATTTGACCTCAATGTCATTTAATGTGAAATGAGGATGTGATCTAAAATGGTAAAAACGCTAAACCTAGAGGCGGCTGACTATCAAATACGGTTGCCGGAACACAACAACTGGTGTTTGGCGAAGGATTTTCAACTTGACGGTGGTAGCTAATTAAGGGGACTTAGAAAAAGCCCTGCCACCATGCTATGGCTTCATCGCGATGATTTCCTTCACCGAAAGCCCCGACTCAGTTGCTAAGAATCGAACCTACGTCCATTGATGCGATGTCCGAACACGTTATCAACTAAGTCATCATCTATACTAATATTATAAAGAGGTAAAGTTTGTGAGTTTGTGACGTTGTAGAGGGTAATCTCTGGATCCACTAAACCGATTTTGAAAATTCTTTTACCAATAGAAAGCCACGTTACTTGTGAGTGTCATAGGATATATATTAACCCGTAAAATGCAAAGACTTTTTTGTGCAAGTCTGATTTGCAAAGTAAGTCAGAGAAAAAACGGTCGATCGAAAACGTTTCCTACGAACGCTGCCTTAACGATGAGAGATATATGATTGAGTTCTATAGAAAAGTCGTAGAGCTTAATAATGCCTACAAAAAATTCAGCGACAGTATATGTCTAACTTTTATATTTAAGTCACAAAAAGTAGTTTTTTATAACTGTTTACCGCCCAACGTAGTGGGCACGGGCCAACTATCGCTTATATACCGACTGACCTCTGTTAGTGTTACGGTTCTTGTTGAAGATCGTAGTCAACACATATAGGTTACTTGTGACAATTTATCATCGGGTGGAAGGACGTCTGTCTTCAAAACATAAACAAATTTGTTTGATATTTTATTATTATATTTAATACAGCCTTTGTGCTGTTAATATTCTAACTCGTGATCTCAATGGATGCTGTTATCATCTATAAATGAATAAATAATTATTATAATTATCGTTATCAGTTGTTATGATAAAGGTTATTGTACTGGTGTACTGCTGAAGGAGAAAAAACAATTAGGGCTGTCACGCGAAAGTCCGTTTTTTTGCGGAGATCGATCTTGCGATCTTTAAATCCATAGATATTGCTAATTAATACAACCCTGGCATTCTGCCTGTCAAAATAACTCTGAGATATTTGCTGTGAAAAGCAATAATGGCTCATGTTTAAACACCGCATCGTTCAACGTTGGTGCGAACTGAATATGTTATAGTGTTAGGTTTTACAACAAAGCCCCAAAGGGTATTACCGATTTGCCGGATTGTGGATTTAAGTGTCATGTCAAGAGGGTTTTGGAGTTTTTTTTTCGAACTGACTACGCTATTGACCTAGCAAGTTCTTAACAACTTCACCGGACTACCGGGTTTTGGTGTCAAAAGGCTATTATAGAGTGAATCAATATGTGAACGATGGTGATGTCTGGAATTAACTCATCTCTGTGCATCCATTAAAAACGATTGTGACATGTATATTAGGTATTCTAGATATGACATAATTCATATACTTGGTAAAAAGATAAACAAGATCGTGTTTCTTGCCGGTTCTTCTCGATGACTGGGTTGTTTGGTCGAACCGGTGGTAGTTTTGACGTTCATAAGTACCTTCTTAAGGCCTAAACTGGATATAGTGTTTTTGATTTGATTTGAATGAACCAGAATTTTCGATGAAGGACAACACCGTAATAAAACCATTGCATGGTGGTAATTCTGTTCTTAGCCCACCTGGCTGATTACCACGTTCACGCATAAAATTTGTCATCAACCTATAGAGATGTCAAAAGCTGCACTTAAAAGCCAGATATTCGAGATTTAGCGTATTTACCGTCTTAGATCACATAATTATTTAAAATCAGATGGAACTGTGGTCAAACGCTAAAACCAACAGAGTACATATGTATCTTGGCGGGGTAGGATAAGACACGACAATAGTGATTTTGCTAATAGCCGCTTAGGTAAGTAGCATTGTCAAATTGAATTCCGGTCAACGATGTGAGAGGCTGAGAGGTTGAGGCTAGAGGCTGGCTCACAAGTAAAGCAGTCGGTACACATCTTTATAGATGCTCGAAGATAGATTTGCAACTTAAGGGTTGTAGCTAGCACCAGACGGACTTAGAAGGAACCACCATGCTATGGTTTCCTCATGAATTTTTCCTTACAGCTCCGACTTACTTGCAAGGATTCGAATCAACGTCGATCAATACAGTCTCCGAAGAGGCTAATCACAGGCTAAAAGGCTATCATCGCTTCGTCCAGCGAATTATGATATCTAGCAATTGCTAGATACCGTAATTCACGACGCAGTATCTTTATAGTGCTACTGTAATAAGCGTGAAATTCGACAGCATTTGTCGTTTAAAATTTAAAAAGAAAGAATGACTTTTATTGCCATAGTAATAATACAAGTGGACAATAAAACTCTTAAACATAAAAAGTAAAACTATGACAATGGGACCTGGCGTCAGCGTACTGCCGCCTTTGAAAACGGCGCTCGTTTTCAGTCAGGCCTCAAATTTGAAACACACAAGTAAGCATGATTATTTTGCGCCCAAGTCGTAAACATAAACTTAAAATACCTTTATATAATTAGAGATTCCCATCTATATATTGACTCATCACGATATCTCTGGAACCGTAAGGCGTAGCGACTTGAAATATGGTAGGAATATTCCTTTCGCCGAGTAGAGGTCAGCTAAGAACGGATTTTACGAAATTCCACCCACAAGGGGGGTTGCGGGGGGGTAATCAGGGCGGGACAACGTCAGCCGGCCCCGCTAGTACCTTTATATAGTTATACACTAGCTTCTGCACTTTTTTTTTCGAACTGACTAAGCTATTGGCCTAGCAAGGTGTAAAGCTTCTGGACGTGGAATAGTTACTTTGGGATAAGACTAACACGCATAATCCTCGATAAATGAGCTATCTAACACAGGAAGAATTTTTCAAATCGGCGCAGTAGTTCCTGAGATTTGCGCGTTGAAGCAAACAAACTCTCTTCAGCTTTATAATTTTAGTATAGATTATTCTGAGATCCCCGAGTGTGGCTGATCGGATAATAATGACCAGCATTAAGCATTTATCAAACGACACGACAAAACATTTTCCGTCATTTACGACACCACGTTAATGTACTTGCAATTTTTCTTTACCATTAGTGTTGCGTTGAGCAATCTATCATTAGTGTACTGAATACGAGGTGTATATTTCACAAAACACATAGTTAGGCGGTATATACTGCTTTGACTTTAAAGTCAATGATATCATTACATAGTATAAAACAAAGTCCCCTACCGCGTCTGTCTGTCTGTCTGTTCGCGATAAACTCAAAAACTACCGAACGGATTTAATCACTCGGCTGCTTTTTTAAAATCTAGATCTCATAATGTCGGATCATGTTTTTAAATATCTAGCCATTTCTTTTTTTAATTGGAATTTTACATTACATAATTTTATATTGTTCAAGTTTTTCAAATTTTGGTAATAAATACGATATATTTTTTTAAATCTATGCTGCCAACAGTATGTTGATCAGTGCGTCATAACTTTCGTTTAAAGCTTAAAGCTGTATGGTTTTAAGTCTAGGCATGAATAAAGCGTCCTTACACTGTAAAATAATAATATATATTATTTTATTATTACCTAGTATAAAACAAAGTCCCCTACCGTGTCTGTCTGTTCGCGATAAACTCAAAAACTACTTAACGGATTTGCATGCGGTTTTTGCCAATAGATAGAATTGATTCATAAGGAAGGTTTTAGTATATAATTTATCAAGGACCCGGGCGGAACAACGGCTGCTGTGCCCGCTAGTATTATATATATTAGAATAATATTTTTGTAGGTGGTAGAGCCACGCTGAAGCTATTACTGGTTTCAGCATGAATGGGTCGGCTCGCCCGGGGAACTACTATCTGACCCGCAGAAACACCGACGTGAAGTAACAGTGCTTGCATTGTTGCATTTCGTTCGGTCATTGAGAGCGCCGAATACCCACCTTTCCTCCCCCCTCCCCCATTCCTCACTCCCCTCTCCCCCAAACATAGGCTGGCAAAGCACTAGTGACTCCCCTGGTGTTGCGAGTGTGTAAGGATGGTGGTGATCACTTAACATCAGGTGACCCACCTGTTCGTTTGCCTCCTATGATAAAAAAATCATCTCTTTATATGATTGATAAAGTTAAGAAAGAAGAATAAGAAGAGAAGTAGAAAGGAAGTACAAGCTTAACGCGCTCTACACCCGTCAAATTATTTATAAACTGTACAAAATGCGAGAATTAAAAAAAAAAACTTATGATCGATACACGTCCTTTAACTTGCCACACGTTCATACGTCAGGTGGTCCAACAGATTGGTCATATTAAAAAAAAAACACAGCTTCATAACAATAGACAATTTCTCATAGACAATGAAATCTGTACGCAACCAACCACCGTAAAGATTGTGTATCTGTTCATCGTAAATATAATTAAATTATTTTAACCTGTTTCTAATTATTATTCGGTTTTATTAAGCTCAGTCTTATATTAATCTCACAGAAAATACAATGAAATGATATTATTATAGTAATAAAAATGTTTGAAAAGTTTAAGAGGATAGGAAACAGTATTAGATTTTAGAATATCGTTGAATGAAACTGATGAATGTAATATTCTTCTTGTTTATTTTAACCAGTCTTCTAGTAGATAATTACTGCAATTGTCGAGTAAGTTAGAAGTCTCTTACAGTTTCAAGTTACTGTACTCCACTGTATGCGTACTATGTGGTTGGTATCCTAGTTAATGCAGTGTCACTATAGCTCGGTGGCAGCATACTCGACAGCTCCACTTCGGAATATCAAAGTTAAACCCGACGACGACGGTGTTATTACAAAAAAGTTAAATACGTATTGAATACTTGCTTTAAAAAGGTTTCGAATTAAATGCACCGCGGCCGCTGAATGTTCGCCATCTTGCTCTTTTGTTTCGCTTTGGTTACGTTAGGTTAGACTTGCGAAAAAGGATAACGCGAACTTGCCTCGGGCGAGCGCGGTGCATTTAATTCGAAACCTTTTTGAAGCAAGTATTCAATACGTATTTAACTTTTTGTAATAACTCCGTTTTTCTTGTACTTTTAGCGTCTGATCACAAAATTAGCTGTTATTAAATCACGATGTGTTCTTAAATAGTAAACGCATTAAATTCAAATGACGTCTAACCCTCAAGTGCAGCCACCGGAGCACTTACTTAGTTTAGCAACAGATTTTCAATTGTAGTCCGGTGAAGCTGTTAAGTAAGGCCTTGCTAGGCAAATAGCATAGTCAATTCGAAAAAAAAAATTCAACATGAGGGCCAACGCAGACCAAGTCATGAGGTCGAATAGTGAATAACATAAATAGGTGGACACTTTCACACCTATACATTCCCTAATAGACAAGCAAGTAAAGCAGATTATCGTTCATGTCAAACGTCGTATGAGTAAGTTTGCAATAAAAATACTATCATTTACGCTTTTATCAGGATTTTAGATAACTGATAAGCGTTATCAACGTCCAAACAGTAGTATCTGGTATTGACATACTGAAGGAATCTTACAGTTTTTTCACATAAGTCCATTCACCTGACTTTACGGATGATAGATGTACATAACTTAGAGTCCTTTGCAAACTCTTTGACTGCTCTGAATAAACATACTAGCGCAGAACACGAAAGTTATATAAATAAGTATCGTATTGGGGTGTAAGACATCATAAGACTTGAGACACCCAAGCCAACCTCACCTGCACGTGGTGCACCCTGCTCAATAGCGAACGAGGCAATGGCGATAGCGGGGTGGTAGGTTTACAGCCTGACTGGGTCGCAACCACCATGTATATGGCGAAAAAGGCCCGTCATAGCGATTTGCTTCTGCGGGTCGCATTTCGGGATCAGCCTGTGCATATCCAGCTTTTCGCAGGTCGGCATGACAGCGGCGATCGGTGATGGTTAGTGTGTCACTCGGTGGTCGCCATTGTTTTTGGATTGTAATGTGCTTACTATCAGGTATAGTGCAGTCATTTTGCCGTGCTACAATAATATATGTCTGTGTGTCTATTCGCGATAAATTCAAAAAACTACTGAATAGATTTTCATGCGGTTTTCCCCAGTATATAAAGTGATTCATGGGGAAGGTTTAGCTATATAATTTATCAAGGTTTTTTTTTTATTATCAGGGCGGGACATTGTCCGTATATTCCGTCCGCTTGTATATATGACATGGTACTGGTGTGAGCGAATTTCTCATCAGATTTATTAAAAAAAAGAATGAAGAAAAAGTTTCCAAAACAGTGCTCAAACGAAGTAAATTCATTTATTTTACTTTAACTGTAAGAATCGTAACAAAGTTGCACTATTAATTAATTCGTATTTATCACATGAATATGTAAAACTTGGTAGAATACAAAATATCGAATTACAATAATTTATTTGATTCTACAAGCAACGAACTGCAAATTTTAATTTCCGAGTTAAAAATAATATACATTTCTTATATATATACCTCTTGCGAACGACTCTCTATCTTGTTACGTGATACAATTCTGATACGTTAATACTATTAACTAGCTATCCGTCCCGGCTTCGCGGGTATATTATCGAAGAACATGAGAACAAATCTTGCATTTACAGTACGACCATGTAAAAATGAAAAATTAAACGTCAATCTGTCAATATTTCTCAAGATCATCCTACTCTCTTCTATTTCACTCACATTTTATACAAAGATTTGTCAACCCAAAATTTACAGTTATTTTAAACACAGAGTGATTGAAGACATCACAAAATTGGAATTTTGCAGGTAAATAAATGGACACAAAAAATTTGCTATATCTTTGACTATATGTATGTATTTTGATTATATTCATTTCTACGTTTATTTGCGCTAACCATGTAAGAACATAACTCTTTCATTTAGGTCATAAGAAAAAAATATATATATGACATTCATCCACTCATGCCTTCAACTCGTGATGTTAAAACTTTTGGTAAGATTGCTTTTTCTGCTCTGCTGCTTTTACTTGTAGCTTGACAGGAAATTTGAACTCAGATATTTAGCGAAAGAAAATATTGTTGCGGAACCATTCAATCATTTACTAGGTGGTAGAGCCACGCTGAAGCTATTACTGGTTCCAGCATGAATGGGTCGGCTCGTCCGGGGTACTACCACCCGACCCACAGAAACACCGACGTGAAGTAACAGTGCTTGCATTGTTACGTTTCGTTCGGTCAGTGAGAGCGCTGGAAGCCCACCTCCCCTCCGCCTCCTCCTGACTACTCCCCCCTCGCCCAAACAGCAGCTCCCCTGATGTTGCTAGTGTCTATGGACGGTAGTGATCACTTAACATCAGTTGACTCACCTGTTCGGTTGCCTCCTATGATGTAAAAAAAATATTATAGAATGATGGTCGGGCTTTTCCCAGTCCTTCCATCAGCAAGTTCTAATACTATGCGAATTCCAATACTATGTTCCAATACCCGCATCTGAGGGCAATGTCATTTCCAGATATAACATATTATCATACCCAGCTACGTCATCAAATCATAAATAGATACCAAGTGAATGTTAATTATATTAAAACAATAGGCAATACAATGATAACTACTCATTTAATCATTTATTTTGGACTCCAATTAACTTAATTGTAAGATTTATAATTGCAGTATTTTTTCTCGTCACACATAAATCTATTTTTTTTTTCAAATAGAACGACTTTTTTTTCGAACTGACTACGCTATTGACCTAGCAAGGTCTTAACAGCTTCACCGGACTACTAAGGCGAGCGCTTAAGGCACTCAACAATTAGACCGACTTGATCAAAAATAAGCTCAGTTACATTATACTAGCTGATATGCGTTCGTTATCTATACTAATATTATAAACCTGGAAGGTTTGTTTGTTTGGTTGAACGCGCTAATCTGAGGAACTTCTGGTCCGATTTAAAAAAAAACTTTCTGTGTTAGATAGCTCATTTATCGAGTAAAGCTATAGGCTATATATCATCATGCCAAAGGCTCTAAGACCAAAGGAGCGGAGCACTAATGAAGAATGTTTCAGAATCGGGATTTGTTTTTCTTTTGAGAGCTTCCGCAACGTTTTAGCATTAGCCCAAAATAATTATTCCGCGCGGGCTAAGTCGCAGGCAGAAGCTAGTTTTAACAAAATATAATATTTTATTTACAGAGGAAAAAGCATAAAAGAAAGCTTCACTCGCGTTAATATTACCTACAAAAGTTACTTAAAAAAAATATACTGTTCCTGAGAGATAGGTAAAATCTAATTAAAATCTAGTGTAGCCACGAACAAAAGATAGTATTTCATAAGTGTTACACGCCACAGTTTCAAAAGTAATATCCATTTGAATTAATAAAAACATAACAAGTGTTGATATAATTTACAAAAAATTAACACCCGGTACACATTTTTGACATAAACGTGTTAAAACTATACATTTGGGAGACACTCGCTGTATTTTTTTTTTATATTTCATACGACGAATGTCGTGTTACATTTTTGGCGAGTGCTAAATTTTACGATATTTCTACTTAGATTTGTTCTAAAGTCAACACCTAATGATTATGAAAACAATACACCTCTAATTTGTGTATATTTTGATTATTCTTCCGAATGTATTAAGTCCTTGTCTACTTTTCTATCGTACTCACGCCGCGTCGTCATTAAAACTATAAAACGTGTCTGTACTTTTTCGATTTTCGTGAAAAAAATTGTTGCAGGCGTCTAGGAATAAGTAATAGAATACATTTCAATCATTTTTAGAAATGTCTGTCTGTCTGTTTATATGTACACGCATCACTGATAATCGTAGAGCATATCCTCTGGAGTAACTTAGTCTTTGTTTCATTAAAATCGGTCCACTCTATCATAAGTTAATGTAATTTGAATGACGGCTCGATTTAAGTACGAGAGAAGAGTAGTAATCTTTAACTAATCTGGTTGAACGCGCTAATCTTAGGAACTTCTGGTCCTATTTTGAATAATTCTTTCAGTGTTGGATAGCTCATTTAACGAGGAAAGTTATTGGCTATATATCATCACACTAAGACCAGTGGGAGCGGAGCACCAATTAAGAATGAATGAATGAATTCTTTATTGCACTTTTGATTTGTACACTGGCGAGCTTAATGCCATGAGGCATTTTCTTCCAGCTAACCAGCGGTATTAATGTTAAGCAAAAACTTTTGTAGGTAGTGCCTATATAAACAAACATCTCGAAGTCGACGCGGTAATGTATTCCATAATCGTATGGCATTATATTATCGTAAGATAATCGTTCCATAGTCGTACGGGTAAGAATGTTTCAAAATCGGGGTGTTTTTTTCTTTTGAGAGCTTCCGCTGCGCGTTAACGTTAGCCCAAAGTAACTAATCCACGCGGACGAAGTCGCGGGCAGAAGCTAGTCTATAATGACTATATAAACACAAACTTTGTATTGGAACACGATAAATTATATCCACGTAAGAATGAGTCATACATAAAACAGTTTGATATATTATCTGATATCTTGTTAAATATTACTAACGAGAAAGTTAACGATAACGGATGGTTCTTTATTATGTTATAAATATTATAGTAGACGTTACTTTGCACTTCCGCCTGGAATTGATTGCCCACTTCTACGGCTTACTGCAACAAAAAACTTTTGATTTTATTTTTCTGGGGTGTACGTGGGAACGTGAATCATATCTGAAACTAGAAATAGAGAGAAATCCAAATATTAGTAACTAAAACAATAAAAGAATTAAAGCCACGTTCCTTGTATGTAACGTAAAGTAACTCTTTCAATCAGATATCTTTATCTATATATATATAAGAGATTCCCACCTATATATTGACTCATCACGATATCTCTGGAACCATAAGGCGTAGCGACTTGAAATATGGTAGGAATATTCCTTTCGCCGAGTAGAGGTCAGCTAAGAACGGATTTTACGAAATTCCACCCACAAGGGGGGTTGCGGGGGGGGGGGGTAATCAGGGCGGGACAACGTCAGCCGGGCCCGCTAGTTATATATATACTTCTTTCTTTTACGCCTCTTTATCACGTATATACTTCCGAGCGGATTTTAATGAAACTTTGCTGTAATTACGTTTGTTTACCATTACCATTATTATCATATTATTGAAGTGAAACTTCGTACGGCACGATAAAGAAACATTTTTGTACCTCTTGTTGGCAACATATCTTCTAGATTATTACTGCCATTGTCGAGTAGGTAATTGTCACAAGTGTCTTGTGATATTTTTCATGTTCTGAACTGTTAGAACTTTCTGTGGAGTTTTTGTGGCGTCTCAGAATTCGTGCTCCGAGGTATTATTTTCCATCCACTTCATTTATGCACAATAAACCGAAGTATATTATGTAAGACACTGCTAATATTATTAAATATAGAGTTAAAAAACACACATTTATGAATAAAATATTAAAACTACTACAATTTTTTTTTTATATCTAAGGAGGCAAACGATCATGTTGGTCGCCTGATGTTAAGTGATCACCACCGTCCGTAGACACTAGTAACACTAGGTGAGTCGCAAGTGCGCTGCCAACCTGTGTATGGGGGAGGAGGTAAGGGAGGTGGGCCTCCGACGCTCTCACTGACCGAACGAAACGCAACAATGCAAGCACTGTTACTTCACGTGGTTAAGTCACTTAAACTACATGACAGACTAAAATCCCATTAAATAATACTCAGTGACTTAAAGGTTTGTACTATGTCGTCATATTTGTGCACAATAATCAATCTATATTGCGTAAAATGCCACCATCATTACAAGACATAAGACAAGATTACGAGTGCGTTCCACTAAGCGCTCACAACGATCACACTCACGACCGCGAGTTTTCTCGTTTCACTTAGTCTCGAAGCGAACGTTACAATCGTAATCCCAAGTGGAACGCATTATGGGACATTTTTTCTCTAACTGACTACGCTATTGACCTTAAGACCTAACAGCTTCACAGGTCTACTAGCATTATAGGGCGTTTTGTGCGTTCAGGTAAATAATACAAATGGCGATCTAGAAATAATAAGAGGTTAAGTTACAACTTGTAAGTTTTAACAGTAAATTTTAATTATTATTGAATTGATTTAAGTATATTGAATTAAAAAAATGTATAATTCAATTTTTATATTTAATTTTAGTGGAGTATTTAATTAATTTGCATATAAATAAAGTCAAAATCTCTTTTGCGGCTACGGTAAGGTATTTGATGAAAATCGTATATATTATTGAACTATGTTATAAAATTGTACAAAGCCTTTTGTTTACTTAATTTTAATTGTATGCTAAACTTTATTTATCATAAAACATAAAAATGACTTTTTTGGTCTAATAAAAAACATTAAATTACCGTTAAATGATTATAAATTAATTTCTACATAGGATTTAACAATCCAAATGATTTTTAAATAAAATTTAAAATTATCAAAACTTAATTAACATATTCCATGTAAATATATTAATGAATTTAATTAATCCATTAAATACAATATATTATTTAATATAAATACTCTTTACCGCATCAAACAATGAAATTTTTACGGTCGCTATCTTTATTCAAAATCCCGTCAATTTTTTCAACGCTCACATCGCCTACCTCCAGACATGGGGCGTCGTGAGCTTCGCATGAGCGTATGTTATGACGTAATTAATGACGTTTTCGACGCGACCTCAACGATCGTGGTCGCCAAGTGGAACGGCTAGAAGGCTATTTTGGGCGTTGTGAACGTCACGAGGAACGCGCCCTATGAATAAAATGTAAGTTACTCTCTAAATAATTATAAGTATTATATTTCTTAATAGTTGTAACCGCAACTCCGTCCACATGGAACCTAATGTAAAAAACAGTGACTAACAAAATCATTTGAATGTATTAAGTCCATTTACTTATCTACTTTTCTCTCGTACTTAAGTCGCGTCGTCATTAAAATTACAATAACTTTTGATATAGTGAACCGATTTTAATGAAACCAAGACTAAATGTTACTTGAGGATATGCTTTATGGTTTTCTTGGTGAGGTTTTATCGTGAACGCCGTACTTTAGTAGTGATGCGTGTTCATATAAACAGACAGACACACATTTAAAAAAAAATATTAAAATGTATTTTATTATAATAATAATATAATAAATCGGTCGCTATACTACGCGTAGCTAGTCTAACGCAAGTGCGATACGTCACGAGCATGTCGAGGTCATCGGTGACGCGAACCCATAAGTTTCTATACCAACAATTTTTTAATACACCTCCAGGCGACTGACGAAGTTTTCAGTTTCAAGAAATCTCAAGTGCCATTTGTAGTCTTGTTTTATATCATTGGAGGCAAACGAACAGGTGGGTCACCTGGTGTTCATCCCACCCTGATGTTGATGATCACCACCGACCATAGACACTAGCAACACCAGGGGAGTCGCAAGTGCGTTGCCAGTCTGTGTTTGGGGGAAGGAGAAGAGAGGGGAAGGGGGAAGGGGAGGTGGGCCTCCGGCGCTCTCACTGACCGAACGAAACGCAACAATGCAAGCACTGTTACTTCACGTCAGTTTTGAGCCGACCCATTCATGCTAACACCAGTAATAGTTTCATAGTGACTCTACCACATCTAAAAGTCTTTCCTAATTCTTTCCTTCGATTAGAATTATCAATTTACATACTTAAACACAACATTCTGATATTTTTTGTCATTAAACAAACTTTAAGTACTGACGAAAATAACATACAATTAGATCCTTTCTGCGTACATTACTGTACCTCTATAATAAATAAAAATGTTTGAGGTATTGATACGCTCGCGGCTTGGAAATTATTTTACATCAATCAAGCCGGCTTGACGCTATATCTATTTTAGTCAAAGACGCGTTGTGGTCATTGTTAGCACATTGATTTCATAGGAGATTTGGTTAACACAATTTATTGAGATATACGTAAGCGTAGTACAAGCGAACGTATTGACGTTATAGGTTTTCGTAGCGCGCTACGTTAGTCGAACTGATGTAAATTTATTTCTTAGATATTTCTATACTCGGGGTTTTTTATATTATAGGAGGCAAACGAACTGGTGGGTCACTTGATGGTAAGTAATCATAGCCAGCCTGTGTTTGGGGGGAGGGGAGGTGGGTCTCCGGCGCTCTCACTGACCGAACGAAACGCAACAATGCAAGCACTGTTACTTTACCACATGTGTGTGAGATGCCACAAAAACTCCCTGGAAAGTTCTAACAAGAGAACCACCATTTTGTTGGAACATTGAAATTATTGCACGACACTTGTATAATAATCTAGAAGATTGATTACCAACAAAAACAGTTCGGTCGGTCTGTTGATCGCGAGACGAGTGAATTCACGTATGACGTAAGTCGAAATAAATGACGTACGAATTAGGAATTATGCAAAATATCTCTTGACGTAACGCGAGGATTACCTGTTTTAAAAAAATACGTTTATAAGTTAAGTTTCCTACTTTACAACAATTCGATATCCATTTCAGATCCTACGGTATCCACATATATACATTTTTATTTATATAAAGATTCGTTTTATACAAGACCAGTTGATACCCTAACTTTTTTTTTCTTTTTTGCAATTGTTTATGTATAACATATAGTATTAGTGTTGTTTTTATTTTATCTTTTTTTTTGTAACTTGTATTTCATTGGTGTAAGTTAAATTTATTAATTAAGTTAAATTAGTTATTTATCTTTTATATTTTACATACGCACCGTTTTAATAATGTAAGCTGTGTTTACGTCTACAAGTGTTTAAATCTTAAGTATGTTTATTATGGAATACTTAACTCCAATTTGTAAGATTGAGCACAGGTGCGAAGACCAAATAAAAAAAATACCAGCGGCATCGTCTGCGTCGTTTATAATCTCAATAATGTATTTTATGTACAAAAGATAAAACATAAGCACGATACCGCTTGCCTCCACTTCTCTACGACAAGAAAACATACGTCGCCGGAAGCGTAAATTAATGAAACTTATATTTTATCCAAACTATAATAAATAAGTTAATAATTAAAGAGCAATTTATAATATGAGGCCTCACGAATCATTAAAGACTAAGTTTCAGGAATTCGGTATTTTAACTCTGCCCTCCCAATATATTCTTGATAATTTAATGTATGTCCGCAAAAACTTAGATATACTGGATCTGGTAAAAGACCAGCATAATTTAAATACTAGAAACAGCAACAAATTAGTCATTCCATGCTTCAGACTCACTAAGTCCAAGAACAGTTTTTTAGGTAATAGTGTTAGGTTTTATAACAAAGTCCCAAAACACGTTACCAATTTGCCGGATAGCGAGTTCAAGAACCATGTCAAGCGGGTTAAAACCCGCTTATATCTAAAGGCTATTATAGGGTGGATCAATATGTGAACGATTGTGACGTCTGGAAATGACGCCCTTCTCTGTGCATCCACTAATAACGAATGTAAATGTTTATGTTATTGTAAAAACATATAACATAAAAAGATAAACCAGATCGAGTTTCTTGCCGGTTCTTCTCGATGATTGGGTTATTTTCCGAACCGGTGGTAGCTTTGACGTTCATAAGCGCCTTCTCAGGGTCTATATTGAATGAAGTATATTTTGACGTAGTCCGGTGAAGCTGTTAAGTCCTAGGTCAATAGCGTAGTCAGTTCGAAAAAAAAAATATTTTGATTTATGATTTATTTTGAATATTGAAAAACTATCGTTATATTTTATTATTTAGGACTAAGGGTCTAAGAAAAGTGTACAACTAGAAAATATATATCGAGTAGTATCAATAGTAGTTTTTAAGGGGTCATTTATTTAACTATTCAAGTTTTAATAATAATGGACAAAAAAAAACCTTTTTCCAAAGAAAATTATTAATAATACTAAAACTCATCACTGTTTACTAAACAAACGAAAAAAAGAAAATCGTTTGAGAAATAGGTGAGGAAGATATACTTAACTTGTGCCTCTCATCATTATCAGCCTCTAATAGACCGACTGCAGGACCATAGGCCTCTTCCCGATGGAAGAGCATAATCACCACGCCAGCCCATGACGACAATCTCAAACACTAAGAAATTCACAGTACTATATTTTCCCACATAAAGTGATACCACAAGAACATTTCTCAGGTTAAGGTATCGTACGATGTTTTCCTTCGCCGCAGGCCTATACTGCTACCAATTGAAATTAGTAAACGCAAGCAAATTCCGAAAAGTTATTTTATTATAGCAGACATAGGATTTATATTCCATTGTTTGACACCACTCGACCACCATCACTTGTGAGGTACCTATTTATATATGCATAGATGAGACAGTGAATATTAAATGAACAAATATCATTATGCAAATGAAGCAAAACCCTCCAAAGTTTATTCCCTTTGTTCCCGTGTTTTTGACAGAGCATTTCGACATGGTGCCCTCATCGACGTTCCAAATTCGTACCTCCCAATACTGGCGGTAGCTCGTCCACACACTCAAAAAGCTAATAAAACAACAACAACCTTAGTAAGGCTTTCCAGTACCTTCATTTCAACGCTGACGTTGTGGAATGGGTTACCTGGCACTGTATTCCCCAAAAATTATGATATGGGTCTCTTCAAGAAGGGATTGGAACACACTCGGCCGGCAACGCAACAGCGATACCACTGCTATTGCAAGTGTCCATAGGCGATGGTAACCTTAGCATCAGATGGGCCGTCTGCCCGTTTGCTGCCCTTTAGCATAAAAAAGGTTCCTCGAAACGATTTCCAACATGACCGAGACTGCTTTTTTTTATATCATAGGAGACAAACGAACAGGCGAGTCACCTGATGTTAAGTGATCACCGCTGTTCATAGACACTAGCAATACCAGGGGAGTCACAAGTGCGTTGGGGGGAGGGTAGACAGTGTGAGGGGTGCCTCCGGCGCTCTCACTGACCGAATGAAACGCAACAATGGAAGCACTATTACATCATGTCGGTGTTTCTGTGGGTCGGGTGGTAGTACTTCGGGCGAGCCGACCCATTCATGCTAAAACCAGTAATAGCTTCGGCGTAGCTCTAACACATACAAAAACCACCACTCAACTTCTCAAGGTATCTTCTCTCTCGATCACTGATTATACCGTATTATTTGGTAGATAATCATAAAACGACCATGGCATTAGTATTTCTATTCATTCAGTGGACACGTTTTGCTGAGTCATTGATAAAAAAAACTGCTTTGTCACTATGATAGCAATTCATCAAAATTTGTTTTCCTACACGTAATGCTGCACAAGCAAAACTACAGGGTCTAATCAATATTTATTTTTAACAAGACGGTGCCCGCAACTTAATAATGGCATTGGTGATTTCTATACCCAAAGCTTGTGCAGTTTGAAGTGATTTCAAAACAAATTAGAAGACGAGTTAAGGTCACTCATAGCAACTTGGCATTGAGATATAATTATTATACTTTTAACTAGCTGATACCCGTGATTTCCTTTTGATGGCTCTTATTAGGCTGTTTTTAAAATGAAATTTCTTATAAGCACGGTAGGTGAAAATTGTTCGTTACCCGTTATGAGTCACGTGTTTACGTTAAACGTAAGGTAGGTATGTACTTGTGTGTAGTTGTTAGTGTTAAGTATCTGTCTGTTTTTTGTTTTTTTTTTTGCTTTCTTTTCTTGGAAGGATCTTGGACTGTCATGTAGTGGATTTTATTTTTTATTCATAATCTTGTGTTACTTGACTCTATATTGTGTAAAATTGGTGGTGTTTTATGTAATATAGTTTGTTTATTGTGCATAAGTGAAGTGAATGGAAAATAATACCACGGACCATGAAGTCTGAGATGCCACAAAAAGTCCATGGAAAGTTCTAACAAGATGGCCACCATCTTGTTAGTTCATTGAAATTATATCAAGAAACTTGTAATATCGATACTCACTTGACAATGGCAGTAATAGTCTACTAGAAGACTGGTTGCCAAAAATGGAATGGAAGAATAACTTGTAATACTATTAACTACTCGACAATGGCAGTAATAATAATGGCAATGGCTGTCTGGGTCTAGTAAAATACCAAAATAAGTAGACGTACTTACGTATGTTCTTGGGGTGCCCGTTTGTGGGAATAAAGTTGCTTGTTAAGTAACAATTATTTTATTTAATCTGTTACATTGGTGATGTTGCGCAACCTAATTGAGTGCTTGAACGCGACTCACAATTCAAGTATTTAATAAACATAATTTTTATTCAACTGTTCTGCTGCGTACATAATAAGTAAGGCGACATGCAATGTACGTAACCGTACAGTATAGTTAAGTATTATGGGACTTCGCATAGTATATAGTTTATGAGCATTCTAATTCTCATCTCAGTGCTGCAGTACTAATGTACTGCACATTTTGCTGAATGGGTTAGCCGATTGTTGGACATTTCTTTTCATTTTTCGAATGTATCAAATTTTGTTTCTGTCTAATTTGTTTGTGCAATTTAATTTAATTGGTTAACCCAACAATAAATTATTTCTATCATATATACCAGGTGACTGTTTAGACAGTAGCAATATTTCTGGAGGACACTGTGCACTCGATTCTCGTTGTAAATCAATTTAAAAAAATAGGTGCTTAATATTTGAGTTAATTATCTATAGAAATACAAAAATTATACACAATCCTCTACGCGTCTCTGTTGAATGTAATATGTAATGTCAATGACCGTCAGATGATTTCACTTTCATTTTTTGAAAGGGAACGTGGAAACGTCAGGAACAAAACGAAAGGGTTTATTGCCCGTTTTACTATCGAAAGTTGTTAACTCCGGGTCGGCCATTGTACCTTTTGGCACCGGTCATTGCACTTAGGTTTATTATTTTATTTACACGTTTGTAACTATACTTTTGAAAGTCTTAGAACAAACTTTAACTTAGTATTTGTTTTGATATTATTATTTTATATGTTAAATGTGACCATGAAGTGTCATATACTAGAATACTGAAAGTGTCTCAACAGTCACCTGGTATAATTAAATATATATAAACCAAAGAAGTCTCACTTCTTTAGCGTGTACATGCTGATATACGCATTGTTTTTTTTGTAACCTGTCTTTCGCGTTGCTGCTTATAAATATTATACATGCGAATGTGAGTTCATTTTTTTCGTTGCCTTATTACGCCTTTATACCATAAATAATACTCAACCAATCATAATGAGTTTCATACATGTTGTTGGGAGTACAAAAAAACGTATGTTATATTTATAACAAAAGTGATCTTCCTGATGTTGAAATCTATATTAGCACGAAAGAAACCGCGGGTAAAAGATAGGATGTACATCATTATTTATTATAAAACAAAGTCCTCTGCTAAGTCTGTCTATCTGTTCGCGATAAATACAAAAACTACTCAACGGATTTTCATGCGGTTTTCATCAGTAGATAAAGTGAGTCACGAGGAAGGTTTAGGTATATTATTTGTCAAGCGGACATTGTGCCTATAAATTTTACAATCAATTTATATAATCTAATAAATATTAATTTTATTAAAGTATACTAACGTTTTATTTAGTAACCTAAATCGACAAAGGAACATCGCGTAAAGACTTTCGAAAACAGATGTAAGAACTAATTAATATGCTAAATACTAATTAACATTCTAAATACGGCCACCGTAATAATTATAACTTCAACAGAATTCTTATTACGAAATTTAGAATCAATTCGTTAATCAATATACCTGATTAGTATTCTTGGATTTATTATTTAGTTGGACGTGGTTGGAAGCGAAATTTCAAATTATTCAGTCACATTCAGAGGTTATTTTCGATAAGTTTAAAAGAATATAAATTGCCTTAAGGTGAAGAAACAGTAAGAACTTGTGGTCGACTTTGATATGGCGTTGGCAGAGATATTAAAGTGTATATAAGCAATCAAAATAATCAAAAATATTGAGAGCTTCCGTTGCGTGTTAGCGTTAGTACAAAGTAACTATTCCACGCGAACGAAGTCGCGAGCAGAAGGTAGTCTATACTAATATTATAAAGCTGGTGGGTTTATTTGTTTCTTTAATTGATCGCGCTAATCTCAAGAACTACTGGTTCTATTTGAAAAATTCTTTCAGTGTTAGATAGCTCATTTATTAGCTCATTTATTAGCTCATTTGAGGCTAAATACATCATCACGCTAAGACTAATAGGAGCGGAGCACCAATGAATAATGTTTAAAAAATCGAGATGTTTTCTTTCAGAGAGCTTCCGCTGCGTGTTTGTGTTAGCTCAAAGCAACTATTCCACGCGGACGAAGTCACGGCAACAGCTAGATTATAATAAAATGGATACTGTGTAAATATTCTTTTCCGGCTGACCAGTTGATCAGTGCGGAAGTTTGTACGTTGAAGTACTCTTTAGTGTACGTCCAGAGTGGACGCTACAATCGAGCGTCGAGCGTGGCGTCGCGTGCGGCGTTCAGCGTCCAAGAACGACGCTCGCGACTCAGGACACTCATGTATTAATACATATGTTTGAAACGAACGCCGCACGCGACGCCACGCTCGACACTCGACTGTAGCGTCCACTCTGGTCGTACACTCAGGTTCAATTCCTTGCGAAGGAGCCGACGCTTTCGGTGAAGGGAAATAGCGTGGTGAAACCAAATCATTATGATAAGGCTTTTTCTAAGACTCCTGGCTAGCTACCATTCTCCAAATCTATCACCAAGCACCCAACGTACCAGCAGTTGCACTTAAAACCCAGTCCCTCCCTAGATTAAGTGTATCTTAAACCACATCAACATTTAACACTAGCTGTGCCCGCGACTTCGTTCTTTATTTTTTTTTTCGAACTGACTACTCTATTGACCTAGCAAGGTCTTAACAGCTTTACCGGACTACCAAGGCGAGCGCTTAAGGCACTCAACCGATTTTATTTGACAACTAGCTCAAGGGTGCACGACACACCTCGGCTTGGGCTGTTGCCTGTGTACCAAGCATACATACCACACAACTCTTATATATATTTCGTATCGGTTAATTTTCTAAACTATTTCAGTTTCATAAGGGAAATAAAATAAAACCCTTCCACTTTCATGTGTAAATATATGCGTGCACGTGTGTGGAGGTGATATGTGTAATGTTGTCGCAGTGATGTAAGATTTTGTGTCACTGTATCGCGCGAGCAGCGCACTCAATGGCTCCACGCTAAGGGAACGAACCTAGACTTGAGCTGCTGCCGAGGGGGGCCTAATGTGGTATATGGGAGGAAAATTTACCCCCAGACCACGGCGGCGTGATCTGTGGTTACGCAGGCGTGGGCGTGAACACGTTCTGTTTGGAGAGACAGGCTGGTACTGATCGTTCGCTGCCTTTATTTTATTGGGAGGATCGGTAAAAGCCGTGACTTCGTTCACGTGGAACTTGATGTACAAAACAATGACCAATGAAGTCATCTGAACGTATTTAGTCCATTTGCTTATCTACTTTTCTCTCATACTTAAGTCGCCGCCATTAAAATTACAATAACTTTTGATAGACTGGACCGATTTTAATGAAACAAAAACTAAGTTACTCCGGAAGATAGGCTTTATGATTTTCTTATATGAGGTTTTATTGTGAACCCCGTACTTTAGCAGTGATGCGTGTTCATACAAACAGACAGACAGACAGACAGACATTTCTAAAAATGATTGAAATGCATTCTATTACTTTTTCCTAGACACCTTCAACAATTTTTTTCACGAAAATCGAATAATACAAACACGTTAGATTTACATTCTTGTTATATGTATAGATTAGGTAAGATTGTGGTCAAATACAGAAAAACCTATAAAATGTTTAAGAAATCAAGTCGTGAGTTACAGTAGTATGGATACGACAAAAACAAAGTCAATAAAAAAAAAAACCATTTTACTTAGAAATGTGATTAGCGAATAATGTGCTCTGTGATTTGTGAATAGTTGTGAACTATGAATATTGAGATCGCTGAGTGATAGGACACGACGATTCTAAGTAAAAAAAAAAAATCGGATTTTTTTTTTTTAATATGAATTTATTTTAAACTAATCTTTTAATCTTATATTGAAAAATTTGTTATGAAATTTCGTTGAAATTTTACCAACAGCGTTTTCAAAAAGCACAAATAATATATTCAAGGAAATAAAATATTCTATGTCAAAAAATCTTTTGTGTTCTACTTGCAAATAGATAGGTACTTATTTTTTCTAGTACAAATGATAAGGATACGTTATTTTTTTGGAAAAAAAAGTTCGTAATATTAGATCATAGTAACATGGCACCAACATGTAGACTGCAGTTTACTGCCGTGCTCCAATAAAAAAAAATGTTTATATCTGTTTATAGCGGTAGTTGCCCTTCGAGCCCGAGAGAATGGACAATCACCAAAAATCCCATACGATATTATTTACGCACAATATTTATTATAACGTGGTTATTGTATCCTTAATGCGTAACCCGTTTATACTGCCTACGTCAATGGAATGAATAAAAACTATTAAAATGTTGATTGCAACGCAATTTAGTTTACGTAAATACCGTACTATATTTAGAAAATGCAAGGTACTTTACCTCCGTCTAGTCCGGTGAAGCTGTTAAGACCTTGCTAGGTCAATAGCGTAGTCAGTTCGAAAAAAAAAAAAAAAAACTTTACCTCCGTCGCCTGTTTTTCTCTTTGTTCTTAACTCAAATTTAACTGAATCTACTTGTAATATAGGTGGCATTTTACGTAATATACTTCGGTTATTGTGCTCAAGTGAAGTATGGTATATAACACTATGGGTGGATGGGAAATAAGACCACGGAGCATGAATTCTCAGACACACAAACTCCCTGGAAAGTTGTAACAAATGGGCCACCAGTGGCACAGTTAGAGATATCACCGTATGACTTTATAACTATAAACATAGACTCTACTATGATATGAGTAAAATAATCATTTGTACACCAAATCCGAGCGAATAAAATAACAATCATGTTCGTAACAAGTCCTATTTAAAAAATTAAAACCCAATTCAAAGCGTCGTAGTAGAGCTTTTGTATCATAGCAGCCTCGAACCTTGGAGAGTCAAGTCAAGCTCGTCCCGGGAAGCAGTTTCAGAGGGCACCAAAATCGTAATAGGGTTAAAAATAAAAAAAACCTGCTCCACAAAGTTCCTAACATACGGAAGTCTGATTGGCTCACCGTCGACTTGTAAGAAAAAGGCGACGCATAGACCCACACCACAAGTGAACTTATGGACCAGTGAATTATTGAACTCGTGGACTCGAGATGCCAGTTTGAGATTTGCCGTGTCAACAATTTATGTTTTTTTATCGAATTTATCTCAAATCCTGGAGAGACTCTCCTTTTCTCTCGCCACTGTCTAGTTTCTGTCCCGGTTCAAAGTCATAGATCTGAGGCTGTATGGTCCAATGTTTATCAGACTAGCTTCTAACTTCAAGCTGGAAGGTCACAAATTAGTTATACAGTATTCTGGTAGAAGCGTTTGAGACCCAATCCTCTAAGTTTAGCGTGTTTCCCATCTTAAGCCACATCAGATGAGGCTTTGGTCAAAAGCTGAAACTTACAAAAGAATATGAAAAAACCTTATCCAACGAGGTTCCTCGTTTTTACACTTAGTATTCTTTGGGTAACGTTAAAGCTTAGTGTGAAAAGAAAAGTAAAAAAAATACGGTTAGTTTTTGAGAATGAAGTCGAATAAGTTTGTAGTCCATTTGTGTTTCCCTTGACTTCATTATCATTATCATAACATCCTATAAGATACCCACTGCTGGGCCATATAACTCTTTCTAAAGGAAGATGTGACTATACTGACCGCGCCAGCCCACGGTTTATTGACGATTGTAAACTCCGAGAAATCCAAAGTCCTATATTTTCCCACATACGGTAGCACAACAAGGACATTTCTCATGTTCAGGTTTCTTCACGAGGTTTTTTGTCACCGTCAGCCGATAGTGTTACCAATTTAAATTAGTAAATGTACGCGAATTCTTATATTCGACTAAATACTTCTTATTGTCTTCTACAACGACTTCTTTGTAATAGAACTGTAATACTGCACACTGCTTTGTTAGATGTTTGTTTATTGTAAAGAAAATACGTTAAGAGTTCTTCAGTAATAGGCGAATATGGAGTTTATGAAATAAAAAGCAAAACAGACATCTACATTACCAGCTAAATCGTCCATCAAATGTTATTTTTTTATTTATTTATATCCGTTGAAACATGCAATTTCATCGTCGCGTAAAAAAACCAAGGTAATCCGGTTGCAGTGTTTTTCCGCTTCATTTTGTTTATAAGCATATCGTAAACAATTTTAGTGCTTATGTCGTGATCCTAACTAATGATATAAATGAGAATGTAAGTTTGTTTGTTACGTTTCACGTCTTTACTATTCAGCCGATCATTATAAAAGTTTGTATACACATCCTTCTATTTTATTTTTGGCAACCAGTCTTCTAGTAGACTATTACTGCCATTGTCAAGTGAGTAACGATATTACAAGTTTCTTGATATAATGTCAATGAACTAACAAGATGGTGGCCATCTTGTTAGAACTTTCCTGGGAGTTTTTGTGGCAATTCAGAATCCATGCTCCGTGGTATTATTTCCAATCCACTTCACTTGTGCACAATAACCAAACTATATTACGTAAAGCACCACAACATTACACAATATAGAGCCAAATAACACGAGATTATGGATAAAATATAAAGAACACTACATGACATTTCAAGATCCCGCCAAAAATTCCGTTTTTATACACATTGTTAGCGCTACAAATAAAGATTTTACACAAATTTTTATACAAATAAAGAATACCTACGTTCAAAATAAGTCCCCAAGTATTGGCCAAAATTTACACGAACGCGAGCGAAACCGCGGCCAAACGTTAACATTATTATATGTAACAATTGTTCGTTCAATAGTTTTCAAAATAAATTATGAACTAATTTCGCTATATTCAATTTATATTAAAGCGAGCGAAATCGGGAGAAAAAGCTAGTGTGTATATAAAATTACTGTACCAGGCGATTTGGATGACATTTTGTATTTAACCAATATGTTACTGAATCAATCAAAAGCCTTATCTTTCAAAATAATTTGCATAGCCTTAAATCGGAGGTCTTAGCTGGCAACTTAATTAACACTTACTGGGCCTCTAATACGTTTTTTTTTTCAAATTAGAAAATCAATTTATTAAATCTTATTACTTGTCGAACTTCAATGGAATTGTAAATTGCATAAAAATTAAATTGATTAATCGAACTACGGTCCGAGTATTGCAGACTGATCAATAAGTCAATATATAATTGAAGGTAACCCGACAAACTACTAACCTTGAGTTAACTAAGTATGTAAAATGTGGTCACAAACTGAAACATATTGTATTGGTATAACCACAAGTAATATATATCAAATGGTACACTTAACCTGGATATTTTTATATAGTAACACAACAACGTGACAGTACTGTGCCTGAATGTAGGCACAGTAGAATACAAGCAGAAGTAATAACTAAAACCATATATTTTGAGTTGTTGCTAAAATTCTTTAAGCAGTTCTTATACCTATTAGCTAGCGCGATGTTTGAAATTAGCATAATAATATTATGTCGTTAGGCTTAAAGGACGTGTGTCCAATGGAGTTAACAATTAATTAAAAAGTAATACACGTGAAGGCATAATATTACAGTACAGAAGAGAGTTCTTTACGGGATTTTAGTCTCTCATATAGTGTTATATAGGGCTTTTATAGTTTATGCATATATCTTGTGCCGTTTTACTCTATATTCTGCAATATTAGTCGTAATTTAAGAAATGCAATTCGGTAATTCAAAAACAAAAGTCGGACGTCCACTATACCACTATAAGCACCATTATGCTTCACCAAAAACTAACCTCTAACCAGGGAGTTTCGGCGGGATTTTAGTCTCTCATGTAGTAGATTTTATATTTTATTCATAATCTTGTGTTACTTGACTCTGTATTGTGTAAAATTGGTGGTCTTTTATGTAATATAGTTTGTTTATTGTGCATAAGTGAAGTAAATGGAAAATAATACTACGGAGCATGAATTCTGAGATGCCACAAAAATTCTCTGGAAAGTTGTAACAAGGGAGCCGCCATCTTGTTGGAACATAAACATTGACATTGAAATGATCGCACGACACTAACTTGTAATATTATTAACTACTCGACAACGGCAGTAATAAGCTAAAAGATTGGTTGCCAAAAATATAGTTAAAAAAAAACCTCCACCCAATTCCATGCCAAAGTGAATAAAATTTCTTCATAAAATCAATCAACGTAAAGAGTATTTTTAACAATATTTAATTTGCTTGACTAAATATAATAATTTATGTAATAAATATAACAATTTATGTAAATAAAAATTAATAGCTACATCTACATAGGCACGTCACTTCAGAACGGCTCTACATATTTGTCGAATACTGTGTTTGTTGTTTGCAATTGTCAGGACAAGGGTTGTATGGGAAAAATCTCATACGGAAAAGTGAAAAATTTGGGTTAAAAAATCTCCACATGAAAGAAAGCGTAAGTGAGACAAAACACGGTAGCGTATATATACCTGTGCGAAGTATGGTACGCAGGTAGCCCACACGCTTACACAGCCCACACGCTTAGTGGTGGTGGAAAGTGGTAGAAAGTGGAAGGGTTTTATTTTTTTCCCTTATCGAACTGAAATAGTTCAGAAATTTTCCAATACAAAATACACATAAGAGTTATTGAGACATGCATGCCTGGTATATATGTTTCAACAACTCACATATGGATGAATAGTTTAGCTTAACTTAGGTTAGCTAAGATAGGTCGCGAATTGCATGAATCAGGCAACAGTCAAGCCGAGGTGTGCCGTGCACCCTTGAGCTAGTTGCCAAAATAAAAATCGGCTGAGTACCTTAAGCGCTCGCCTTAGTAGTCCGGTGAAGCTGTAGAGGCCAATAGCGTAGTCAGTTCGAGAGAAAAAAAATGGTACGGAGGTAGTATTAATAAACACAAATAATATTAATGTCAGATCAGTGAAGTAGCTGTTAGGTATGAACTATACACGCACACCTGCCGACGCGACGTTAGCGAGGAGAGGGAATAAGCGAAACGTGGTTTATCTGCCGGATTACTTATCTCCCTATATCGTACAAGGAAACTGACATTTTAAAATGTTTTACTTATTTTACGCGGTGTTCTTTCAATTTTTTTTTATATTAATACTAACTGCGTTCATAGATTCACGTGCCTTTATTTTTTACTTTTACTTTTTGGAACCAATGTTTTACATTATTACTGCCATTATCGAGTAAGTAATAATATGACATGTTTTTACAAGATGGTGAATACCTTGTTGGTACTTTCCAGGCAATTTTTGTGGCATCTCAGAATTCATTTGGAGGTGGTAGAGCCACGCTGAATCTATTACTGGTTTCAGCATGAATGGGTTGGCTCGCTCCGGGTACCACCCTCCCACGGAAAACCGACGTGAAGTAACAGTTCTTGCATTGATGCGTTTCGTTCGGTTACTGAGAGCGCCGAAGACCCACCTCCTCTCCCTCTCCCCTTCCCTTCCCGCTCCCAAACTCAGGCTGGCAACGCACTTGTGACTTCCGTGTTGTTGCAAATGTCTATGGACGGTGCTGATCACTTAACATAAGATGACCGAAATGTTCGTTTGCCTCCTATCATATAAAAAAAAAGGAATTCATGTTCCGTGATTTTCCACCCACTTCACTTGTGCACAATAACCGTACTGTACTATATTACGTAAAATACCACCAATATTACATAATATATAATTAAATAACGTAAGATTATTAATGAAATGTAAAAGTACATGACAGACTCGGATCCCGCCAAAAACTCAAGAGTTGAAGTTGAAAAGAGTTTACAAAAACCTTTCATATACGTTCCGATTTAAAATAAGATAATTTGTGAAACTCGCGAGTGACTTATCACCTTTAATAACAAATATGAGCTGCCTACATTCCACGTAATGTCTCAACAAAATGCGGTTTTAAAGCGTATATCATTTGTTTTATTGTGTTCAAACAAATGAACGCAAAACCTCTTAATTGCTTACCTAATATATATAAGGAAACAGTTTGGACAGATTATATAAAAACGCGTATTATATTTTATAAATACTCGTAAACATTGAAGTCTGCTGATTATTAATACTTATCTCTGAAACGGTAGAAGCGATTTCTATTACAATTTTACTAAAAGATAGAAGAAACTTTAGTATATTATCTAGGCTAGATGTAATTATGCCTTTATAATATTAAACAGCGGTGAAATAACTTACTAAAAATAACTTTGAGCCCCAAAAAGCATTTGAGGGGTTAAAAAATTATTGAAAGTCCTTAATTAATCCAAATATACGTGCCGCATGATTTTACCCGCGTTAATTTGCATAATACTTGGCTATAAGTTATCAATTTGGTTGACGTTTACAATTTCTGTTTCGTTCTTTAGTTTAATTTTGTAATATTACAGTATCTTTCGTCTTATGAAGATTTCAGTACCCTATCAAGATGGCGGCTTGGTTAATGGAACTTTTCGGTGTTGTTACAAAAAAGTTAAATAAGTACGTATTGAATACTTGCTTTAAAAAGAGTTCGTATTAAATGCAGCGCGGTCGCTGAATGTTCGCCATCTTGCTCTTTTGTCCCGCTTTAGTTAGGTTAGGTTAGACTTACGAAAAAGGATAAGGCGAACTTGTCTCGGGCGAGCGCGGTGCATTTAATACGAAAACTTTTTAAAGTAAATATTCAATACGTATTTAACTTTTTTGTAATAACACCGCTAGTGTTTAATAAGAACATCCAACCTCGCACAGCCTTCGTCAATGTTTTTGACCGCTCTGAATATTGCCGTAAGTTCGGGCTCGCGCGTAATATTGTCAAAAGTGTATTACAAAAAAAAAAAGTTAAAATATTATTTATTCTATAATCATCATTTATTTATCCTTAAAATTTCTCTATATTATAATAGGTACATATAATTATACGGTTCTATACCTAGCTTTGTGCAGCTATATTCAGAGAGGTCAAAAAGTTTGGTGAGAACTAGACTGACTTCTAAATATGTAAGCTCATTTGTGCGCAATAACCTAAAAACATTACGCAAAACGCCACCAACATTACACAATATAGGGTCAAACAAACAAATAAATTGATAAAAAGTTATAATCGATTGGCTAAAATATAAAATATCAATAAAAACTGGAATAGAAAAATAGTCCTAACTAGATTTCATACGGGCACGAAATTAACTGTCCGTTAACGCGTCCCACGTTCGTTTATAACCTCAAATATAGGTAGGTTCTTTATTGCAATTCGAAATAAGATATTTTATAAATAACTTATTATTATATCACTCCTTTTTATTTATAACACTTCTCGTAAGTTTGTTAGTAAACAGATCCTTTCTTTAAGTATTATTAATCAAAGAGTATATCAAATGTTCAAGGTTATTATTGTTCACAACAAATAATAAACGCGTCGACCAATCAACGAAGATTTCTCACATGTCTCAATTTACGACGTGCAAAAAATAGGAAGTTTAAAATAGTTAGGTACCTATAATAAGTAATTGCAATAAATGTTAGTAACTGAATTATTAGCCGACTTCATAATATATTAGCTTCTCAATTCGTCTGTATTTTTGTAACATTTGTTACTTTAGAATCTTGTGATTTATAGTTCGATTTAGAAAGTTCCTTTTTTTATTGGAAAGGGCATATTTTCAAGTTTTTCATTAACATTGATTCTTGGACTTCGAGGATCCACCAAGGAACTCCCCAAAATCGAATAAAAAGTGTAACGTTATTGAGAAATTAGAATTGAGGATTGACAATCTAAAACTATGGGTAAATGGGTATATTGTTCTAGAGGAGATATTTTTTGATGTGCATGCTATTTTTTTTAAATTCACTTTTGTTTTTCAATTTTATTTTTGTAGAATTATAAGTGTTGGGACTGTAAGGGTCCGTTCAAGTATTACGTACCTAAGCAGAATTTTTGTAATTTCAAACCCCCCTCCCCTGGTCAGCAAAAGTAAGCAGTGCTCTTACGCCTTCCCCCCATGCTTACGTAAACATTTATCTAAATCTGTTCCGGTTTAATAGAGAAATATTACTGACATAATCACTACCCGGACCCCCCATCACACCCCACATCAGTACTTAAGTTATACCTGAATGGCCCCTAAGGCATTTTTATTAGCCACAATTATATATATAAATTCTTGATTTATTTACTTTGTTTTACAGTTACTTATAGGTACTATAATTTATAGGAATTAATAGTAATAATGTTAAAATTAGTAACATTGATTGTATGTCACAACTATGTTGCAGGAATTTTTCATCTATAGACCCTAACAGCGATTATCTGTAAATCATTACCAGAAGTGCTCGCCGCTTTTTACATTGTTAGGTTTTGCCAAATCATTAGTGTACCCAAATTCTGTATTCGTTTGCATCAGACCGAACACGTATCTACATAAATAAAATGCACGCAAAAACTATTGGTTACATTTCGCTTAGAATCTTTTTAATTTTACTTCTTAAACACATTTCATTTCATATAAAGTTTTAAGAAACTACGACTTCATAAGTAGTATACGCGTTCAATGATGTGTGGAATGGGGCAGGCGATGTGGTGCGCATGCGCAGGAAAGGAAAAGTAAACGGATAACATTGTTGACAGAGACATTTTGTAATCAAAGTATATATTGGTCTAATTTTTTTTTTGTTTTTACCCTATATCTATACTAATAGTATAAAGCTGAAGTATTTGTTTCCTTGAACGCGCTAATCACAGGAACTACTGGTTCGATTCGAAAAATTCTTTCAGTGTTAGATAGGTCATTTATAGAGGAAGGCCATAGGCTATATATCATCACGCTAAGATCAATAGGAGCGAAGCACCAATGAAAAATGTTACAAAATCGGGGTTAACGTACGTATTATTTAAAAATATTTTCACCTTCTACGTAAACGAAGACGCGAGTCAAAGTTAGCGTTAGCCCAAAGTAACTATTAGCAGAAGCTAATATGAAATATATTTTTAATACAATGCAGACGAAGTCGCGGGTATAGGTATTATATAAAACATTTTAATTGCAATACAAAGTAGCGTCGACTTTTTGGCGGTATTTTCCCAACTAATGTACCTACCTACCTCCTTTTGTTTTTTCATTTTTATGTTTTGCGTTTTTTTTCTCTTCACGACCTTATGTTTTTTTAATCATTCTGGTGGCGTTTTATTGTAAGCATTGATCAAGAAACGCGTAGTGAATTATTGTTTTCATACTGGCGCTATAAGTACATTTTAATTTTTTTAAATTTACGTATGACCACAATATTGCGTATTGTTAAATAACGATGTGGTCCAAGAAGTCCTAAAACATATCCATAGTTGATAGATTTAATAAGAATGACTAGTATTTTCGGCATGTTTGACGTATGCTCTACAAAATGACGTCGACAAGAATCAAGAAGAATATAATAAAAATGGTTGTATCAGTCTCATGCAAGTTTGTAGAGGTGATGGCTCTGTTGTTAGTGTGATTGGAGATCGCGTCGTTTGACGTAGTTTCGAAGCTCCATATAGAAAATAAGTGCGATAGAAGAGAGTACGGGGATTTCTTAAAGTATTGACAGAATTGGTGTTCAATCGTCAGTTTATTTCGGTACATGTTGTTACTGTAAAGGGAAGATTCTGTTCTATTTTCTTCGTTAGAAAGAAAGTCTTTATTGATAGAAAACAATCACAAACAATAATATAAATAAAGGAAACATATATATATATATATATATATATATATATATATATATATATATATATATCATTGCCTGCCCTTTCCGGACTAAAAATTGATGCAAAATGGCGATCTACTAGCGCCAGTAACACAACTCTATAGTACGTATTTGCTTGTATATGTGTGTGAACCCGTCGTGCATCGCGTCCCCGTTATGCCCCCCCTTCCCATACATAGTTTATCCAATAGTGACACCTCCATTGAGCTATATGCTGCAGTACAACAAGGGGCCAAATTCATGTATGGCCATGTAGTCAGAGTCTTGATAAAAATATTACAGGACTCATATATAAATAATAATAATCTATACTAATATTATAAAGTTGGAGGGTATGCAGTCCGGTGAAGCTGTTAAGGCCTTGCTAGGCCAATAGCGTAGTCAGTTCGAGACAAAAAAGGGTTTGTTTAACCAAACGTGCTAATCACAGGAACTACTGGTCCGACTTGAAAAATTCTTTCAGTTTTAAGTAGCTCATTTATCGGGAAAAGCTGTATAGCATCACGCTAAGACCAATAGAAGCGGAGCACTAATTGAAGAAGTTTCAAAATTGGGGTGTTTTTTTTTCTTATGAGAGCTTCCGCTGCGTGTTAGCGTTAGCCCAATTATTCCACGCGGACGAAGTCGCGGGCAGAAGCTAGTAAAATATAAACATTGAAAAAAGTTACAAATGCGGCTGTAGAAAAATCCTCCTACTGTCATTATTACACACCCGTGCGAAACCGGGGCGGACAACTAGTAAAAGATAAACGTAATTTAACTTATAAAACTATCAATTATCTTATCCTTTACAATTATTTTATCTTTACATAGTATAAAATGAAGTCGATTCCGCAGCTTGTTCACTTAGATCTTTTAAAGTATTCAACGGATTTTGATTCAGCAATAGATAGAGTGAATCAAGACGAAGGTTTATATGTATAATACATACATATTATAGTACAGTTATGCCGACAAATTCAAAGATTTGTAATGTGATGTCGTAACAAACATATTTTTGTGCGCTTAAATCGCATACGCTGGCTAAACCTTACGAGGTAGATCAAATTTATGTACTACGGAATTGTATATCTTAAGAAGATCGATAAAAAACTCCGCGATGGTATATATTTATCTGTAAAAGATAACCCACGGTAACCATTTTAATCTTTTTACAAAAATAATTATGTGTTATTTACCGAGGTATTTTATGCGATACGATTTTATTCCTTATAGAATTAAATACATTACATACGCTGTCATGTAGATCAAAACTGACCTTAACAGTATTTCATTAAAATGGATATATACATTTCACCCGTCCGAAGCCGAGCTGGGTCGCTAGTACGATTATAAACGTAAACCGATCTATCATAGCTGATAAATTAATGCTACATTCGTGGTCTTGCATGAACGAACCCGGAAGCTAAAGGTATACTGTACCGACTCTGATAAAAACAATAAGGAGGTAAACTGTTCCACTCGTAATTAACAAGCTTCACGGATATTTACTGAGTCGTCAAAAACAGACGTTACTAATATGCAGAAGCGTTACAACAGAACAGATTACTTTGTTATTTTTTACATGCGTTTGCACATACATTATCAAATTAACACATCCTAAGTCTTTGGATTAAAATAACTTAAAATATATATTGCAAACTGAAATATATACATTCTATACCAAGTAACTGAGAAAATATTTGGTAATATCCAACTGTAAACAGATGAAGCATAAATCTGTACAAAAAATTAAATAGAAATTGAAATATATGTTTCTATTATCAAGATAACAGCTTTTCACTTAATACATATGAAAGTATATACGGTAGTTATAACTAAACATAAATTTTTACAACTCGTGTCTGTCTGTTTGTCCCGGTTAATCGCCGCAACGGTTCGACCGATTTTGGGACCATTTTCACTTGTAGATAGCTTATACTGTAGGGAGTAACTTCGGCCAAATTTATTTTAGAAAAACAAAAATTAGGGTTCTATGCAAATAGTCTATACATATGAATTAAATTTTGAACCGATTTTAATAAGATTTATTGGTAAACAGCGAAATTTTTATAATATTATCTAGCTATACTCAAATACGCATTTAATAAAAGTAATTTAAAATCGGAAATTATAAGTAGTAAATACAAAATTAGAATTAAAAAAATATACAGTCCAAAATTAACCGACATAAAATAAGTAATTCCCGCGAAACGAAACTATTTTCATTAGAACAATATAACGAGAACCAACCAGTAAAAAATATAATTGGAGTTTTTGGCGGGATCTTGGTCTGTCATGTAGTGGATTTTAATTTTTTATTCATAGTCTTGTGTTACTTGACTCTATATTATGTAAAATTGGTGGTGTTTTATGTAATATAGTTTGTTTATTGTGCATAAGTGAAGTGAATAGAAAATAATACTATGGACCATGAAATGCCACAAAAACTCCATGGAAAGTTCTTACAAGATGGCCATCATCTTGTTAGTTCATTGAAATTATATCAAAAAACTTGTAATATCGATACTCACTTGACAATGGCAGTAATAGTCTACTAGAAGACTGGTTGCCAAAAATGGAATAGAAGAAGACCTTTTAATACTATTAACTACTCGACAATGGCAGTAATAATTTAAAAGATTGGTTGCCAAAAATAAAGTTAAAATATATATATAACTTATATAATATAACTTATAATTGCCGATATATACATATATATTTTTTTTGTATAATCACTAGGTTGATAATATGTAGAAATCCTATATATGAGACTGTAATATTGTGGTCCATAGACTACAACCGAAAACTGAAAAATGTTGTACATCCGATTGATTACGAGGCATAAACATTGACATAGGGTTTTTAATATATCAATGGGCATAAAGCACCTCTTTTTCGTCTTACGTACGCGTGTACGTCTCTTGTTTAATTAGCTGTTATAGTGGGTTAGTAAAATACATCAGTGTTTCTAACCTCAAAAGTATTTAGGTAAATAACTTTGTTTTATTCTTTATTACTATTGATTAAACCCTACATTTTTAATCTAATTCTAACAGATGTCTATGTAATTCTTTCTGGATTTTTACTAATTAATAATAAATGAAAAAAAAAATGCCAGATTATATATCATATATAAATAGTATGTCTATACTAATATTACAAAGCTGGAGGGTTTGTTTGTTTGGTTGAACGCGCTAATCTCAGGAATTACTGGTTCGATTTCAAAAATTCTTTCAGAGTTAGATAGCTCATTTATCGAGGGAGGCTATATATATCTACGCAAAGACCAATAGGAGCTGAGCATCAATGAAGAATGTTTCAAAATCGTTTTTTTTTTCCTTTTAAGTGCTTCCGCTGCGTGTTAGCGTTAGTCCAAAGCATCTATTCCACGTCGAAGAAGTCGCGGGCAGAAGTTATCCATAGTATATAAATAGGTACTTTATATGGTTGCTGTATGTAGTTTTTACGAATTTTATCACGATTTCTAAGATCAGTTGATGTAATCATTCATTAAAATGTGCGAAAGTGGATTAATTAAATCAGAGACTGATTATAATCTTTATAGAATATACGATGTTTGCGATGACGTACTTCTTTACTATAAATCTAGATTTGGAGTTTACTGAATTTAAAGGAGAGAAAGCTACAAGGTAATCATGTGATGATTAATTCAATCTTTAAGCTCTTTTAATGAATTAGCAGTTTACATTTATCATTTTAACTTGAATATAATTAAATTTAATGACACACAACACAGTTAAATATACAAGTACGATACGAGAATTATAATTTCCAATATTTTTATGACACATTTTAACAGGAATCCACAGATTAAATAGTGATAAATATTCATCCATACATTTTGACATTACAGAAATCCGATTAACAAATGGCGCTTTTGTATTCTCAAATTACTTATTTTACTAATAATGTTGTTTATAATAATCATTATATGTTATGCAACACGTGAAAGATAAATAGAATATCAAAGCGTTTTGTTAAATCCTATTTTTACACCCTATTATTCATTTTTGAGGTTATGTTCTTATTACTCACTAGAACAATTTTGATACTTTTTGTTTTTTATCAAAATAAAATATTAATTATGATTGGATAATTGACAATAATCATGAAACGATTATTATCTAGCTTTATATATTTGAGGTTAAAAGTAATGAAATGCTTTATGATAATTTGATATATAACACTTTTATAATGCTCATAGAGTATAATTATCGTTTTGATAAAAAAAAAGTTGTAGAGATTAGTCTAATAATGAGACATCCTGCAATTTTTGGCGGGATCTTGGTCTATCATGTAGTGGATTTTATTTTTTATTCATAATCTTGTGTTACTTGACTCTATATTGTGTAAAATTGGTGGTGTTTTATGTAATATAAGTTTGTTTATTGTGCATAAGTGAAGTGAATCGAAAATAATACCACGGACCATGAATTCTGAGATGCCACAAAAACTCCATGGAAAATTCTAACAAGATGGCCACCATCTTGTTAGTTCATTAAAATTATATCAAGAAACTTGTAACATCGATACTCACTTGACAATGGCAGTAATAGTCTACTAGAAGACTGGTTGCCGAAAATGGAATGGAAGAAGAACTTGTAATACTGGTAACTACTCGACAATGGATGTAATAATCTAAAAGATTGTTTGCAAAAAAAAATGAGACATCCTAAATTCTTTTTTATATTTTACAGAACTTAAAAACAAGTCCCATTTTCTTGTATATCTGTCCACATTTACGAATAAAATACTAATTTTTTTTTTTTATCAACTATTTTCAAATTTCAAATATTTATACAACATGATAACCGGAGGAGTAAAAATGAAAAAAAAATCGCATAATGACATTAAAAGTAATTCTGTGATTGATTAGTATATCTTTTCTTTTTTTAGTTAATATAAGTGCTAAAATCATCTACATTGTTAAAATTAAAATGGATTAACTGTTCTGGAGGAATTTGTTCAGTGATTTCTATTATATAGGTTAATACTTGAGGACAAAACCTATATCACAAATTCGTTGTATTGGAGATTGTTCAAGGAAGATGTTAGGTTTGTAATAAAGTGTTATTGGCGACACTACTAGAAAATTAAAGTATAAGTAAGATAGATATATCATTATATATGTTTATATATACTTACAAATATATTATACTATTTCGACACAGTGTTAATAAAAGAGAACGGAAGAAGAAACTATGTAGTTCCGACTTAAGTAGGATTATGTTATGAATATAATAGTTGTTTTGTATCTAAATATGAAATGAATTAATTAGCTGAAAGACCTCTGTCACGTCTGTCTGTCTGTTCGCGATAAACTTAAAAACTACTGACCGGATTGTCATGCGGTTTTCACCAGTAGATACAGTGATTCATGAGAAAGATTTAAGTCAAAGTTTTTTATCAGAGCGGGACAAAGTCCGCCGGGCCCTGTAGTTTCATATACATTATCAAATTAAGTAACGCTTGATTACGGTGTTGTTGTGGCCAAAGACAAAGCACACTTGTAGCGCGTAGATTTTAGTAACTTTTTGAAATTATCTGTTCCTTGAGGACCACTATTATAGTATGGAGTAAGTATAGAACCACAATCTTAAAGAAAATTGTGAATTCACTGTATTGTGTAATAACAGCTTGATAAGATTACACTCATGCGCTTTGGAATACTTAATATTATTCGTAATATAAGCATAAACATAACTTATTCTCCTATATAACAGAAAAAATATGCAGGTCATTGATTATTATTTTATAAACCATTTTATGAAGAATTGAGGTGAGAAATAATCCAAACGAAGGAACTCCTGTAATCTATACATATAATAAGAATGTAAATCTAACGTGTCTATACTTTATAGATTTATGTAAAAAAAATGTTGCAATGTAGGAATAAGTAATAAAATACATTTCAATCATTTTTACAATTACTGTGTTTTTACTTATTACTGCTAAAATACTACATTCATGACAAAATCTCTTCAAGAAAATAAATCATACCGTCGAGTAATATTTAGTCTTTGTTTTATTAAAATCGGTTCGGTTTATTAAAAGGTATTGTAATTTTAATGACAACCGGACTTAAGCACGAGAAAAAAGTAGACGAGTAAATGAACTTAATACATTCAAATGACTTTATTAATCGCTGTTTTTTTTACATAAAGTTCGACGCGGACGAAGTCGCGTGCACATCTATTATTAATATGAATATATTGAGGATCAGTACCACCTGACAGTGAAGAAAAATAACTTAAGCGATCCTAGACATTCCAGTAATAATCTTATACGAACATTTTATGATTTTTTTTTACAAATTATAGTGTTTATTTATATTGAAATATAAGATTATTAAAATATGTTGGTAGTTTCTATAGGTTACTAATACCTTAATCTTATTAAGTGAATAGTTTATTTCTTACATTCCTAGTTCTTCGTATTTTGGAAGTATATTATTATATTTTAAGCATCAGTTATTGTCGCCGTCTCTCACTATTAATGAAGCTTTCTTTCTACAATTCCTTTTGATCACAACATGTTTTTCCAATTTTTGTTTATGCAGTTGACGTCTGTTAAACACTTCAGCACTTGTTAATAAGCATGCATTAGCTTTCAACTTTATTCTCGATTTTGGTACAATTGTAAATATGATTGGTATCGATTCCTCACCAAATATATTATTTTCTATTTATGTATACATATAATTTTCGATGGAGTTCTAAATATAATGTGGCCGTAAGTTCGCTTTTATCATCTAACACTTCTAATATAATTGGACTACATTGTTTACAGGGATACAAGGTATTTAAAATACAGAAATTTGGTTAAAGGGCGTCGTTCATTAATTACCCACTAAAGATTTTGAAACATAACGCTTGGATCAAGTTTAATATGGTAAAAAAAAAATTATTTCGTCATACCTGATTCGTGAGTACATCTATGATTATGTAGGCAAGGTAGACGATTTCCTCCTCATCTGAACCGAGCGCCGCACCGCCAAGCCCAGCGGTGCGCACATGCAGGGCGCAAACCCAGCCTCCGCTGATCATCGCGCCATGCACTGCGCACGCGATAATGAACACAACAACGATCTCTCAGATAATAAACGATTTGTTTACTGCCTGTCCATGCGTATTACCTTTATTAATCTCAAGTCCAACAAACAATGTTCATACCGGAATAGACTTTCTCTAAAAGTATCAAAATCTTTTCACCGCAGTACACAAGTGGGCGACTGTCCACCGGTTGTCGCACTATGACCGAGTCCGAAATTCGACTTTTCAAATTTGTGTATGTTCTTCAATGCGTCTCGAAAGCACTTTTTAGAAACCTGACGGTTACTCAATAAGAAACAAGAACTTGCGTGCGGCGCGGCGCGGACGGCGTTTTACCGCTAGCCGTCTACGTAAGCCGTTTCCGTTGTAGGTGAAAATCTAGAATTAACTCATATCACACAACTACACAAATTCGTACGGAGGTCCAGTGTTCATGGATTGTCGAAAAAAAATGGTATTTTAGTGGCTTCGTTGTTACTTCAAAGGTATCGCGAGTCCAACACTTGATATTTTCACACGGCACACGAAAAGGAACACATGAGTACTGGTATCTCGTTTGTTAAGTTAATTTTGAAGTTTGATGGAATATTTTTTATAATAATTAAGTAAGACAGCTCGAGACGAGCGTGCTTGTCGCATCGGTAGATCGACTGCCGTTCGCTGGTTCGCTCGCCCCCCTGTTGACAGTGCGCAGGTAATGCCAGGTGAGCGACGCGACGTTGCCAAACCGACCATTATCATTGATGAGATAGCTGTTCTACGTACCACGTCATTTTCAAATTCACGTTTCGCTGTAATCTACATAGAATACCGTGTTAATTCTGTATTTGATAAAAATATTCGCTTTTGGAACATCAATGAAGCGTGCTGGATATTAAATGTCGTCGATTGGTGGATTGTTGTCGGTTGGGAGAGAAGTTGGTCACTAGAATTTTTGAAAATAGTTTGACACGGAGCGTTGTATGCTGACGGCGGAATACATTGCGTGCACGGATTGGCGACCTGGTTAACGTAATTTAGAGAAAGTGTAAATAGATAGTATATTATGCGATTATATTGTTAATCGTATATGTACGTAGATACGCAAGGTCGATCTGTTGATAATTGACAAGGTATCTACTGAATACACGTATATTTTTACCTAGATTGTACATTTATTTGGTAGTTCATTACTGTGTTAATTAATAGACAACTCATAAGTCAATACAAAATAATCAATTATTGCGTAAACCAATCAATGCCTTTTCTCGTAGTCAGCATTATTTTGTGGAATAGTTTGATGTTTAACTTTCTTTTTATTACAATCATCACTACTTAGAGGTTTGTAAGTTATTCATATTTTAAAGGCGTTATTTTTTTTTTAATTGTGAGAATTAGGTAAATTTACTAAATTTAGTTAATAAATAAATTTTATATTTAAAAATAAATACTTTTTAAAATTATCGTCTGTATGATACTTAAAAGTTTTATAATACATATTACTAGTAGTTACAGGGTCAAAAATAGTTTACAGTTTTGTTAATTTTTTGTATTAATTAAACATATGGTTATACATGCGTTTATTTTTTTTAAATATCAAATTACTATCAAACATAGTTAAGTAAGGTTAAAAGAAAAATTGTGTAAAGACTATTTGAACGGAGAACCAAACCAGAGATGCATTGGTTGCATACATCGGTGACATAGGCATTCATGTTCCGACACCTCACATTACACGACCCACTTGCACTATTATATCGTGTTCACTTCGCATACTTTCTGACCTGTTTTTTGTATGGCAATTGCTCTACTCTTAAGGGCTACAGCATGATTTTGCATAGCCCATACCCGTCCATAAAGGCTAAGAAATATATTTTTTTAAATGTGACTGATAGTTCCAATAGTGCGTTTAAAAAAAATGGGTATTTTAATAGCACCAGTAAAAGTTCTCTTCGGATATGAAAATTATATGTAGGGTTGCGAAACATACTTTATAACAACGCATCCTAATTTATTTTTGACAAATATACTTACTGTATACTTTTGCATAAAAATAAAGTATGCGAAGATACTTTATTTCCAATGTATACTGTGATGTGTAAAATGAAACACTTGTTTGGATAATATGTAGCCATTATTTATCGAGACATATGCTGTAACTATACTAGATCCCTGTAATATTATGAATACTTTAGGAAACGAATTAGAAAGAAGTGATAATTATTTTGGTTATGAATAAAAAATAAGTTTAAATGAAACTCAAAACAATGGAATAACTGTGCTCTTTTTAGAATTTTTAAATCAATTATAATCTGATTTATTTAAATTTCATAATTTGTTAATTGAAATTATTAATATTAGTCTGTTTTTTAAATTTGCCGGCACACTGAGCAATAGCTGTAGGTATACATTTTTATAGAGTTTATGAATTAACCAAACATATGATGGCACAAACTCAATACAAAGTATCAATATTATGCGTACACAGGCCGCTATACTAGCGTCGCTAGTCTAGCGCAAGCGCATGTCGAGGTACCAGAAATCGCTCAACACGAATAAAGAAGTTTTCGCTTCCACAATTGAAAATTTATTGCCAGAAATAGTCAATAAAATTGTCACTTATTTTTCACATTATATCAATGAAAATTAAGTTATTTGAGAAATGGGGAGGCACAGGTGAAGCTCATATCAGATGGCGCTAGCATAATTGGTTCTTGTCAACGAGTTGTCAACGTCAAACGTTTTTATCGTACTTACCCTTCGGCTTCCAAATTAAAACGAATAATGGCGTTCATAATGGCGGACGCTAAAGTAAATAAAAATTAAAACTGCGCCACCGGCAGTGACACTTATGTACCTATACACTGTGCATATATATGCATATATATGCATATATATATATATATATATACAATTATCTACATGACAATTTGATACGTTATATAGTTTTGTTTAAAAATTATTAATGTTTTTTATACACCATTATAGTTAATTTATAAATTGTGTCATTTTTATTTTATAATCGATTAGTATACCTATTATATACATATGACAAATGTAACTTCAACTTATTATATTCCTTTTAGTCCAATTATACGTTATATAGTATGTTTGTTTTAAAAAAATACTTTTTATTTTTAATTGATTTTACTCTTATGTGCTAGTGGTATATAATTGTGATCTAGGTCATATTTTAGTATTTTATAGGACTTTGTTAGACATATAGGACGATCAGTTTGCACCTTTTTTACTTGTAAGACCCCCCCGTCATTATTTGACATGAGCTTGACTGTTGAACCAACGACTATGCGCCACCTAGCGGGATAAATAAGCAGTGTACCTCCCCATTGGTTTGATTTTCAATACTTCCTTACATATCTTTAAAAAAATAAGTTGAACTTAAACAATCTAAAATGTTAACAACAAAGGTCAAATCATAAAACAGATTAAATATTTGACAATTTATATTCCAAGAAAATAAAACAATTATTATAATCTACAAAAAACATATATATATATTTTTTTAAGTTGGCACCCCTATTTATACCCCTAATTGTTTTTAAGACAATTGACTACAATGATCTTTTACCTACACCATTGTATTGTACGCGTTTACCAACTTGTACAAAGGGATGAGTAACTGTATAAGAATGAATTACAATAGGTTAAATCTATACTAATATTATAAAGATGAAGACTTTGTCTGCTTGAACGTGTTAATCTCAGGGACTACTGATCCGATTTGAAAAGTTCTTTCAATATTAGATAGCTCATTTATCGAGGGAGGCTATATACTATATATCATTACGCTAAGACTAATAGGAGCGGAGCACCATGCCCTAGGCCCGGGCATCATCACATTTTTAGGGGTGGCCGAAGTCTACCACTGCTCTTACACACTTATTTATAAAACACTAACCGGCCCGACGGATGTTGTCTCTCCCTGAAAATATAAAAAACATGACAGATTATAGCTAAACCTTCCTCATGAATTACTTCATCTACTTGTGAAAGTGCAATTTTAAGAAACTACAATTTCTATATACATTTGTCGTCTATCGATGTGTAAAATAGGGCAAGCGGTGTGATTCGCATACGCAGGAGAGGGGTAGTAAACAGATAACATTTTTTTACAAATAAATTTTATACGTAATGTATTTTTTTTAACATTAGAGCGATTGTGCTCAGTGGTTAGGATCTTCGGACACTGAGTCGATAGACGTACGTTCGAATCCTTGAAAATGAACCGGAGCTTTCGGTGAAGGGAAAGATCGTGATGATAAGATCATTAGTATAAAAAGATCGTAGTATGGTGGTAGGACTTTTTCTATACCCGCCTGGCTAGCTACCACACTCAAGGTTAAAATCTGTCCGCTCTGGCAGCTGCACTCGAGGGCAAGTCCTCCTCAAGTATTAGAATGTTTATCATCTTGGATCACATTACCATTCAACATCGGGTGATATTATACTCAAAGGCTATATATAATCTTTACATATAATAACGGGGTAAAGGGACGAAATCTGGACATTAAATATTATAAAGAAAAAATACTCTGGGGGACTTAATCAATGATAGAATACATTTCCATGGTTTTTAAAATATATATCTGTCTGTCGTTTGTACGTGTTTCACGTAGAAACTAATGGACGCATTTGGAAGAAATCTGATATAATAATAGTTTATTTCCGAAAATTATCCGATATGAAATATATATAAGAGTTGTTGAGGTATGTATGCTTGGTACATATATATGTTTCAACAACTCATATATGTATGAATAGTTAGCTTAGTTTAGGTTAGCTCAGATAGGTCACGAATTAGTCGTGCGGGCGATGGCCGCCTACGGGGTATCGGTTTGGGCCGACGACCTCGGTGCCGCCAACATGCGCGCGCTTCGTAATGCGCAGCGCACGGTGGCACTGAGGGCGATCCGGGCGTACCAAACGGTGTCCTCGGCGGCGGCCTTCACGCTCGCCGGCTCCCTACCCTGGGAGCTGGAGGCAGGAGTTCTCGGCGCCGTGTACGAGTTCACGGCGGCGAGGAAACGAAGTGGGGAGCCTCCGGCTCCCAGGGAGGTAGAGGCGGAAAGGGGGAGACGCCATCGAAAGATGGAAGCAGGACCTGGCGGACGAGCGGTTCGGGCGGTTTACCGTAGACGGCGTCCGCCCGGTCCTGCGGAAGTGGATGGAGAGGGAGTGGGGACCCTGACGTTCCGACTGGTGCAGGTACTCACCGGACACGGTTGTTTCGGGTGGTATCTGCACCGGATCGCACGCAGGGAGCCGACTGCCGCCTGCCACGAGTGCGTCGCTGACGAAGATACCGCGCAGCACACTCTGTCTGAGTTTGCTGCGTGGGGAGAACAGCGCCACACTCTGGCGGCGGCGGTAGGAGCGGACTTATCGCTGCCGAGCGTGGTTTAGGCCATGCTTGGCAGCGAACAGGCGTGGCGAGCGATGGCCTCCTTCTACAAGGAGGTCATCTCGCAGAAGGAGACGGCGGAGAGGGCCCGCGAGGCAGACCCGCTAAGTGGCCGTCTCCGCCAACGGAGGATCGGCAGGAGGAGGCGGCGCTTTACCCAACTCCTCCTGCCACTGTAGCCGGACCTGAGGGGATGGGCCGGGGGGCCCATCTCCTCATTGCACAGGTCCGGCGCACGAGGGGGGGCAGCCGGTGTGTACTCGGTCTGTCCCTCTATAGGTAGGAGCCCGGTGGTCACCTTCCACCGGGCGGACCGTCGGGGCGGCTCTACAAGGTTGATTAGCTTGAACGATCCCTTGCCGCCCCCACAAAACGGTCTGTCGGTACACCGTGGGGTTTTAGTCCGGGCGAGTCGGACATAACCCACTCTCTCCCCCGAGAGGGTGGGTATCCATAAGGGATTTCCACACGTTAAAAAAAAAAAAAAAATAGGTCATGAATTGCATGTATCAGGCAACAGCCCAAGCCGAGGTGTGCCGTGCACCCTTGAGCTAGTTGTCAAATCGGCTGAGTGCCTTAAGCGCTCGCCTTAGTAGTCCGGTGAAGCTGTTAAGGCCTTGCTAGATCAATAGCGTAGTCAATTCGAAAACAAAAAAAATTTTTTCATAAGATACAATGTATAAATTAGTTGCTGTAGTGGCATAATCTCGTAGAACAAAATCGTTCACAAAGAGCGAGGCCAATTAAATCGTCGATGTCGAGTTTTAACACACAACGCAATCCTATGATTTTATTAATCACTTTGTTTATAACTGAATATGAAATATAGTCGCGGGCAAAGCTAGTAATGTATAAAAAGAATATACAAAGAAAATGTATACATCCCCCGTTAGATGTAATACGTGTAAAGCTATAGTAAATGTTGTATAAATAGCCATTAAATTCTTTCCAACAGTTCCATGTCTTCATTTTAAGTACCCTAAACTCCCAAATATGTCGTGGAGTATGCGGAAAGCGATTTCGTTCGATGCAACTACTATAACTTACACTTCAACAACTTTAATAAAATCGTAAACTATTTAACATATAATTGATTAAACTAATATGTAAAACTAAATAGAAATCCAACAGAAGCAAATACATTCGAAGAGTGCCAGAAGGTTAAATAAATATTTGCGAAAATATTCATTGTGTACTTGATCCTAACGACCTGCCCAAAGTCTAGTGAAGTTCAATGCTGTGATGTTTTATTCATAGCTTTAGTGGACGTTTGTTCATGATTATTACAATTGATTGTATTATACTAGCTAGCGAACGGCCCCGGCTTCGCATGATTGCAATGTACTAACGTGACGTCATAAGTGTCTGAACAATTTAGATCCATTTTAGGAGCTTTGATATTAACAAGTTATCATGTCATAAAAGCTATGTAAGAATGTTAACACAAAAAACGTGATAGATGTTATAATTCTTTGGCGTGTTTAGGAAAAATATTGTGAGTGGATATGTACGATGCGCGCACACACCGACTCCTAAAAGCGACACCATGAAGTTGGTTAGTAATTCCCTGTCAAGTTTTCTATGTTCAAGTTAGTTATTCAAATATATATATATATATTTGTGTATATTACAAATTATCCTTTTTACATTACTATTTAATAAATAGTTTATTCTACTTATTTAGTATCTTACTTGATTCTGTATGTATTTATTCTGTAGATATTTCAAAAATTAATTTTAAAGCCTTTTAAAGTTATTATAATTTTTTTATTAAAACGTTTATCGATTGCATTTATGTGTCTTTTTTGAAGTTATACTTCTTTTGGCGCGTTAGGGAAAAATGATGAGAGTAAATTTTTACGACGCGCGTGCACACCGTCACGATAAACCGACACCCTGAAGTTAGCTATAGTCAACATTTTGTTTCTTTGTATTTGTTGTTTGTATTTCTTTGTATTAAAATTTTCAATGTATTAAATACCTTTTTTCTATTGTTAGTGTCGTTTTTTCTACAAACGTAGAATAAGGCGAAAGGTAAAATTTTCGAAAAGATTTCTATCTTGTTACGCCAAAGAATTATAACTTCTAACGCGTGTACATAAGTACACACACACTTTTTTTTAAACTAAAGAAGTATAATTTCTTAGGTGCTTACAATAATTCACACATTGCATGCATTTATTTATTGTGCGTAATTTTGAATCTGTAACATCTTCTAAGAATTGATCTTGAATTGATATGCTGTAAAAAATAGCCAATATGATCTATATTAAATGCACAATGTAACTACTTAAATGCTTAGTGATTAATAATATATTGGTCAAAATAGCGTCGCAAATAACCAAATATGATTAATAACACTTAGAAGATAAAAATGAGAACCGTTGGCTATCCTTGGGACAAAGACATTGTGGACTGTATGATAAATTATAATTAACAATTCCGTGGCACATTCATTTGATGTAATTCATAAGGTGTAGCCAGAGTTACCAATCTAAGCGTTCGTAAACTGCATCTTATGACATTAGAATACATCAATTATATAATTTTGGGGTGTAAGGGGTGTCGAATAACATCATAAAACTTGCGACACCCGAACCAACTTCACCTGCACGTGGTGCACCCTGCTGAATAACGAACAAGGCAATGGTGATAGCGGGGTGGTAGGGTTATACAGCCTGACTGGGTCGCAACCACCACGTATATGGTGAAAAAGCCCGTTATAGTGATTCGCTACTGTGGGTCGTGTTTCGGGATCAGCCTGTATATATCGACCTTTTTGCAGGCCGGCATAACAACGGCGACCAGTGATGAATAGTGTGTCACTTGGTAGTCGCCATTGTTTTTGGATTGTACTGTGCTTACCATCAGGCATAGTGCAGTCATTTTGCCGTGCTACTATAAAGAAAAAAATGTATATAATCGGGATAACATTAATACAAATAACATTCATACAAAGGTTGGCATAATTATGGAAAATGATTAAATAAACGTTCTTATTTACATATTCCACCGCATTACATTACTTTTTTTAATACCAAAACCAAGCACCATGTCAAGCAGGTTTTAACGCCTAAAGGCTATTATCGCGTGGATCAATATGTGAACGATGGTGATGTCTGGAAATGACGCCTCTCTCTTTGCATCCACCGAAAACGAATGTAACTATTTATGTTCGTAAAACTATGGTTGACGCAAAGATAAATCGGATAGTTTCTTGCCGGTTCTTCTCGATGACTGATTGAGTTCTTTGTCCGAACCGGTGGTAGTTTTGTCGTTCATAAGGGCTTTCTCAGGGCAGGAATTGAATAAAGTATTTTTGATTTTGAATAAAATATGTTGGAAGAAACATTTTCTTCCATGTTTAAATACTAGAAGTTGCCCACGATTTCTTCTGCATCTGAGTTTTTGTAAACAATAACACTGTGCATTATTTTTATGTTACGCTTTATGCAGCACACGACGAGATAAATCTCAGATCGCAAAACTTTTCACACTCACTTGTTATTTTAGCAACATGAAATTGGATCTTTATAAAATACTAGCATCTGCCCGCCACTTCGTTTGCGTGGAATAGTTACTTTGGACTAACGCTAACACGCAGCGTAAGCTCTCAAGAGAAAAAAATACCCGATTTTGAAACATTCTTCATTGGTGCTCCGCTCCTATTCGTCTTAGTGTGATGATATATAGCCTATAACCTTTCTCGATAAATTAGCTATATAACACTGAAATAATTTTTCAAAGGTGTTTTTGTGACATCTCAGAATTCATGCTCCGTGGTATTATTTCCGATCCACTTCACTTATGCAGAATAACCAAACTATATTACGTGAAACGCAACCAATATTACAAAATATAGAGGCAAATGACACAAGATTATAAACAAAGTATAAAATCCACTACATGACAGATTAGGATCCCGCCAAAAAACTCCTGATGCTGGTTAAAATGGCGACCACCGAAGCACACAAGATAACAGTTCAAAAAGTGACCGAAAAGGCGCTAGTGTAGCAAAAGTGTGAAGTTAACAGTAGTAGATGACGTGAAGTATGTCAGTATATTTTGCGAAAGTACCATTACTTTAAATTAAGTTGTTCTTTGGAATACTTTTATTTATAGAATTGTTATTTTATACCTTTAGCTAGCAAAGTATGCCCATACAATCATTGTTCATAATACTTAACATATTATATATACTTATTACTGAAAAGTCACAAAATGTTATCTGTAATCATTCAGGGTTTATTATTTTTATGTTAGCGTCGGATAATCGTGAGAGAATACTTGAATACCTAATTAAATTGCCAGAAGACGTATTATGACGTGTGACTAATATATCATTTAAATATTTTGAAGGCTTTTATATAATGTTTGTAGGTATCATTACATAGTATAAAACAAAATCCCCTACCGCGTCTGTCTGTCTGTCTGTTCGCGATAAACTCAAAAACTACTAAACAGATTTTCTTGCGGTCTTTACCAGTAGATAACGTGATTCGTGAGGAAGGTTTTGGTATATAATTTGTTAAGGATTTTTTTAATAATCAGAGCGAGACAACGTCTCCCGGGCCTGCTAGTTATAATATAAGTACGTGTTGGTCAATCCTCATTATTTTATTTAATGCATTTCAAAAAAAAATACTGTACCTTAAAAGCGGTAGGGTTATGTTAAAAATGTGAAAACTGATAAACACTTATTACATTAAAAAACTAGCTGATGACTGCGACTTCGTTCTTATGTGAATGTTTTATTTTGTTTTAACCGGATTAGATTAAGGTAACCTTTTTTAATTATAATTTGCCCTCACTTGACTCTTTGACTGACTTTTAAATAAACTCTCTCTGTTAAGTTTTAATATTTAATATTACTTTTTAACCTCTACGCAAAGCATAATTAAGTACAGTCCGCGTCGAACTTTTTGACCGCTCTGGGTATAGTTGCGCAGAACAAAAATGTAGGTATAAATAGGTATTTTATTATATTTATAACATCGAGACAATTAAAGGGTAAATAAATGCCAATTTTAGATTACAGTATATTTTAACCCACGCGCAAGCCTGTAGCTACTTACGGCTATTGAAAAATACGGCTAAAGATTGACGAGGACCATCGACTAGTAGTCGGTCCAGTGGTCGAAATTAGACTTTTTGAAATGTGACCTACAGTTACAGATAATAGTACGCTTGAAAAACACTAAACCTTGACATTTATAACACTAATAACACTTTTCTGCAGAGCTACATATGAAAATTGTATCTAGGGTTGCCAACCATACTTTATAATAACGCGTCCTATTTTATTTTCGATAAAGTCGCCGAAAATCGTTACCATAATAAGGGACACAAAATTTGTTCTTCACGTATTATTTACGTAGATATTATTACCAATATATGTTTCTAAAAATGCTTAAAGGTGTATTGAGTATTGAACAAATATAGTAGATTGTACGGAACGTATAAATAAAAGCTTCGACTCGTCGATGATATGAAGAAAAAAGGGTTGTTTGTAAAGTCGGTTTACGGACGATAATTTTACGTGATAACGACTCGGACGCATCTGCTGATGGAGTGGAAGAGAGATAGATGCCTCACAATCCGAACGTTCAGGCCGAAAGCATCGCTATCGCTTGTTCCGCGCTCTCGCTTCCAAGCTCGGCTCGGGCGGAACGTGACAATGAATCATGCTTTTTCGTGCATGCAGCCGTCGTTCATCGATTTATAAGACGTTATCGCGTCAAAAACGGTTTCCATTAAAAAAAAATTAAAACCACTAAATCTTGTCAATAGCTATTAAATAAATAAGTATATAGAAAATTGGTTATTATCCTATGGATCGATAGACAAAGAGAAGTGGAAAAGGTCTCCACACTTTCTTTTGTCTAAATCAGTGGTCGGCAAACTCATCATCCAAAAGGGCCAGATACAAACAATACAAAATTGTCATTTTTTTAAGAGCCTTTTAAAAAATTTTAAGCTCTGCTTTAGTAGAGATATTTTTATGATTATAAGTAGGATTACAAGTACAATCTCAAGTGTGCCTTCGCAAAATTTTATTTTTGCGAGTGAATAGCCCTTTTATAGTTGCTTTCTAAAATGTACCTCTTATCTGTAGGCTGGGAGTTTCAAAAATATTTACTCGTCTCTTACAAAGCAAGTTAATAAATAATATTGTATTTCTGCATTAAACATTTCATAATCATCATTTCACAACATAAGGTGTAAAAGAGCTGTATGCGGCTCGCGCGCCTCGGTTTGCCGACCACTCGTTTTAGTGTACGGCCAGAGTGGATGCTTAAATCGAGCGTCGAGCGTGGCGGGGCATGCGGCGTTCGTTTCAAACAGATGCATTAACACGTCGTGTAAGTATCCTGAGTGACGCACGAGCGGCGCTCTTGGACGCTGCACGCCCCACTGCGCTGAACGCATATTCACTCACGCCGTACGCTTAGTGTATATGCGCATATATGCGTCCGGCGGGGCGTGCAGCGGTCGAGAGCGCGTTCACTGAGTGGTCATAGTGCACGCTCAGCGTTCGTGTGAATCAGTCATGTTTTTATCATGACGTCTGCGTTGTATGATATTTATATATTATTTTTATATAAACAATGGGAAGACAAGCATATTTCTGATTTACTTTGCATCATCGAAATAATTTCTTCGACTGACATTGAGGCACACGCTCGCGTCGCAACTGCAAAACACAAACTAATTTGAACTTGCACGCGATGCCCCGCTCAACGCAAACAAGCACGCTGTGTGGACGCACCGCTCGCCGCCACTCAGGACACCTACATATTAATGCATTTGCTTGACACGAACGCCGCACGCTCCACCCCGCTCGACGCTCGATTTAAGCGTCCACTCTGGCCGTACACTAAGCTATTCACATTTATATGGAGATTTTTTAACCTACATTTTTCAATTTCCATGTATCTTTAACCATTTTTTTTATAATACGACGCAAACGACCTGGTGGGTCACCTGATGTTGAGTGATCACCACCGTCCATAGACACTTGCAACACCAGAAGTGTCGCAAGTGCGTTGCCATCCTGTGTTTGGGGGAGGGGGAAGGGAGGTGGGTTATCCGGCGCTCTCACTGTCCAAACGAAACGCAACAATGCAAGCACTGTTACTTCACGTCGATTTTCTGCGAGAGGGTGGTACTACCCAGGGCGAGTCGACCCATTCATGCTGAAACCAGTAATAACTTCAGCGTGGCTCTACCACCTCCTTTCCTTACATTCCTTTCATACAAACCATATCCTGATAATTACAAACACTACAAAAAATATTAGTCGTTCTGAACTGATGTGCTTACATTTGATTTTTATTTATATAGATAACTTCTTTAATGAGATAATCTGTAATCAGAGCGATTGCTTGACTGTACTGTCTCTTTATAACATGTGTGATACATACATTTTATCTTTCTACACTTCTTCTATATACGAACTTTATTTGTATTAAATACAACCCCAAGCTCGCAATTTGCTTAAAAATAGATTACAACATTTTTTAAGTATATTTATATACTAACTGTGCCCGCGACTATGCCCGCGTGGAACCTAATGTAAAAAAAAACTGACTAATAAAATCTTCTGAATATATTAAGTCCATTTACTTATCTATTTTTCTCTCGTACTTAAGTCGCGTCGTCATTAAAATTACAACAACTTTCAATAGACAGAACCGATTTTAATGAAATCAAGACTAAATGTTATTCGAGGATATGCTTTATGATTTCTTATCGTGCACTTAAACAGTGATGCGTGTTCAGACAAACATACAAACATTTCTAAAAATGATTGAAATGTATTTTATTACTCATTCCAAGACATTTAGGAGTGGTAGAGCCACGCTTCAGCTTCAGCTAATAATGGTTTCAGCATGAATGGGTCGGCTCGCCCGGGGTAGTACCACCCTCTCACAGAAAACCGACGTGAAGTAACAGTGTTTGTATTATTGCGTTTCGTTCGGTCAGTGAGAGCACCGGTGGCCCACCTCCCCGCTTCCTTTCCCCCTCCCCCAATCCTCCCAAAAACAGACTGGCAACACGCTTGCGACTCCCCTTGTGTTGCTAGTGTCTATGGACGGCGGTGATCACTTAACATCAGGTGACCTGCCTGTTCGTTTGTCTCCTATGATATACAAAAAAAATCTGCAACAGTTTTTCACAAAAATCTAAAAAATACAGACACGTTAGATTCACAATCTTATTGTATGTACCTATAGATAGATGTTTAAAATTGCGTAGGTATAATGTATTATGTTATTACTTGTTGTGATAATTACTATTACTGCTATCGCTAGTGAACCCATCAGTTCGAAGAGCCAGCCGCGTATTGATAATTTTATTAAGAGGGCAATAATTAAATTTATAAATGGGAATCGAAGCCACTTACAGACTGATCAAATAAACGTCCAATTAAATCAATTAATATTTCTCGTGTGACGAAATTCATTCAATACAACTGAGTTAACAGAATAAAATATATCTACTTACTTATTAATATAGGAACAAGGTTATCTTTTAGCTACACTGTTTTTAATTGTTTCAATTTTTTAACGTAAAATCTTTTTTAGCCCTCTTCTAATTCGAAACTTGATGAAACGAAGAAGCAACTTTAAAAAGAGACACATATATACATCATTAGTAGTAATTGTACGAGAGAATGAGATAGAATACATTGAACAGTATTTATTATATTATACTAGCGGCCCCGACAGACGTTGTCCCGCCCTGATTATAAAGAAATCCTGGACAAATTATATACCAAAACGTTCCTCGTGAATCACTTTATCCACTGGTGAAAACCGCATAAAGATCCGTTCAGTAGTTTTTGAGTTTATCGCGAACAGACAGACAGACAGACGCGGTAGGGGACTTTGTTTTATACTATGTAATGATTGTATTAATGGTATATTGTACTACTTAATACTCGTTCTGGTCCGAGCTTGTATATGGGTGTATGTGTTTGTACATGTAGGGGAGAGTGGGGTAATTGAGAACGACGGGTAATTGGGAACAATTAGATAAATAGTAGGTACGGAGCACAAGTTTATGAATACGAGTGAGTATATATTGGTAGAAATTCAATCATAATTAATTATTGTATAAGTTTCACTATTATTGAGTTGTATTTTGTCAAAGAGTGTATATAAATATTACTACCTAGTTGATTCCTGCGACTTTGTCTGCAGTGCCCTGAGTGTGTACCACATCGCTTGTCCCCTTCTCCATGACACGTACCTATTAGGTACGTGTATAGGTATCTACTTATGAAAATTGAAGTTTCTTAAAACTGTAGTAACTTTATATGAAATGACGATATTGTGATAACTTATTTTTGAGTTAAAAAGCTGATATCTGAAGATTAAAAAAAAAATGGTAGGTCTCTATAATTTCATCTGTATATAGATAAATAGACGAAAACAACGTGAAGTATGTATAAAGACTTATAAATAAAGTCTTTGACTCACCGACTGTAAGGAAAAATAACTAACGATTTCTTATGTTTGTAATAAAAAAAGCTCGTCGAAAAGAAAATCGGTTGGCAAATAGAGAAGAAAAGGGTACTGAATTGTTATATTTATATACTAGATACTCACCCGCTTCGTTGGACAAAAAATATGGTAAAGTGTTAAATCGAATCCTAAAACTAGTGCCGTCTACAAAAAATCCCGTAACGAATGGTCATACCGATATGTTCGGTATATGTTCAGTAGTTTTTGTTGATTGAGTCCCAAATAACTGTATTTTTATTATATATATGTCGAAGAAAATAAAAATCACCGTTTGAAAATACTTTTTTTTTAGAGTAAATATACCCAAATTAGCTAAATATAAACAGAGGGTAGTTTAAGAACACATCCTCGTATCACCATCAAGTGGGTACGTCACGCCCCGCGGCGTCCTGTGATTGGCGGGTTCATTCTAAAATCCAACATGGCCGCCCCTTGACTCGGATTACCGCCAACGCGAACATGAGACAAATATAAACATTCTCCCTGTTAACCAATGACCTATTTAGCTCCCACACTACATACATACATACATCAATAATGATGGATTTAATCTTACTGGCTTATAATCCCCTTACGTAAATTTCATTGTCATTTTATACCGAAACTAGGTTTTGCTCGTTGCTCTGCTCGCGATAATATATGAAAAGTAAATTTTTTCTCAGACTATTTTTCCGTAGGAAATATACCCGGTCTTAGATTAAAAACAAACGCTTCTTAGTGAGTCTCTAAGCCACAAAAAGAAACTGTCGAAAATTAATATTTTTGTAGCTTCTATAGTTTCGGCCGTGCGTTGATGAGTTTCAACACTGAGCAATGTAAACTTTATGACATCGCTAGCTTTTTTCGCGGCTACGCTCTCCTTAATATAGATTGAGCGCTGATTTGACGTAATCCTCTCAAAGCATAGTTTTCCTGAAGAAAAAGTACCCCATATCGATTTCTGCTAATTTGAAAAATCTCATGATGCTCGGTTGAGTAGATAAGGAGTGAAAATATAATAGACAAACTAAGTCACATTCGCATTTATAGTTAGGATACCTTTTTTTCGGCAGATTTTTGGTCACCTTCTTTCTTAAAATGTGAGCATCTATTGTTGTTTTACTTAACTATTAAATATTATGCGTTTTGCTACTTTACGTTACGTTTGTTTATATTACATTATATTCAATATTTTTCATAGAGATTATCTCCTTTATGGCGGCTTCATTCTTATCTTGTATTGTCATTTTTAAATTGTTATCAACAATGTCTCGCGCCGAAGCGTCCACGGCCCGATAGATGAATATATTAATTGCGTTGTCAGTTAGGATATGTTATAAAGAAAAACTTTCTATGACGTAGAAATGAATTCAATTTTATTTGTTTGGCCCTACCAACGGCCATTTATACTCGGCATTTATCTTACCGATCGTAAACAAACTATGAAACTGTTAACATGGCTAGGAAAAGAAAATTGAAAAGTGTAGACGTGCACTGTAAAAGGAAGAAAAGTGGTGATGCAAACTATTTAGAGTAGTAATAGTCTTAGTCCAATAAGACAGGCGAGGGAATTAATCCATACTGCCAATTCTAAAGTGCAAATTATTTAAAACGAAAAAAAGGTTCGTTCTAACCAGGTTTGCAATATTTTTTTTTGGCCTAATTATTGTATATATTACAATAACCACGGCGGCCATTTTGTTTATTATCATTCACCTGAACTAAATCAACAAACAATGAATAAAATATCAATAAAAAACTACTGCGATACGAATTCATTAAGAGTGAAAGTTAAAAATAGTTAAGATTCCATTCCTATATTTAATTTCATTTGTATTCGTTTAGGTAGTCTACATTCTTGCAAAATAATTTTAATTGCTCCCGCTAGAATGCGTCACAGACCAACATGGAACTCGACAAGTACCTAGTAAATGCGTTCTTAATTTCCGACACAGAACCAATTCAGCCATATTATAAATACTCAATAGTTAATAAATAAGTGATCTAAATGCGTATTACTGCGTGTCTTTTTCCATTAAATATGTTTTTAAAGTACCTAGCTGCTCTATATAAATGACAGTTGACATTTTGTAATATTTACTCATATTTATCTTTAACGAACTGCGTTTCGAGTTTTTGGCGGGATCTTGGTCTGTCATGTAGTGGATTTTATTTTTTATTCATAATCTTGTGCTACTTGACTCTATATTGTGTAAAATTGGTGGCGTTTTATGTGATATAGTTTGTTTATTGTGCATAAGTGAAGTGAATGGAAAATAATGCCACGGACCATGAATTCTGAGATGCCACAAAAATTCCATGGAAGGTTCTAACAAGAGGGCCACCATCTTGTTATTTCATTGAAATTATATCAAGAAACTTGTAATATCGATACTCACTTGACAATGGCAGTAATAGTCTACTAGAAGACTGGTTGCCAAAATGTAATAGAAGAAGAACTTGAAATACTATTAACTACTCGACAATGGCATTCATTGAAATTATACCAAGAAACTTGTAATATCGATACTCACTTGACAATGGCGGTAATGATCTACTAGAAGACTGGTTGCCGAAAATGGAATAGAATAAGAACTTGTAATACTATTAACTACTCGACAATGGCAGTGATAATCTAAAAGATAGGTTGCCAAAAATAAAGTTAAAAAAAAAACGAACTGCGTTTTTGATTTATTTGTACTAATATTAAAAAATAAGTCAAGGCAGTCATAAGGACTGTCGACAGTAGTGAAAACTCAAAACAATGTGATAAATGTGTTCTCTTTTGAATTTTCATATTAATTATAGTGTGAATGACAATATTTAAATTTCAGAATTTGTTTATTGAAATTATTAATATTAGTGTGGTTTTCATATCTATTGGCATTCGGAGCAATAGTTATATACATTTCTATAAAGTCTTATTCAATCAAACGTATGATAAGATGCAAAATATCAACATCACATGTACACATGCCCCTATACTAGGCGACGCTAGTGTGACGCAAGTCGCGCAGGCGTAATACGGCCGGTCATGACGTACCTAATACGTATATCGTGACGCGAGATTATAAATTTACCTCCTGCCAAAAAATACTGTTCAACGCGCCTAAAAAACTTTTCACTTCGAAAAAACATTGTGTGGTTTTATGAAACCATGATGCAAGTGAAAGTTTGCTATTAAAATGACGTTTTTAATAATTGGGAAATGGAAATGATATGTAATAGGAATTCAATAGTAGACAAGATATCCAACTACAATTTTTAATATAAATTTGCGTAATAGGTATTACAGTACGAAATATCTTCTTCTGAACATATAATAAGAATGTAAATGTAACGTGTCTTTACTTTACAGATTTTTGTTAAATCAATATTGCAGGTGTCTTGGAATAAGTAATAAAATACATTTCAATCATTTTTAGAAATGTTTGTCTGTCTATCTGCTTGTTTGAACACGCATCACTGCTAGAGAGCTGCGTTCATGATAAAACCTCACAAAGAAAATAATAAAACATATGCTCAAGTAACATTTAGTCTTTGTTTTATTAAATTCGGTTCGGTTTATCAAAAGTTATTGTAATTTTAATAACGACGCGACTTAAGTACGACTGTACGAGAGAAAAGTAGTTAAATAAATGGATTTAATACATTGAAATGACTTTATAAATCACTGTTTTTGACATAAGATTCCGCGCGGACGAAGTCGCGGTTCAGCTAGTAATAAGTAACATGATTCAAATGATACCTACACATATCGGCCTAGTTAAAATTTCTTCTAAAACTTTTAAAAGTATAGGAACTATACTTTTAAACGTAAAAAAATCACACCTAGGTTCAACGATCAAAATTGAAGGAGCGCTTTTCAAGGTTAATCATTACGTAACTTCTTATTGTCGGAATGCCGCACGGTCGAACAAAGGGAAGCGGGGCTCGGGCCGAGGTGCGGGGCGCGTCCCGGATTGCGTGGCATGGCGTGATTCACCCTTTCCGTATTTATTACACCAGTTCATTTTCCGTAAATCATCTGATGTTGAGGAGTGTATATCAGTTTTGCGTTTCTCCAGATAATTAGGTCAAATATTAAACACTTATTTATTTAATTGATTTAGAACGAGGAGCAAGTAATGAGTAAATTGTGAGAATATTGCAACTCTTTAACCAGTCATGCTGTATATTGTTTAGAATATACACTAAGCGAGCACAAAAGTACGTTACGAGCGACCCGTAACATGCAGTGTTAGGTGTGACGCCGAGGGCGAGTTAGCCTCCCGACTAGAACAAAGCATTGCCGTAAAGAGCCGAACTGTGAATACCTATGTCAGTAAGATACGATGCCCCGGACTCAACTTTATTTTTAACTTTCCGTGATACACATTGTATAGTATGCTTACATACGACATTTTCCAATTAACATTTTTCTTGTTAATAACTTGTTAATCTTGTTAAAAAAAATCTTTTTAATATTAATGGGATATCTGTGATAAGAAAGTCGTATGTCTAGTTTCCATGACGGACGGAGTCACTAGCTGACATTAATGGTCAATTTTTAAACAAGTTTCTGCTCGACCGGTATCGAAGGTCGCTTATTTGGAGTCACTGAATTAAATACCTACGTCGATTTTTCGATCCACATCGCGTTACTTTCAACCCTTCACTTTGGAAAGGTCACTTTCCTGCTATTCTGCTTTCAGACTATACATTTAACACGTGGACTGGCACGGGGGTCACCGGAGACTGACACTCGACTTCGCTACAGCGCCGTGGGGTCCACCGGTGACCCCCCACCACGAAAAATGCTTCAAACATGATTTTATAACTCATATTATTTGCTGGAAACAATATTTCGTCATAATATGCATCGCATAATGGAAAGATCATGTTGGCGTCTCGGAAAAATCATGGAAAAACCATCTGGCAGTCAACGTGTTAAAATACGTTTCAAGTACGTCAAATATCGCAACGTAACTTTTTTTTAATTATTTTTTTTTCTTAAATATAGGTATTCCCAATTAGCAATAAATTGCGAGAGAGATTTGACCACGATTAGAAACGAGTCCCTTCCCTTCCCATTGACGCGTTGCATGAGCCTATTATATTTTTAGATCACAAACAAGGTTTTGTAGGTGGTAGAGCCACGCTGAAGCTATTACTGGTTTCGGCATGAATGCATCGGCTCGCCCGGGCTGATACCACCCGCCCCACAGAAACACCCACGTGAAGTAACATTGCTTGCATTGTTGCGTTTCGTTCGGTCAGTGAGAGCGCTGGAGGCCCTCTCCCCCCTCATCTCCCTCTCCCCTCCCTTTCCCTCACCCCTCCCCCCAAACACATGCTGGCAATGCACTTGCGACTCTCTTAATGTTGCAAGTGTCAATCGACGGTAGTGATCACTTAACATCAGGTGGCACGCCTATTCGTTTGCCTCCTATGATAAAAAAAAATAGTGCGTGGAGTCCCTCCGCGCGGAAGAAGTGAAACTTCGTAATGTGGAAATGAAAAGGAAGGGGTAGAAATTGTTTTTTAGTGAAATCATATTGTTTCTTTAAGACAAACTTTATTAACATTGCTTACAATTCACAATTGATCGCATCTTTTAATTATCATTTTCGAGTGGAGAAATATCCAAATCTATAACATTTACAAAGTGATTATGATAACTAAAGTACCCAAACAAAATCGGCTGAGTGCCTTAAGCGCTCGCCTTAGTAGTCCGGTGAAGCTTGCTAGGTCAATAGCGTAGTCAGTTCGAAAAAAAAAATGTGATGCCATGTTTCATAGAAACTACACAGGTATATAGATATTGTGGGCTGCTTTTTATTTATTGAAGGTAATTTTGCTAACTCCTATCCCGCTTTTAAATTAACGCTTTTACAATTTTATTATCACTTTTGGAATAGTCTGAAGAGTCCTTTGTCTGTCGGTAAATCTCTCCTCAAAATCGGCTCAGCCCTTTCGGAATTCAACTCCGAAAACAACAGAAAATACAATCTGATTTGTATGTATCGTATGTAATATAAATAATATATATGAGAGCAGAAATTTCATCTCAAAATCATTTGAATGTTGTCAAAATATCATCATTACATAGTATAAAACAAAGTCCCCTACCGCGTCTGTCTGTCTGTCCGCGATAAACTCAAAAACTACCGAACGGATTGTGATGCGGTTTTCACCGGTGGAAAGAGTGATGGATGAGGAACGTTTCAGTATATAATTTGTCAAAGATTTTTTCATAATCAGGGCGGGACAACGTCTGCCGGGCCCGTTAGTTTCCTATAATATAAACTATATAAAGTACTCTGTGATACAGTATTCAAAAGTAAAGAAATCACTATAAAGTGTATGATGTGGATAGTAGGTTTTAACAAGAGATACAAATATATCTAGATCTATACATATAATAAGAATGTAAATGAAACGTGTCTGTACTTTTTCGATTTTCGTGAAAAAAATTGTTGCAGGTGTCTAGGAATAAGTAACAAAATACGTTTCAATCATTTTCAGAAATGTCTATCTGTCTGTATGTTTGTATGAACACGCATCACTGCTAAAGTGCTAGGTTCACAATAAAACCACACCAAGAAATCATAAAGCATACCATCGAGAGTAACCTAGTCTTTGTTTCATGAAAATCGGTCCACTCTATCAAAAGTTATTGTAATTTTAATAACGATGCTGCGTAAGTACGAGAAAAAGTAGATAAGTAAATGGACGTAATACATTCAGATGATTTCATTATTCGCTGTTTTTTACATGAGGTTCCACGCGGACGAAGTCGCGTGCACAGCTTGTTTGAAATAAAATAGATAAACATTAATACATGAGTTCGTATACGTACGACCATTTATTTCCAAACTGTACCCACATAGTTTATATTACGGAACCTTATAGAAAATGGTTATGTAGATAAGTACTATAATAATCTACATCGTAATTTATATATGTAGGTATATAGATTATGCAGATTCATTGGTAGGTATATAGCTATTTAACACTCAGATATAGAAATTGTGCTCGTTGCATAAATTTCAGGTACCTAGGGAATGTCAGGTTCGACATGGTGTTAGCTAGCACGAGCCCGTGTCGTCCCTAGTACGGCGGATGTTGGTGCACCGTGGGGCTTTAGTCCGTGCGAATCGGACATAACCCACTCTCTCCCCCGGGAGGGTGATGCATCCGTTAGAGATTTCCCCACGTTAATAAAAAAAGGGGAATGTCGATGTTAGCTTGGCGATAACACCAACGACTCTTCTGTCTTAATCAGTGCCCTGTCCTATAATTCTCACCAAACTTTTTTATCGCTCTGAATATAGCTTTAACACAAATTTTAGATCCATATAATAATAGTTTAACTTTGTTTTGTATTAAATTCGTGACTGTACCTATATTATGCACAATCTCGAATTTACGGCTATATATGTACGACCAAAGAACGGCTAAAAATATTGACGAGGACTGTATACGCATAATTGATTTATAGGAAAATCAACTATTAACGGGGTGAACACGAAGGAATTATTGTGTAACAGATAATGAAATAAATAATAAATTTATAAGCAATTCGACCTCGTAAGTTTTTGTATATGCAATTTAACTGCAGATATAGTGATTTAATGCAATCAAAATCGTCGGTATATGCTACTTCTCATTGTAACTACACATGATGTATAAAATAAAGATGTAAAATAAAAATTAATACGCGTTTCAACGATGCATGACCTAACCGGTCCAGCGCCCTTCCCAGCTCGTTACGGCTCGACGAATTCGAATACATTCGGTCGCTATCATAAAATGTTTATAGATAGGATACTGTTTAGTGTACAATAATTAAGAATTAGGGTTGAATTTATCTTCACTGATAACTCCAATCGAGGCTACACCTGTACACAAAAAACATTGACAAGATTCCGAAAACATAATTCAATGAATTGAATGAAATCAATCTGATCCGGATTTTTTTTTAAATTAAGCAACGCTCTGGCAGATTCATTATCACAGCTTACAAAGACGGAGAATAAAACTATAGTAAAATACAGATCATATATACTCCCTGTGTATTATGGCGTGTAGAGGTAAGGAAAACCATCTGTGTATAAATAAGTTGTTTGGGGTTTTTGGCGGGATTTTGGTATGTCATGTAGTGGATTTTATATTTTACTCATAATCTTGTGTTACTTGACTCTATATTTTGCAAAATTGGTGGTGTTTTACGTAATATAGTTCAGTTTTTGTGCATTAATGAAGTGAATGGAAAATAATACCGCGGACCATGAATTCTGAGATGCCACAAAAACTCCCTGGAAAGTTCTAACAAGAGAGCCACCATCTTGTTGGAACAATGAAATTATTCACACGACACTTATTGTGTAAAATATGTTGTAATCTCCATTGAAACAAAACATTGACATTCGCAAGTGCTTCTGCGGAGACAAAATAAGAAAAAGAAGAAGAAATAAGTTGTCGTAATAATGCGTTAAATTAGGATGGCGCTACAGTAGCAACAGGATTCATTATTGTCCAATTATCAGAACAAATTTTATAAAAGTAAACACTCAAAGATCACTACACGTATTATTTAAATTTCACAAAATCTCTATCTGACTTCACGTTTTCTTACAGCAGTTATTTTCAGTTATATTTACAAGATTATTTCGGACTATCCATAACCTATTCCTATGCTAGCGATTTTGGAGGACCTTAGAACTGTTATTATTATCGCCATGTCAAGCGGGTTTTGGTGTCAAAAGGCTATTATAGAGTGGATCAATATGTGAACGATGGTGATGTATGGAATTGACTCCTCTCTGTGCATCCACTAAAAACGATTGTATGATGTATTGGTATTATATAGTTAAAAAGATGTACCCGATCGTGTTTCTTCCGGTTCTTCTCGATGACTGGGTTGTTTTCCGAACCGGTGGTAGTTTTGACGTTCATAAATTCTTCTTAGGGCCTAAATTGAATAAAGCATTTTTGATTTGATTTCATTTGATTGACTGCTTCGAGACACTTTTTCAACATGTCTCCCATATGAGATAGTTCTCCTTACCTCTATCTTCCCTCCATACTGTATATTTAAGAGAGTAAGGTAAGTTATAATGAGGAGTTTTTGGCCAGATACGGAATACATACACATAATCTTGTGTTATTTGGCTCTATATTTTGTAATATTGGTGATGTTATACGGAATATAGTTTGGTTATTATGTACAAGTGAAGTGGATGAGAAATAATACCGCGGAGTATGGATTCTGACTTGCCACAAAAACTCCCTGGAAAGTTCTAACAAGATGGCCACCATCTTGTCAGTACACTAAAACGATTGCAAGATACTTGTAATATCATCACCTACTAGACAATGACATTAATAATCTACTAGAAGATTGGTTGCCAATAAAAGATGTAGTGATTCCCCTGGTGGCAGAGACAAGGGAATACGTAACAAAAAATACACAGATCTATACATATAATAAGAATGTAAATCTAACGTGTTTGTACTTTTTCGATTTTCGAGAAAAAAATTGTTTCGGGTGTCTAGGAATTAGTAATAAAATACATTTCAATCATATTCAGAAATGTCTGTCTGTTTGTATCAACACACATCGCTGCTAAAGTACTAGGTTCACAATAAAACCTCACCAAGAAAATCATAAAGCATACTTTCGATTATAACTTAGTCTTTGTTTCATTAAAATCTGTTAGCTCTATCAAAAGTTATTGCAATTTGAATGACGGCTCCGGTTCAGAACGAAAGAAAAGTTGATAAATAAATACACTTAATACATAGACTTAATACATTCAGATGATTTTATTAATCACATTTTTTTTACATAGGGTTCCATACTGACGTAGTCGCGGGTACAGCTAGTCTAACATAAGTCTATAACTGTGAAATTATATTTCCTTAAATATGTGTTTACTAATTATGGACGAACGGCTGAACAGATCCTGAAGAAATTTACAGGTGGTCGGGTAAACACGAGTTACCTAACTCATCTAACCTAAGTCTCCGTGACCATATAACTACAGAAAAAAATGTTGCGTAGGGAAGTTCTGATAAAAATATAGGCCACTTTCATTGCCACTAAATAGATATGACTTACAACCTTGTAATTTGAGCACCAATTTACGGTAATATACACTACTTACCTATTTTATTTCTCTTTTCCTATTTTACAAGGATGTACTCAAGCATTCGCGATTATTGAGTAGGTTAATTTTATGACTGTAGGTATTTATTTAAATGAAATTAATGTAAATACGTTTACTACAGCTACTAATTCTAAAACACCAATGAAAACACGATAGTTCAAGAATTTACCTTCTTTTATTATGAACTCTGTTATACTTAAACTATTTTAAATACCTATTACACATTTATACATTAGCTTATACAATATATGTACCTACTTCACAAAGTCATTAGTATAAAGAAATTAATGATTGTTTTTTGATAATTTTTTATGCATACATATATAAGTATACTTAGTCGAATCATACGTTCAGTCAAGGAGTTTTTGGCGGGATCTTGGAATGTCATGTAGTGGTCTTTATATTTTATCCTTAATCTTGTGTTATTTGGCTCTGTATTGTGTAATGTGGGTGGTGCTTTACGTAATATAGTTTGGTTATTGTGCACAAGTGAAGTGGATCGGAAATAATACCACGAAACATGGATTCTGACTTGCCACAAAAACTCCCAGGAAAGTTCTAACAAGATGGCCACCATCTTGTTAGTTCATTGAAATCATATCAAGAAACTTGTAATATCGTTACTCACTTGATAATGGCAGTAATAGTCTACTAGAAGACTGGTCGCCAAAAATGAAATAGAAAAAGAAGTTCAGTCAAAAGCTTATTATTTTTAATTTTCAAATACTGGCCAGAGATATTTCGACTAATTTTGAAAAAAGACGTGCGCGCTTTCCTAAAATAAAAAAAATAAAAATTTATTTATTTTCAAATCATCAATCAAGGAATCATCGTAAAAGGAGCATAGAGTCGCAGTTATCGCTTTGCATCACTGTGATTACGCGCCGACAGAGATTTAACTAAAATTGTTATTAAATTAAAAGATTCTGCAATATCTGAAAATAACATTAGGTGCACATTTTGTTTATCTTACTATCAAATGGTACACTGAAGATTCAAGGTTCTAAGATCGTAAGAGGAACGGCCGATCTCTCGCAGTTATGACACTAGCGAGCATTAGGTAAAGCAGTGAAAGCGCCAATCCAACGAAATCTTATGCGGAAGCAAAAAAACTTAGCTCTTCAGATGGGGCTAGGCAGAATCACGATCAAAAAAGTGTTAAATGAAGACCTAGTACTACGAGCTTATTTGATATACGGGCGTATTCCGAGGGCATTATCCTTCGTCACTCGAGGTTTGGATTGGAGTCTCACATTTAGCTTTAACTGAAGTTTTTTTTTCTGTGAAGAAGGTGTTTATTCCATTTATTGAATTTATTCCAGCGTTGTTGTGTATCAAACATACCGTCCTAACAAATATAGTGGAACCTCTTTCCCAAATTATTCCAAAACAGACACTGGATATACCAGCATAATTCTGTGCCCGAATAAGGCATGCAGCACGGAAAACTAGGTGTCTGCCCTATGAAATTAACTTCATCGGGCATGAACACTGGCCCTCTTCTATTCTAGATTTAAACTCACAGGATTAAAAGATATGGTGATATTTGGCCGCGTCGATTAAGGACATTTTTTTAAAATCGGGAAGGGCCATGTGAACAAACTAAATAAAATTTTATTGCATTTTTTTAAATATGTAATTTTTAAACAATTATCAAAAAGTATATCATTGCTTGTATTAAAAGTTTTTAACTGAATTTAGGACCCGATGAAATATAGTTACAAAGTATATTTTAAATAATGTATAATTTGCATTTGTACATATATGAAAATTGGTACATTTTAGTTATTTATAAAGGAGGTATGCCATTAATGACTATAAGATTTAACTCTAAAATCGCACTACATGGAGTATCTATATCTCTTGTAATTTATAATTTTAAATCTAAGAGAAAAAGCTTTTAAGCTTTCTTGAATAGACTTTATGTTTTTGTTAAAAATGTATATCAGTTGTTGCTATGACCTTGTTAATTTAAGCATTAAGCTAAATTATATGCGAATACCCAAGTACATGCGTCTGTGAGGAATTATTAAATCCTAATTGTATTCGAGTATTATCATTTTTCATTTACTATATTCTCTACACAAGGTATGGATAATATAGACATTGTACGTGCATAATATCTATCATAAATTTATAATGTTATTTTCTAGGTATATTTAATTTAATTGTTTTCTTTTTTTTGTGTATGATTTTGCAATTTTTTCCACTTGTAACATTCATTTTCCTGACAGATGTTTACGCGCCAAACAACAATGGTCGCTGAGCAACGTTTTTAGAGCGTTGTTATTTACACGTTTCTTCCATAGTCTTTACGCTAAATTAATTGAATTACACAGTGATATTAAGCAGTTTCGATTTGGTTTTATGTTTTGGTGCAAAATGATCACCCTATATTTTGTGTTTTAAGACATGAACTTGCCTCAATAGTTTGCATTATGACATCAACAAGCTGCCGCGTTAATTGAACTGTGTTAGTTTTTACTTAATTTTATACTTAATATTATCAAGAAGATGGCTGCAATAACGCCAAAGCGGTCATCGCGAGTGACTTACATACATACACCGAAAATGTCTGATCGAAAGAAGGGACTCTTTCAAAGTGAATTGGAGCCCCCACGGGAGTCCCTAACGGCGCATCGGCAGCTACCGGTGGTGGATAGTGAAAGCGACAGTGAAGTCTGCGATTTAGGGATCATTAGTGCCTTAGACTCGAGCTCGTGTGACGAAAATGATTCTAATGCACCGAAAACACCAGAACGAAGAATATGGCGTGAGTTACTGATTTGTCCGTACTATATATTATTTGCAAGATTTTATCATTAGCACAAAATTATTATTTTATTTTTGCCTTACTTAATTAACTTAATTGCCTGTTAAAGTAGATTTTAATCTGTAAGGTTCATTATAACTTAGTTTGTGTTTATCATCTGAAGTTTGTTTTTGTCTAAAAGTTAATGCATTTTGTATTACATAAATCAAGTACTTAACCTAAATAATTGTATACTTAAATGTTACGTAAGCATGCTGAAGATCTGATTAAAATAAACCGCAATCTTTAAGGAAAAAATCATACCCAGACAGACTGCTTGCACTGCACCTGACTACTCTCGAAGAAAGACTCCTTCGTGGTGACCTCATAGAAACTTATAAAATAGTTACTCATAAATACAACATGCCATACTTACGTGAAATGTATATTTTAAGAGACACAACAAGATCTACAAGAGGAAATCAAACCAAAATAAGTCAATCACTTTCACACACAACAATTGCACACAATTTCCTCAGTAACAGAGTGGTTCTGAACTGGAACCGATTGCCTGACGAAGTAGTATCTGCTAGTTCTGTCCATGGTTTTAAAAACCGACTCGACATCTGGCTCCGGACTAATAAACTTACTTTAATAAATGAACATCTGCAGTGACCAAAACCTGACAAAAAAAAATTTCGACACAGTGTGATATAGACGTATCAGCAATTATGCTGCTTGTCTATTAACTATAAATAAATAAATAAAATTCTAAATAATGACACAGTTGATTAGCAATTTTACTAAGAATTTATCTCGTGCCACTGGATATTATTGCAGCCTATTAGTTACTTGTGGCTAGTAAAAAACATTTGGTCATGAAAACATGTGTGCTGCTATGAAAACACATACTGTGTTAAGGTACTATGTATAAATTATAGAGTATGTATAATAAATAAACATTTTCACTTACATTGCATTAGAATCATTTAGTCACATTAACAGCCTAACCAATCTATATGTAAATAGGCAGTGGGGAAACCTTTAAGAACATCAATCTCCCTTCTCTGTTTCCCAGCCGATTTTCTTCATTCTATTTTCATTTTATAGATGTTGTGAGCTTTAGTACCGAAGTTCAACCATTGGACAAGCAACTCGTATGAATAAATTGTGTACATCTTTCCAATTGTGAAGAACCCCACACACCAATCTAAAATAAGAAGCATAATAAAAAAAAAACAAATCTATAATAGCCATAATTAATACATTTAATAAATCTTATCTATCTGTTATTTGTAGTCTCTGGATCTTAATTTAACACTTTATGTACTATCTCAAATTTATTGTCTGTGACGTGATTAAAAAAAGTTTGAATAATGGAATAAATGAAGTTAGTTAAGAACTACCTTTTAGTTTAATGATTTCTTTTAAGTCATACATCAAACATATTTTAGCACTAGCTTAGTAATAGTTTTTGTTTTCCACATAATTAGAGAATTTTATACAGTAAATAGTAAAATTAATGCCTTGGCAGAGTCCTGACTTTTTTCGATGTTTTATATGGGCATATTGACTCAAACTGGACATATATCTACTAGGCATTTATAGTTTCAAAATACTTTTCTATGACGCTAAAAAATACATAACTAAGTTTTACTCAAGAAATGATTACTCCGAAAATTCATAAAATGTTTAGTACTTACAATCATCTTCTCATCATCAGAATAGTTTGGATAATACGTAGGAAACCATTCAGTTTAATTTAAAAAATGTACCCTTAATAAATGTTAGACCAATATAGTGGATTCTTATTCATATTCTACTCATTCATAGATCTAATTGTACTAACCACTTTTATAAAGGGTGTGAAACAAAAATCTTTCAATTAGAATGTATAGGCAGAACATTTACTGTAACACAACACAATAACAACAGACATGTACATTTAACTTGACATTTTTAATTGCTTCAGTAAGTCTCACCTTAACAAAATCACAAGGTTTTTGTAGGTTATAGAACTACGCTGAAGCTATTGCTGGTTTCATGAATGGGCCGGCTCGCTCGGGGTTGTACCACACTCTCACAGAAAACTGACGTGAAGTAACAGTGCTGGCATTGCTGCGTTTCGTTCGGTCAGTGAGAGCGCCGGAGGCCTACATCCCCTTCCCCCTTCCTTTACTCCCCCTCTCCCCCGAGACAGATTGGCAACGCACTTGCGACTCCCCTGGTATTGCAAGTGTCTATGGACGGTGGTGATCACTTAACATCAGGTGACCCATCTGTCCGTTTGCCTCATATGATATTAAAAAAAAAACACAATTCTGCATCAACATTATCATGGGTACAGCAACAGATATAGGCTACCTGTCATTCAGTAAAAACAGGAACTGTAATATTAATTGGATTGAAGGTGTTACTTTGTGGATATCCATCATTAAATATTATAATGGATGTTACTGTGCACTTCTGCATGGAATTGATGAATAATGAAGATGCTCTGTGCTGTAGTGACAGAGTAATCTATTGTAGTAATTATATATTAATGTACAACATATTCTAATTAATTACATATAGTAACATACATTTTTTTTTTCGAACTGTCAACGCTTTTGGCCTAGTAAGGCCTTAACAGCTTCACTGGACTACTAAGGCGAGTGCTTAAGGCACTCAGCCGATTTAATTTTGACAACTAGCTCAAGGGTGCATGGCACACCTCGGCTTGGGCTGTTGTCTACTTTATGCAATTCGTGACCTAACTGAGTTAAGCTATGCTACATATTCATACGTATATAAGTTAGTGAGATATATATGTGTACCAAGCATATATACCTCAACAGCTCTTTTATGTATTTCATATCCTGTAATTTCTTTTGTCTGAACTAATTCAGTTGGATAAGGGAAAAAATAAAACCCTTCCACTTCCATGTGTAAGCATGTGTCCGCGTGTAGAGGTGATATGTGTAATGTTATTGCAGTGATGAAAGATTTTGTGTCACTGTATTCGCGAGAGCAGCATATTCCACGCCGAGGAGTTGGGGAGGGCAGGGAAGGGACCTAGGCTTGAGCTGCTGTTATATTATTTTATATTTTACAATTACATACCAATAGTGTCAACATCAGGTTCAACTGTCACCCAAGGATGTATTTTTAATAGTTTTTCTTGTTTTAGTTACCAATGTTTTGTTCTTGCTATTACTATTTTAGCTAGTGTTATTAGAAGTAATTTTTATTTTAGAAAAGAAAAATTGGTTCAGCACAAGTACAATTATTTATAAAGATACAAATACTGAGAAATCGCCCGCGGCTGATAGCTTTCTGTAAAAACTCTTATTTTTCATTATATTTTTATAGCTAAGTACATGTCATGGTTTTGAAACAAAAATGTTAGTTATGTTAATTGAGTATTGTATTTAAATTTTCATATAAAAACAGTAAAACAAAATAAAAGAGTGCCTCATTGTTTTCAGCCGAGACAAGAAGCCAAAAGGTGCTCCGCGAAAACCACGACTTAAAGAACTTTATAAAATCTCCATTCACATTAAAAAAGTTTCAAACTAGATACTCATATCCTGAAAGATGCACAGGATCAGTCTCCACTCCAGCCACACCGCACTTGCAAAACCACCCTGGTACTCCATCATCCACACATTCGTGTGCAAGTGCTCATACCATCTCATCCACATCCAGCAGAGCACGGAAAAGCCTCGCCAGCCTAATAGCAGATACCGAGAGCTGCAGCAGTTCATTAAAAGATCTAAATTTCGATTCTGACTCTGGTACAGATTCTAAAGAGAACACGCCGACAAAGATACTCCGTCGTTCGTCAAGAAAGCAAAAGTTAACTCCGAAATTCCAAACTTTCAAAGGAATATTAATGGAACAGAAGAAAAACATATCACCAATGAAAACAGCAGTGGTTTGCTTGACAAAGATGGACATGAGCAGCTTCATGTCTCCAACTCGAATGCTCAGAACGCCGAACACAACTACTGAGATTGTAGGGTCCCCTCCCAAGATACAAAATCGTCGTCCTGTCATACAAATAGCGGAAAGCCCTGAATCTGTGTGTGAAAGTGAGAAAAGCCATAAGAGATTGCGTGAAGACAGTGTGAGTGAAGCACCCAGTTGCAAATATCCTAGGCTTGATGTCCCGAAGGCTCGTTTATCCTTGTTCAACAGTGACCGGTTGAAAGAGATTCTATCAGCCAAGTGCTTTTATGGTAAGAGCAATCCAGAACTGAATACAAATATGGCCAAGAAGATATCTCATGCGATTGAAGCCAGTACAGTACACCACCGTCGTCCATTCTCCCATTCCCACCATCGTCGCAAACGGAAGCCCGGCCAGATAAATATGGGCGTTAAACATAGAATTCGTAAACCCAAGTACAATAAGGCAAAAATGGTGAATTTAAAACTAAACAATTCAGCGAGTTCTGGAAATACGCTGAATAATACAATGATGAGTATAAATAATACGTCGCTAGCAAGTCATAATTCTTCACAGGAGCTCGGTAATGGTAAGTATACTAAAATATATGTCATTATTTTACACAGATAATTAATGAGAAATATTGTTTAGAGAAACTAAAGAACATTTAGAGAAAATAAATTGAAATTAGAGGAACAGCTTGATAACAAACAATCTGACTTCCACTTGTGGTATTCACAACTTTGATCCTTAGATCCACACAATCTGCCACTGAAGTTAGATCAATAACTACTGCTTTTGAAATCTTTCTGAGACGTTAATATGACTTTATTTCATTTAGTTTTATTTTAAATAGAAGTGGCTTCTGAAAATTTCATTTACATAATTAAGTAAACTTCATTAAAGTTTATTTACTTTTTTGTTGATTAATACACGGTGCTGGCCTTGTCTTCTACAGCATCTTTAAAAATATACAGTTGTGTAATGCTTAATTATTTTTGTGTCATCATTAGGAAGTTTTGAGAGTTCATAAAAATATATAATTTTTATTTGTATAATTAATTAAGTTCATTTTAATTATTTTATGATAATACTCATTCTTAACTTTGTATATAAGGATATATAATTCTTTATTTTAAAACATTATTTATTGATAATTTACTTGTTTCTATTCAAAAAATTGTTTGAAGAATTTCTTAATGTATCAAATAGGGTGTAAACTCCATTTAATAAAACTCAATCTTACGAAAAACACATTAAAACGTCGAAACTAGTTGGCTTTGGTTGGTTTACTGTTAGTTAATATTGATGCTAATCTCTTTATTTAACATTAGGTCTCAATAATGCCATAAAATGCGCAGTACATGTATCGATATATAGTTTACATTGTAGTTAAGTATTATAATAGTCCTTCAATATATACTTCTTGAGTGCAATTTGAAATGTCCCAGTAGTTTACAAAGATCTCTCTGAAAAAAGCTATAAGTAGTTGACTTGAGGAACACAGATAGTTCTAAATCTATACTAATATTATAAAGAGGTAACGTTTGTGAGGTTATAGGGGTAATCTCAGGAACTACTTGTCCAATTTGAAAAATTCTTTCAGTGTTATATAGCCCCTTTATCTAGGAAGGTTACAGGCTATATATCATCACACTAAGACCAATAGCATTGGAGCACCAATAAAGAATGTTTCAAAATCGGGAATTCTTCAGAGTTTCCGCTGAGTGTTAGTGTTCGCTCAAAGTAATTATACCACACGAACCAAATCGCGAGTAGAGGCTAGTTAAAAATATAGACAGTTTTAATTTGTTATTCATGTATTTTAGATAAAGTTGACCCTTTCGATAAAGAAAAGCAGACAATAGAGGCATTACTCAGTCAGTGGACAGAAGAAGAGATACCAGAATCGGAACTGATATACACAAGACCAAAAGAAATTCCATGCTTTAACAGCACGATTATTGAAGCAACTAACCCAATATTCCAACCGATAACAGCTGTGCCTGTTACCGCCGATCTTCCTCAAGACGAGGCTGTTATCCTCGAATTGGGTGCTAAAGAGAATGCTTTACCAAATCCAGTATCTAAAGAGGTGTTGCCTGAAATAGGAGAAAATATTAGTACTCAAAATCAAGAAGTTGGTACTAAGGTTACAGAAGTAAACCAGAATGAAGCGATGAGTGTCCAAGATGTAGTAATGTTGGAGCCACAAGGGCATGTCGCTAATCATGGAGACTTTTCTAAAAGTGGGCAATTCCTACCCGTTGAAGGGGGTTATATACTTGTTCACGATAATCAAGCAGAGCAAGGTTAGTAACATTCTATACATTATTAAAGACTAGAATTTGTACCCAGCTTCGTGTTAGTGTGCTAAAATACATTTGTCTATCTCTAATAATTCTTTTTTCTGGGTGAAAGGTTATCTTATGTCATTTTTTGTAACTTTGATAACATATATGCACTATTTAATATGAGAAGCTCTTAAGAAGTTAAGGTGAGAAAGTATGATAAACAAACTCACGTTCACATCTATGTATAATGGTAAATAAGTTGGTAGGTGGTAGAGCCACGCTGAAGCTATTACTGGTGTCGGCATGAATGGGTCGGGTTGCCTGGAGTAGTACCAACCGACCCACAGAAACACTGACGGAAAGTAACAGTGCTTGTATTGATGCGTTTTGTGTGGTCAGTGAGAGCGCCGGAGGACCACCTCCCCCTGCCCCTCCTCCCTCTTTCCCTTCCCTCCTCCCCCATACACAGGCTGGTAACGTACTTGCGACTGGTGTTGCTAGTGTCTATAGACGGCGGTGATCACTTAACATCACGTGACCATCTGTCCGTTTGCCTCCTATGATATAAAAAATAATACTGTCGTTTGTTCACGGCTTGGCTCGCGTTAAAGTAGATTTTACATCGGGCTGGAATAATACTTTTTTTTCTGGATAAAAGTTCTTTATCTCCTGCCCTTTTTTATCACGCTTTTATTAGCTTCACCTGTATGTATGTATGTAACCGACCCCTTTGAGCTCGATTTTGTCCTACTTTGAACGATCAGATTTAATTCAAACTTTGCACACCTGTCAAAGGTCAAAGGACAATGCAATCCGAAAAAAAAAGTTAAAAAAAAATTGTAACTAAAAAATGAAAAATAAATAATAGTTTAAAAAAACTAAAAAAACACGCTTTCATATAAAATCCAACAAAAACAGAAAAAAATGTGTGCGTGTACTAGTGTACACACGTAAGAAGTGAAACTTGTTTAAGGCCTTATTTTTCGCAAAATGATCTATATGCAACTTTCCAGAAATTGGTTAAAAAACCCTTTCTTTCTTTATGGCAAACAATTTCATTAATATATTAAAAAATAAAGTTAAATTAGATAAAGTTTAAACAAAAGGATTTTATTATCATAGACATGAATACAAAAAAGATGGCGCGTAACGGAAAAATGTGACGCGTAACCGAAAAATGTGACGGTAAATTTTTTTCCAACGCCGATAAAGAAGTTTCACTTCAATAAAATTTAATAAATTTGGATTAAGAATAGTGTAAATTAGAAATAAATGTATATTTTTGTAAAAAGTGACAAAAAAATGATAAAAATACTGATATCTGGAGGTGCTGATATTAACATGCGCGTCACTGTTTATCGTAACTTGACAGAGTGTATGCAAAATTTCGTCCGATGAGCGGTTGAATAATTAAGACGTGAAAGTGTAACAAACTCACATTCACATATAAATGTGAATATATTACTACATTATTACACATATATTACTAGTTGATACCTGCGACTTCGTCTGCGTCGTTTATTATCTCAATGAGATTAGGCAGCGTTTTTGACGAAAGCTCGCTAGCGGCTTGACTTTTTCCGATACTTCAAACTATTATCGTTATATTTCAACTAATTTACAAATAAACCTTGACAAATTATATACCTAAACCTTCCTTGTGAATCACTCTATCTATTAATAAAAACCGCATGAAAATCCGTCCAATAGTTTTTGAGTTTATGGTGAACAGACAGACAGATAGACGCGGTGGACGACGTTGTTTTATAATATGTAGTGATATTTGCTTACGGTTTTGCTCGCGTTAATGTACATTTATCCTGTCCTTCAAAAACAGCACTTTTTTAAAATTAAAGGCACCCGGAGTCCTTTTCTGTACCCTCGACATAGTGTATGCAAGATTTCGAACGATGAGCAGTTGAGTAGGTAAGGTGGGAAAGCGTAACAGACAAATAAACTCCCATTCCTATTTCCAATACTAGTTAGTTCTTTTCATATAAAAGGTTTTAAAGAGGACTGCACACCTAGTTTTAACTCAGTTAATGTTATTAAGTTATGCTTTGGGTTGAAATGAGATCCATGGAATTGTGTTTTGTAATATAAGTAAAAATAGAATATTAATAAATTGCAAAGTAATATTTTACACGTTATTACTTGATTAAATGTGAAGTTCATATGTTGTCATGTAATTTAAAAAATGCAAATAAACATGACAACGACACCCTGTATTATCATAGGAAGAGATTAGTGCCTGAGATACAGGCTTGGCCTAGTACAGGTACTAAGATAGGAGTGTCTAACAATACATTGTATGATATAAGATAAATCAATTGTGTAACAGTGTATCTTCTTAACTAATTAAAGTATTAATATAGACATTCAAACGTACATAAAACTTAAGTGTTGTCACTTGTGAAGGAACTATAAACCTTAAGTGCCCTCACTTGCGGCATAAACATAAAACTTAAGTGCTGGTTCTTACAACAGAGATATTAAATGTGCCGTAATTTAATATGTTAGTACTTCAGTTATAGACAGGTGCAAATCTTTGAAGTAAAACATCTTATGGGCAGGCTTGCAAATTCTGATCGGCAATATTTTTGTGTGACGAAATGTGGTCGAGGTAAACACGGTGTGGAGTAGAGTGTAGAAAACACCGCTTCTAGTCCGATCACCGAAGTTAAGTAACGTCGGGCGCGGTCAGTTCTTGGACGGGTGACCGCCTGGGAACACCGTGTGACGTTGGTTTTTTTTGTATTTTTTAAACTAAAATGTTTCTCTGTATTACAAAAGTTTCACTTTTATCGTGTCTTTACAGCTCACCCTGGTTTTAAAAATTGTTTACTGATGTCCTGGCCACGCGTTGCTGTGGCTCAGTTATTATGTTGAATTAAAATTATGATAAACTATTTTCAAAATTAAAACATGCCGCCATCTATGAGATATCTATAACAAACGGTGCTACAGTTTTCTGTCAACAAACTAATTAAAGCGCCATCTGTTCGAGTCTAATGAAACTTACAATTAATAACAATAATCAACATTGACATTAATTTACTGAGTAATTAAAAAATACGGAGACGATTAATCGAAGTATAAATTATCCTTTCTCTTAAGTAGGACCAAATTATACATAAATGCCAACTTTCATGAAGATCGGTTGAGTAGTTTCGGAGTTCATCGTGGACAAACATCATGACACTGGGTTTTTATATAGCATGACTGGTTCAATAGTTGCAATACTCTCACAGATTACTCATTACTTGCTTCTCTTTCTAAACCAATTATAAAAATAGGTGCTTAATATTTTACCTAATTAACTCGAGAAACGCAAAACTGATACACACTCAACATCAGGTGATTTACACAAAAACGAACTCGTGTAATAAATGAATCACGCCCTGTCGCGTACTCCGGGCCGCCTCTCGCACCTAGACTCGCGCACCGCTTCTGATTGTTCGACCGTGCGGCGTTCCCACGAAAAGCAATTACGTAATGATTAACCTTGAAAAGCGCCCCTTAAATTTTGTGTATTGAAGCTAGGTGTATTTTGTTTACGTTTAAAAGTATTGCTCCCATACTTTTAAAAGTTTTAGAACAAACTTTAACTAAGGTTCTCTTTGTTGTTCATTAGTATTTGTTTTGATGTTATTATTTTATATGTTAAATGTGACCATGAACTACCACACTATTGAAGGGTTAACCTTTAAATAGTCACCTGCTATATTTAGATAGTATGTAATTGCGTTTCAAAAACTTTTCAGTACAAGAAGATCTTCCTGACTTGGATGAGATTGACCGTGAACTACGGATGCTGGATGAACAGATACTGAAGATAGCGCAATCAAACAATATTAATCCGGAGACTATTTTAAACTCAACCGAGTCTGTCTACCCACCTGTTACTGACGGTATGATTTTTTAAATCTATACACATAAATAAAATTGAAGTATCTGTTTATAATGTTAAAATAATAGCTGTTTACTAAATGGATATGAAAATATATACTTATAAGAGAAAGAAAAATGGAATTAATAAAAAATCTAATCTTCTAGGTTATTACTACCATTGTCAAGTAATAATATTACAAGCTTCTTGTGATAATTTCAATGTTCTAACAAGATGGTGGCTCCCTTGTTAGAACATTCGGCTAAAACTAGAACTGGCGCAGCAACAAAAAACAAATTAAAAAATTAATCATACTCAAAATACACATTAGTAATAATAACTTACAGAACTACATTTGTTTTCCTATTAAAGTTGGGCACAACATTAAAAAAACATTATAGATATAATTAAAAAACAAAAACAAATAATGAAAGTCACTAAATACAAAACAATTGAATATATTATAAAAATTACATAATGTTTTGCGCGCAAATATAATTTTTTTTGAATCATGAAAATATAGAAATTCGTGATTATATTTCCGTAAAAAATATGTCTAAATCCCTAACATTATCATTGTATGCTCTGTATAACGGATTATAGTAACATACATTATTTGAGGCAATGTTGGAACTTGCAAGATAATTTGAATATTCATTGCCAAAACTAAAAAGTGAGATTTTATCTTAATATTCTCAAGATAATAATAGAATAAAATGGTGTGTTAACTGTAGTTAACACAGTAACTATCATATTTTATGTGCAGTTTATCTGGCAGTTTTCGTTTATGTAATAATTAGTAAGAAAGATTTTTGAATTCATAGAAACTACGTTCCTACATAATGTCAGTAACAATCATTGTTATTCTATGATGTATAGCATGAACTATAAATCTGTTAAACTGTGTTTTTAAGAAATATATAAAAATAATCAAGATAATAATTGGCTTGAGAAAACATTATTCGAGCATAATAGACCTTTTGTGTTTCGGTTCAAGGCCGTTATTTATTTGCCATGAAGTAGTCTGTACTTTTTCAATCTAATCTATCTGAACACTTGTTTTTGCTCGCGGCTTCGCGTGCGTTATAGATTTGGCATGCTCATAGGGAACAGTTCCTGTTATATGAACAACCCTTGTCCTTTTCTGAACACTGGACAATGTGTATGCAAAATTTTATAACGAGTGGTTGAGTAGTTAAGAAGTGAAAGTGTAACATGTAAACACACATTCGCAATTATAATATCTAATCAACAAAAATCTTACTTCAATTTTAAGGGCATAACTGTATTGAGTCTTATAACTAAGGATAAAATTAGTTATGATATGAAACGAAAACTAGAGATGATCCTTACTGTGGTATATTCAGACCAGTTTGGGTCCAAGAGGTTGTAAATAAATGGAGACTTTTTGATCATCTGTGTTTTTTTTTAACTCATTTTGAACTTTCAAAACATCTGTATAATTTATTTAGACAAATATGGGTCTTGTTCTGTAAAAATAAAATTCTAAGATTAATATATGCTACAAAAATGTGTAGGACTGCTATACACTTTTAATTAAAAATGGGTTTACAAAACAGTATTTATAGTAAACCACTTACCAGGGCCATTTGTTAGTACTGGAGGGCTCTTTTAAATTGATCACAACTACAAACCCTTTATAAAAAAATATATTGCCATATAAAGAACTATAAGTTTATAAAACAAAATATAGTACAGTAATCACATCCGTCACATCAGGGACATAATTATCCATTCAACGACTTATACGTAAATATTGTCACCAACCCCTTTGAAAAATTATCGGTATTAGGGGTTCTTGTACGCGCACTTCAAAAAACTATTTGCTTTTATACCTAGTATATTGATAAGCTTTCTATAGTAGTTTTAAACGACTATTAGCTATCCATTCAGACACAAATACGTAACTCTTGATGCGAACCCCTGCGAACCCCTTCGGTCAATTCTAATTTGTCTTGGGGTTCTTGTACCGCACTTCGAAAAATTCTTTGCTTTTATACCTAGTATATTTATAAGCTCTCAATACTATTTATAAATGATTATAACGACAGTTTCTATCAATATTTTCAGAAATTTCACCCGCTCCGTCTCTTGCAGAAGACAGTCCCAAATCCGATAAAGCGCCGAAGCTTTTCTCTATATTCAGCAAGCCGGACCCAGGTACCAACGCATCTTCATCAAAAGGTAAATTTTACTTTATTATTTATTAGCTTCTGCCCGCGACTTCGTCCGTGTGGAATAGTTACTTTGGACTAAAGCAAATAAAACACCGATTTTAAAACATTCTTCGCTGGTGGCTCCTCGCGTACTGGTCTTAGCGTGATGATATATAGCCTATAGCCTCTCTCGATGAATAAGTTATCTAACGCTGAAATATTTTTTCTAATCGGACTAGTAGTTCTTGAGATTAGCGCCTTCAACCAGACAAACAAACCCTCCAGCTTCAGAATATTAGTGTGGATAGTATAGATTTGAGAGATTTGTAACCTATTACTGTTTTAAAGTTACTTCTATTAGATTTTAGCATCACTGATTAACCTTTTTAAAATATGGACCGAATGTCTAACAACTCTAACACTTTTTTTACGATCCGTTTTGATGCAGACAGACTTGATCTTGAATTTGTAGCAACATTACTTATATACAAAGTGATCATTAATCATGTGTTATTGTTTGTAACTTAAAGAGTTGTTCTTTTTAATTTTGTTACATTCATAAGACAGACAGAGCATCCTTATACCAAAGGGGTTCCATCGAAAATCATCGCTATTGCATCAGTACTGCTGTATTGCAGCATATTTGCTGAATGGGTTTGCCAATTGTTGGACATTTTTTTTAATTCTCATGTAGTTAATATTTCTGTTTAATTTTTATTTTTTAAGTTTAAGTTTAAATTTGATTGCTTTGCAACTTCCAAGAATAAACTATTTAAAAAAATCTATCCCGTACTTTTTCAGTGACGCACACACAACAGCAGACCTTTATCATTTTTTTTTATATAGATAATTTTTATGTTTCAAGGTACAACTGAGCGGGTTAACAAGAAATCGCTTTTGAAAAGCGCAAACGACCAGTACTTGATCGACGCTGGGCAGAAGAAGTTCGGTGCAACGCAGTGCACCGAATGCGGTACTATATACCAGGTATGTGTTTAAAATTATCAAATATACACTTAATTCCGAGTCGCACCCCTAAGAACCCCTGTGATTATTACGAACCCCTTAAAAAAATAACATTCATGTACCCCAATTAAGAAAGAACTTCCTTAACGTAAAGTAAGGAATCAAGTTCGGTATCTTAACTCTGCGCTCCCAATACATTCTTGATAATTTAATGTATGTCCGTAAAAACTTTGAAAAACTGAATTTAGTAAAAGACCGGCATAATCTAAATACTAGAAACTGTAATAAACTGGTCGTCCCACGTTTCAGACTTAGCAAAACCAGTAATAGTTTTTTAGGTAATAGTGTTAGGTTCTACAATAAAGTCCCAAAGCGTGTTACCGATTTGCTGGACTGTAAATTTAAGCGCCACTTCAAACGGTCAAAAGTTTAGTGTCAAAAGGATATTATAGAGTGGATTAGTATGTGAACGATAGTGATGTCTGGAATTGATTCCTCTCTGTGCATCCACTAAAAGCTATTGTATGATGTATTGGAAATATATGTTAAAAAAATATACCCAATCGAGTTTCTTGCCGGTTCTTCTCGATGACTGGGTTGTTTTCCGAACCGGTGGTGGTCTTTGACGTTCATAAGTGCCTTATTAGGGCCTAAACTGAATAAAGTATTTTTGATTTGATTTGAAATCAAAAAGTTTAATTTAATATTGTTGAGATAATGATCATTTATTATAAGAATGAATATACAATAGTGAATCATAAATCATGTAGAAAAACTGTTAAAAATAAGTTTTAATGAAATTTCCACACCATCGAAATTGAGGTTATACAACCGGTAACGCACGATGTTTGTCTGTTCATATTTCGATACTGAAACGCACACTCGTATATAATAGAAAGAGACAGAGAGGTTGGAAGTCCCAAGGAGTACAAGTCACTCTATCGAGAGTTTTTGACGGGATCTTGGAACGCCATGTAGTGGTCTTTATATTTTATCTATAATCTTGTGTTATTTGGCTCTATATTGTGTAATGTTGGTGGTGCTTTACGTAATATAGTTTGGTTATTGTGCACAAGTGAAGTGGATCGGAAATAATACCACGGAACATGGATTCTGACTTGCCACAAAAACTCCCAGGAAAGTTCTAACAAGATGGCCACCATCTTGTTAGTTCATTGAAATTATATCAAGAAACTTGTAATGTCGATACTCAATTGAGAATGGCAGTAATGGTCTGCTGGAGGACTGGTTGCTAAAAATAAAATAGAAGAAGAACTTGTAATACTATTAACTACTCGACAATGGCAATAATAATCTAAATGATTGGTTGCCAAAAATAAAGTTAAAAAAAAAGTCACTCTATCCAAAGTTGCTATTGCCGAATGAATTCCCTACAAAAGTATGCTTTAAATTCAAGGGACGTAAGTGTGACGTCTGAACGCATGAAAATCTGTTCATTAGTTTTGGAGTTTATCGCGAACAGACAGACAGACGTGGCAGAGGACTTTGTTTTATAATATGTAGTGGTAATAAGTAATTATATACAGATTGGTGATCCACAAGACGAACACGACCATTTGGTGCATCATAACGCGACCGACGTGCTCAGGTTTAACGTAAGTGCATAATTATTATTTAAACTAACTTCTCGTCCCGGCTTCGGACTGGTGTACTAAGGAAAAAATGACACCAAAAATCTTCCCTTTATAATAATGGTCATGGAATGAAATCAAATGCTAATTGACGGGCAATTTTCAATTATATCAAAATTTCCCTACAGTCTTCTCTCTCACTCACGCACATTTCTGCATGGAGTTTTTTTTAATCCAATATTTTTCACTTTTCCGTACGGGTGGATAGTTGTTACTCTTTCACGCAAAAACTAATAAATAGATTCCGATCATATTTTTAGGCCTGATTCTTATGCTGTTGGGCTTTATCTAAAAAAAAGTATTACCACGACAAGCCACGTAAAGCACTGCGCGGTCAGCTACGTCCGAAGTCGGGCAAGCGGTGTAAGACGCATGCGCAGGAGAGGAGAAACTAAACGGTTAAAATTGTTTATAAAGACATTTTTTTACCTTTATTTCGTATGCAGTTGATCCTTATCTGAAAAATAGTGTTATAATATCTTTATCGATACTAATGTTATCAAGCTGGAGGGTTCGTCTGTTTGGTAGAACGCAGAACGCGCTAATTTCAGGAACGACTGGTCGGATTTGAAACATTCTTTCAGTGTTAGATAGCTCATTTATGAAGAATGTTCCAAAATAATTATTTTTCCTTTTGAGAGCTTCCGTTGCGTGTTAGCGTTAGCCCAAAGTAACTATTCCACGCGGACGAAGTCGCTGTCAGAAGCTAGTTTCTTATAAAGTTTAAGATGATACTATATTTGTAAGCGCATTCAGCGATGTGTGTTTTCTTACCGTGGAAAAGTGGGGCAAGCGGTGTCTCACTTAAGTTTTGTTCTCTGTACATAACATATATTCTTCAGATGATATATAATACAACATAGACGAAGTCACGAATAACAACTAGTATAATTGTAAATAGTATTTTTAGTAAATACTAGCTGGCCGGCGGACGTTTAATAAAAAAAAATCTTGGCAAAACATATACCAAAACCTTCCCCTGTTCAATAGTATTCGAGTTTATAGCGAACAGACAGACAGACAGACGTGACACAGGACTTTGTTTTATACTATACTAGCGGGCCCGGCAGACGTTGTCCCGCCTTGATTATGAAAAAATCCTTGACAAATTATATACTAAAACGTTCCTCATGAATCACTCTATCCATTGGTGAAAACCGCATAAAAATCCGTTCGGTAGTCTTTGAGTTTATCGCGAACAGACAGACAGACAGACACGGTAGGGGACTTTGTTTTATACTATGTAATGATAATGATTATTGTTTTCCCTTTCCAGGGTTGGAAGGAGGAGTGCGTCGTTGGGAGATTCGGTACAGCCCGTTGCATCAGGGTACGAGGTGGTGAGTCGGGGTGGAAGAAAGTCGAGTCATTATTGAGCAGGGTGGTACATCCTCAGCTCGGCTATGAAGGAAACCTTCCTGGAAACAACACACATGCGTACACAGTGAGTATAATTTTGTCATTAAAATAAGGGGGCGTCCATAAATTACGTGAGGTGTTTTTTTAAATTTTCTGTCCCTCCCTCCCCCCCCCTGGTGAGATGTCGTGAGATTTTATTCAACCCCCTCCCCCATCCCCCAATCTCACGTTAGATTTTTCAAAATGTGGATTTCGTACGTAAACGCGTTGCATTGTTATTGTAAAAAGAAAATTAAATTATTTTCTTTCGAACGAATTAGTGAATGATCTTAATCGTATTACGATTACGCTTAATATTAAATCTTAAGCATGTACAATCTGGATTAAATGGACCAAAACAGTATTTTTTTTTTTGTTTCAATCAGAAAAAAAATTGCGTGATATTTGCCGAGACCCCCCTCTCCAACTTAAGATTAGATGAGATTTGACTCGACCCCCTCCCCCCCTTAAACATCTCACGTAATTTATGAACGCCCCCTAAACTAAATCCTATTTTAGCCATTCCTAGTATCAAACATCATTTTTCAAATTCTTCAAATTTTTTACCTGTAAAATATTAAGACCATAAATTTTTTTTTTATCTATGATAAAATTTAAACTTCGTTCTCCGTGTATAAAAACTGTAAATCTTAATCAAACTTCTTCTTCTTCTTACCTTGGGATTTTTTTGTTGTACCTCTATATGTTTATGATTATTATATATAATTACAAAGTATGATAGGATCTTTAAGCTTCACAACTTTTCTGTAGCCTTTAGCTTGGGTAGTATATTTATAGTTTCAGTTTAAGCGGTTCTATCGTTCCGGTTAAAAACGCAGTTCTTCAAGATATATTGTTTGCTTGCTGACTCACTGACTCATTTTGGGTAACAGAAAACTAGCAAATCTTAATCAAACTAAACATGTTATATGGATGATTAAAATTGGATTTATCTCATTTTGAAATGTAATATTGAAAATGGTTTTTTTGTTGTTTTTCAGGCATACCTATATGTTGAAAAGAAACAAATAATAGGCTGTTTAATCATGGAACCTAAAGTAAAAGCGTACAAGTTGATCCCGGGAGATCCGGACTGTTGTAGCGTTGAAGATTATCCGGTCAAGTGAGTATTATACAGTCATTTCAACAGTTTCAACCAACTTATAGACTTATTTTGAAAAAAAATTAAAAAAAACCACAATAACTCAAAATTCGTTTCACTTTTGCATAATGCATGTGGGTGTTAAAATTATCACAAATAGTTACCTATCAACTTCTAACGGGAATACATCGAATTACCAATAACCCTGTATGTATATATTGTCTAGCTGACCCGTGCCTACTTCATTGGGCGGTAAACTTTATATAAAAAACTACTTTTTGTGACTCAAATATAAAAGTTAGACATATGCTGTCGCTGACTTTTTTGTAGGCATTATCATTATCAAGCCCTACAACTTTTCTCTAGAACTCTAATCATATATCTCATTGTTAAGGCAGCGTTCTTAAGAAACATTTTCGTTCGACCGTTTTCCCTGTCTCACTTTGCAAATCCGACTACCACAAAAAAGTCTTTTCATTTTTCGGGTTAATGTATAGCCTATGACGCACACAAATAACGTGGCTTTCTATTGGTAAAAGAATTTTCAAAATCGGTTCAATAGTTTCTGAGATTACCCCCTACAACCTCACAAACTTTACTTCTTTATAATATTAGGATAGATAAATGTTATGGTGTTTTTTTTAGATGTGGTGTTTCCCGTCTGTGGACTCATATAAATCATAGACGAAAAGGAGTCGCCACCAACCTTTTGGAGTGCGCTCGAGCCTCTTTCCTCTACGGAGAGGCTCTTAATAAAGCGGACCTTTCGTTCAGCGCTCCGACTGCCTCCGGGAAAACATTCGCCACCAATTACTGCGGTACGGAAAACTTCTACGTGTATTTGGATTGAAGACAAAAAAAAGAACTTTCTGGAACAGGTAATGGAAATTATTTTGTATATACCCACTGGTAAACAAATACTAAGTCACGGTTTAGGTAGCTAGCTTTTCCACGCGGTTTCGTCGATTTCATACCTTCTGTATACCTTTGACAATGTGTGTACAAAATTTCCTAATAATAGGTTCATTAAGGCATTATGTAATTAAAAAAAACTCACATTCCCATTTTAAATATTAAGATTTAGTACAAACGTTTAAGTCATTGAGCTTTTGGCAGGATCTTGGTCTGTCATGTAGTAGATTTTATATTATATATATTTATTCATAATCTTCTGTTATTTCACTATATATTTTGTAATATTGATTGGTGGTGTTTTACGTAATATAGTTCGGTTGTTGTGCACAAGTGAACTGGATGGAAAATAATATCATGGAGTATGAATTCTGAGATGCCACAAAAACTCCCTAGACAGCCCTAACAAGACGGCCACCATTTTGTTAGAACATTGAAATGATCATAAAACACTTGTAACATTACCACATACTCGATAATGGCAGTAATAATTTACAAGATTGGTTGCAAAAAATTAAAAAAGAAAGACTTACGTCATTTAAGTACATAATTTTGTGCAAATTTGAGTATAGTTCTGATAGATATATATTTTTTTTATAAAAAAATATTCATATATTGACTGGTTGAACATTCGCAATATTCAACGACATGATAGTTCATGGTCACATTTAACGTATAAAATAATAATGTCACAACAAATACTAATAAACAACAAAGAGAACCTTAGTTAGAGTTTGTTCTAAGATTTTCAAAAGTATGGATACAAACCTAATAAACCTAATTAATGCGAACAAAGACGCGAGCGAAAGCTAGATTTATAAATAATAAGTCATTTACTTAAGTTTTTACTTTTGGGATATTTCTATATGAATTTTGAAAAGATAGTCGAATGAATTAATTTCAAATTATTTTCCGTCTCCCTCGTGTAGTTTTTTTCTCACAATGTTTTTATTGATTAAGGAAATACATTCGGTTAAGTTTTAGATTACATTTTATAATTATAATAAAGTGTCGATATTTTAGTATTTTTTTGTTGGTATGAAATTGAGATTGTAATTCGATATGGGACCATATAGTGTATAAAAAAATGTTTAAAGGACATTTTTTTTTTAATAATTTAGACACATGGTGCCAATAATATAATGTCCTTTATATCATTTTAGTCAGAAGTGCCTTTAGATTTAAAAGTTTAATTAAACACTACATGTAAAACATACATGTTAAACATTAAGGTGTACATTTTTTTTATATTTTTTTTATGTTTCTGTGTGTGTTTAATTGTAAATGAGCGTTTCGAATTTAGCGATAAATATTTTTTTATAATTTCCACTGCCTTTATGTTATAAATAATTCGGGAAAAAAAACTGATTGTAAAGATCTGTAAGGACTTGTTTTGGTAAGTTGTTTGTGTTTAGATATAGATTTAAAAATAATGGGGGGTTATGGGGCATTGTTTTTACGGTATTCTGTTGTTGACTTCACTTAAAATCCGGTCACAGTGTCTCGCGACCTTGAGTCGAACGCTTTCATAATAGTGAACGTCTGTGGACGAGACTTGTGTTAATTATTAGATGTCTTTAATAATAATAAAATACAGTCATAGTGTCTAGCTACCTTGAGTCGAACTCTTTCATGGTCGTAACCGTGTATTGACGAGAATTGTGTTAATTAAAGTATCTAATAATAACAAAAAAAAAACAGTCACAGTGTCTCGCTACATTGAGTCGAACGCCTTCCTGCTGATGCCCGTCTATGGATGAGAATTGTGTTAGTTATTAGGTGTGTCCCTAATTTAAAAAAAACGGACACAGTGTCTCGCTGTCATCTTTCGGAAGCTTTAATGGTGGTGACCGTCGATTGACGTCAGCCTTGCTGGTTACCGTTCATATCTATTGCTAATGCGTTTAGCAACCGTCTCATTGGTTTGTGTCTCAGAGAGAAAATATATAAAAAGTTGCAGCCTCAATACATGTTATGTGAATAAAGATAAAATAAATATTATATAATTAATTCTCGATTAAAATTCAGTTAATTCAGTACTGAAACAATATTTCTAAATAATAAATTACAATAAAAAGTTATTGGATCTCATCTCATGTGGGATGTAAAAGAATTCGCAGACGCCATCTTTTTTAGCTGTTTTAGGAGCATGTTTTCGTTTTTTTATTCTAAGACTCGTCAGCTTCCTTAAGAAATTAAGATTTGGGTCTTACAGTAGACAATTTCTGTTTTTTTTTTCATTTTTCTCCGCATACTATAATATGCCTTATATTTAATGCGCAATATGGTCACATTTGGCATACATTTTTGTATGGTGATTAAGCCCTTTTTAATACATTAAGTAAAATTGACGGACGTTGTTGTGACGTTTTTTTTTCGTTTGCAATAATAACGTCATATTGATTTCACGATTCATTATATCGTACCTCTATACTTCACAATTTAGACCTAATAATAAAAAAGATAATATAATTACAAAGCGTTTTATCGGAATAAACTGGTATTAAAACAGTGAGACTGTAAAATAATTGTCCCTCTATTTAGTATAAAATTAGCCACAAATGATAGTCACAGACGGCATTTACGTGTAAACTTAAGTGATTTACCTAGTTTTAAATATTATTATTGATGTAAAGTAACTGGATACCTCAAAACAATCGACAAAAAGATATTTTGTCAAATAGTATATGCAATTTGTGAGATTGTCCATCGAATTTATACGGATACACTATTTTGTCGGTTATAACCGATTAAAAATAATTAACATTCTCTATACCAGGTGATAGGTCAGTCGTTTGCAATATTCAAAGTATCAAAACAAATACTAATAAACAATAAAGAGAACCTTAGTTTAAGTTTGTTCTAAGACTATCAAAAGTATGGATACAAACGTAATAAACCTAGGTGCAATGACCGGAGTCGAAAGCTGCAAGGGGTGACTTTGAGTTAATAACCTTTGATAATAAAACGGATAATAAACCCTTTTTTGTTCATGGTTCAAAAAATTATCTTTTGTTAGTTGGTCGTTGTTTCCACGTTTTTTCACGCTTCATTTTCACTTCGCCCGACGATCACTGACACTGTGCTTTAACAAAGACGCGTAGAGAATTTAGTATAATTTTTTAATTTTTCTAGATAATTACGTCAAATATTAAGCACCTATGTTTTAATTGGTTTAGAACAAGAATCAAGTTCAGAGTATTCTCCATAAATATTGCTACTGTCTAAACTTTCACCTGGTATAGAATACGAAAAACTGCAAAACAGTTTGTCATATACTAATAAAAGCTTAAGACCACTGTAAAATTGTATTTATACGCATCTGATCTATAAATATGTTGGATTTTAAATGTAATATATTATTTTCGATTGTAAAACTTAGGGCCGGCATTATGAGAGTCGTCTTGGGCCCCAGGGCCCCTCATCTTGTAGTGTAGTAAAATAAGTGAGGGCACTCTCAGTTCGTCTATTTTTTTTAAATATCAACGAGTGGTAATAAGTTAAGGATCTGACAAAATATTTATTCTGAGGCGTTTAATTGAAGAATTCTAAAAAATTCACAATTCTATGCAATATAAAACAGTGTTAGTTGTGGAAAAAATTAAATGTCAGTCCTTAAATTGCAGGTTTTCACATTTACATAATATATTTTTTAATATATTTGTTTTAAAACTTAAAGCTAATTTGATGTTCTTAAGTTATTTCTCTTACATTTTATCATTTCTCCTTAGCTCCTATGGAAGAGTGTAATTAATATACAATTATATGAAAAGGATTTTTTTAATAAATAGATAGTAAAAATGTCGTTAAAAAAGGTTTGACGTTTTGGAAATGATTTTCTTTATTAAAATAGTTATTTCTTACTCTTTTATGTGTGGAATATTGTCATCGATTCAATTTAAACTTTGATGCGATTATGACAAACACATGTATCAAATTAGTTTGAAATACATTGAATATTTTTTATTAAACAGACAAAATATCAAGATAATATTGAATTGAAGCTATATTTAAAGCTTAAAATCTAGGTCCACGTTTGACAAATTGCGGCCCGCGAACCTCATGTGGCCTTCTGTCGGTATTTGTGCGGCCCGCGACAGCAAACAATTTTAGTACACAATTACTATCAAAACTGATTTTTTATAATTTAAATGCAGTTAACTAAATGAAAGTATACAGGACGGGAAAACAAAGTAGGGCGACTAATGCCCGGTTTCTGAGATAATCGGTTAAACTACCAATAGTTATTGACTCAACAAAGTTATCCATGAGATAAACTGTCAAATGGCCCGTTGAGATTTACTGATTTATCGTATGATTGTGTGTTCAGAAACGCAATTTGACAAGTTATCAAACCGATAACACTTTTAAACAGATAAACTACAATTAAAGTACCTCTGAAACCGGGCATAAGTCAACTACCCATTAATTATCAATCAACATCGCATGGCTCTGTGTTACTCTTAGCCAGAAAAGTATGACGGCCTAGGTCATTGGGAAATTAGTTTAAAATATATTTATTTTCAATAAATACTTGAAATTCTTCTGTTAAAACAGATAAGAACGTGAATTATTAAAAATGTGATTAAAAGCTCTCACTGGAAGTCCCACATACATTTTACTCTTTCCGTGTAGGCGGGGGGTCCGTAGGATACTTGTTATACGGCTAATCCGGCCCTGAGTTTCTCTAGTTTTACCTCATAAGGTCAGTTGAAACTCGAATATGTACGCTTATATTTATAGTATGTAATGTTTAAGTTTTATTCTATGACTAAGGCAATGCTCCCTTGAAACTGCCCTTACAACGATCCGTGTGTTAAATGTAATTGTTGTTGTGAAATTTAATTTAAATGTATTTTATTTTAAACACAAGTTTTAAAATGATAGTGTATTTAGTTAGTTGTTGAAAAATACTTGTGTGAATAAGTCTCAGAAGAAAGTCTTTTAAACCCTCGGTGTTGTCTCTTCACCTAAGAGACATATTTTAGAAGTCATCTTTATTTTTACTTTTTATTATTTATAGTTCCAAATACCATAATTCTGTGATTAACGAATGACCGCTCGCAACCTTTTAAACAATATAAATAATAAAGCAGCCTAAATCACTCAAAGAGGACTTAGTTTTTTATAACAGTATTTTTTTAGTTACAAATGGTTCCAGAGATTACAATAACCAACATACACACTTACAAACTACATTTTACACCAATAATATTAAAGTTTAAAATGCACAATTTTTTATGTACTTTTTTATACTTAAATAATAATGAATCGACCTCGGAGCTTTTAATTGGATATGGTTAATTAATGGCCAGACAGTTCAAGAGTTTTTCTGCAACTGAAAGTATAGAACATGTATATTAATTTATCATTGAAAATACTTGCAAATATTGTTAGAATATAGTGTTAAACTCACAAAAATCAACTATATTCTAGAATTATCTGTTTGATTTACGACTTATCTACATTGATATACAAAAACCCAAGATGCACATTTAGCGTCTCAGAGACGGCACACAAAAATGAGTGCATTAGTTTGGATTATGCAGTCATTTCAAATAGTCTCGCGTCGCTTAAGTCTTTGTAAATACTTTTTAATCATTCAGGTAAGGTTGAATTTGCAAATTCATTAGTTTATCGCATAACTATGTACACGTATGTATATTGGGGAGTTTGTATGGACGGTTTTGAGCGCTACTTTTATTCGAGACTGTGCGTCTTGGGTTTTTATATGTCGATGCGTATCTATCAAGAAAAAAATATGTATATCCCCGGGTATCATTGTTTAGAATTAATCTTATGACGCTGATAGGTACTTATTCAAATAAACTATTTCTATTATATCTTCATTTAGGGTCAAATAATTGGCCATACACTTTCAAGCAGGCTTCTTGAGGTAAATTTATGTTCTGTACTTCAGCTATTTCAAAATTTATTTAGGCAAAAAAGTCCATTGCTTATACACACTAACATACATTTCAACAACTGACTATATTAAAAATAGTAACATTTTTATTATAAACATGGGCAAGTCCAAAGATTCATCGTAACGTATTGCCATAGATTTATAAATGATAATATTTATTTTGTAATTCCTTTTACTTTTTTTTATAATATGTAATAATATGTTTTGTGAGTTTTGTTTTTATGAATGTTTTGTGCGGAATTGCGTTTTTAAGTCGTTTATTTTCACAACAGTTGTGTGCTCATTTGAATTTAAAATACATTTTTTATAATAAATTAGTTTTTTTATTCCTACAACGCCTTGGTAACCTAATTAAAGTTCCTTAAATATATGAAAGAAAGCAAGAAGAAAGAAAATGTCTTTATTGCTGCACAAACAACAAAATGAACATATACGTAGCTTATTAGAATATCTAACAATGGCACCCCATTCAACTAAGTGCTGCAGCTGCTAAGTCCAACAGGGTGGTACTGCAGCGTTGATTTTCAATGGGGCCCCAAATATATCTGGGCTTTTCTTAAAATATGTCGTCTATGCAATAAAGTTCTCATTTGTGAGCTACTTCGACTTTATATTGAAGAAATCCTTATATTCTCAGAAATGCTAATATCATTAGAACTGCGTGTATCTTCAGAATCAGTTGTGGTCTGTCTTTTTTTTCTGATATTCTATCATTATTAATTAAACTTTAACATTTTACTCATTTGAAATTTGTTAAATATTATAATTATTGCTAATAACCCTTACGGAAAAGCGTAATACGACACTTTAAGAAATCTTCTCTATCCACCAGATAGGGAAGTCGGGAAATTAGTTTAACTGTTTTGTAGATTAGTCCGAACAGACGACACGGTTAATTTATGTTATTAAATAGATACTTTATGGAAGAAAGGGTTAACAATTTAGTTGTAATTGTAATTTAATTAACAATTTAGCATATCCACACTTCTTACCTTTACCTTATCTTACCCGTTCTTTTTAGGTAAATCAAACTCTAATCACTCTGTAAAAAGTTTCCAATTATCGCGCCGATCTTTACGGACTTCATCTCTTTCTGTCATCTTTTTACCGACATACATTAGATTATCAAGAATGTTTTCGGAGGGAAGAGTTAAATACCGATACGCTAGCGTTATATATTTACTCGTCTCGACGCATGTTTAGAGAAATATCGCTGAGTGCTGTCAACTATAGCCTCGATATAAATCATATAATGAAAATTACACTCCGTTCTCCTCTTAACACCTGTCATTATTGATTCCATAAAATACCAATTGCAACTCGCAGACCGTTTTGATGCTGTGGAATCTACTTTGATATTGATAAAATCTCCATGATTACGGATATAACTAAACTGGTGTTAACTAAAAAAAATCATATTCTCGCACAATAACCTTGAATCTTATGAGGTGAAAACGTAGGACTCTATGATAGCGGTGTCACAGAAGAAACAAGGGCAAAGTTGAGGGTCAAAAATTTTCAAACACCAGATAAAAGGAGTCAAGCTGGAAAGATAAAAATGGAAATGGACATCACAATTGCGTTGAAGTCAGAAATACTCTTCACCAACTACATTAATTCATTTTATTCACACACATATTTACACATTAACAAAAATGTTACTTCATCAGTCCATGTTACCAAAAAAATCTGAATGCACCTGTAAATTGAAAATTTATTTTCATATTTATTAGTGCAAATGATATAAAAAAATAGTGCGTGGAAGAAGTGAAACTTCGTAATGTGGAAATGAAAATAGGAAGGGGTAGAAATTGATTTTTAGTGAAATCATATTGTTTCTTTAAGACAAACTTTATTAATATTGCTTACAATTCACAATTGATCGCATCTTTTAATTATCATTTTCGAGTGGAGAAATATGCAAATCTATAACATTTACAATGGGATTATGATAACTAAAGTAAGATACGAAATGTTTGAGTTCTAGTTTTTCATTATTTGGACCGTTTATTTTGAAAGTGGTGTAAGTCCATTTTTGAGAAAAATGAGCTATCACGTAATTCATGCTTAATTTAATGTAATTTTTTTATATATAACTAGTCCATGTTTAATTTCTCAAGAAAATCCCATGTTTTGTACAACATGAAATCTGTCGGTAAATGAAATTGCATAATCATCGATTATGAAAGTGGTGTAAGTCCAATTGACAGAGGTAGGTGGCATAGCAGATGGATAACGATCAGTGTTTTGTTATTTTTCATTTATTTTATACTAGCTGTGTCCCGCGGTTTCACCCGCGGACGATTTGCATTGTTTCCCTCCCGTATTTCCACTACTCGTAAGTTAAAAGATAGATATTAAAAAATTAGAGAAATTTATTACAAAATGTACAGCGCATAACCTGTGAGAAGAAAATAAATACGACAAGGCTGTATGACTCCGTACCTTTTGCCTGTATTTTGGAGAATTAAAAAAACAACAAAAACAACAGTAGTAAAATTATCAATTTATTACCTCTACGTCCTGGAAGACCGTTAAAATTTGAAAAAATCGCCCTGGAGCCTTTGTACCAAAATGCCAGACCTATTACGTACGAAAAATATAAAGACATGAAGCAGCTACTACCCTATATACCTCCGGTGCATCATGCATATTTTGAAACACTACCACATGCAGAGAATAAGTAAATTCTTGTAATCAGTATCTTGTAATGACAATGTAATTGCCGTCTAAAATAAAATTTTATGTGTTTTTATGCGTATTTGTAAACAAAATTATATTAAAATGAAGTATATTTTAAGCGATATTTGATTTTTCAAAATTGAAATTAAACAATTTTTACCATTGTCTAATTTTGAAAGTGGTGTAAGTCCATTTACAGCACATAAATATGTGTTATCGTAGTCTAATTAGCCAAAAACAAATTTATATAAACAAATTAAATGTTGATAAAACAATAGAAACAATGCCAGACCTCATATGATTTGCCTGTATTTTTAAATCAACAAATATAGTAACCTTTAATTTTCTCGGAACAAAAGAAAATGGACTTACACCACTTTCAAAATAAACGGTCCATTTCTTGCAAAAACTGCATCAAGGAATATTGGACGCTACTCGTTGCTCTCGCTCGCGCTGGCCTGTAACAGGTATACTACGCGCATGTGATGTGTTCGAGTTCCACACATTCACTCTCGCTTTGTCTCTTTCTATTCCCCCCTTAGCGATAAACGTTTAACGCAACCTTGTTGGAACTCGCATTAGAAGTTTCACTTCAATAAGGACTTTTAAACTATTGAACTTCAACATATCGAAGACGTATAGAGAATGGCGGTTATGGAAGTACAGTCCTTAATTATCAGTATTTTATCATATTTGGCTAATATGTTTAATCAGTGTATAAGCAAAAGGAATCTTCCCCAATTGAATGTGTAAATAAGTGGTTCCTTTATGGTTGTTTACCCTTTTTAAGTGGTTAAATCGTGCTGAAGTAGTGGAGTGGAATAGTCTTGGAAATTATATACCTATTTCTGTTCTTTCGTCGTTAAGCAATATTTTCGAGATTACACTTACACTTGATTCTAAATTACGATGAGGTCCTCACATAAAAAAAATGGCGGGAAGATTAAAGTTCTGCTGTGTTCGCAGTTCGAAAGACTCGCCAGGTCAGAGATATTGCCACCGCTAGGTTTAGTCTACTTCGCTTACTTCCATAGCTTTTCAAAACTTATTTGAAGTTGAGTAATTGGCAAAAATCAATATCAAGTAAGCACATCTACATGTAACCAAAAACATGGCAAGTGGTTTTTGAGACAAAGAAGTTTAGGGCCCTTTGGTTTAAAAAGTTTGCATGCCTACAACGCACAAGTGAATACACCATTTTCGTAGATGTAACTGACTGCAGCTAGTAGTTGGGCTTGGCTTTCCTATCAGCGTGTTTAAAATCAAGTGCAGTACGTCGATGTACTTCATAACTTTGCATTCGGTCTATACATAGTTCTTCATATAAAACTGAAAATGGTGAGGTATTTTACAGTTGAATTTTAGAAACTAAAAATACTAAAAGGCATAATTTTTAAAACAACATTTATTTTTATTACATACATTAAATCGGATTCAAAACGTCTGAAACATACTGATTTTGTACACATCAGTTATAGATTATTAATTAACTATGGACATTAATATATATTCCCCTCTGCTGGAATCTGTGGAGACAAAATTATAAGCAATAAATTTTAATACTCGCTTCGTAATACACACTACTATATATAAATATTAAAAAATTCATACGATTACCTTTAGGAATCTCATTAATAAAGTATATAATATTGTTATAAATGAAAATTGTTAAAAATATAGATTTATTTTTCATTAATATAAATATTTTACCGTAGCAGGAATATAAACCATTGGAGCAACATAAAAGTTCCTAAACAGTGCTGATGTCAAATACCAATTCTAAAGAAAGTGTATCGATCTATTATTATGTACGCTACAGATCACATCTAATCGAATGAAATAAAAACTCTATGTATTCAAAAATGTTTTGCTTATCGAAAACTGAAATCTAAGAACGCCTAATTAAATGCCATAGTTTTTACAGCTAAAGTGATAGGTGTAACGAATGCGGGCAGAAATACAAGAAAGCGTTTACGTCACGTCGCGACGAGTAAATTATTACCAAAAATATTTGCAGATCAATACTGCACTTTAGTTAAAAGAAACTATACTCGAGACGAATGTCACACCACGCGTTTATTGTGCGCAAATACAATTTATCTAATATGAAATAATATATTTTAAAAGCAGAAATCGTTCAATATTTTTTAATTGTTGGCAAATGATTGTATCAAATTTGATAGTAGCCGTGAATGTGTGTAAACGTAAATATAAGTGAGCGTCAAATTCGTGTCTTTTATTAAATCGCATAGCATTTAGGGCGCGTCATATTATTTTATCATAAGACTCTAAAACACATTCTAGATTGTTTCTTGAATATGTGCGTTTATGATAATATCATATCAGATATTATCTATGTTAGGGGAACTCCCCGTCGTATATAGAAAATATTAAACATTGTCTTAAAAGAGCGCCAATGTCAAGTTTATACAAAATTTTAACAAAATAGTTGACTGTTCATGGTAAGAAATAAAATTTATAGTAAATCTATCTACACAGCGTTATTTGACAATACACACAGCATTACCCCCATCTATCGAAAAGAAAATCTATACTACAATTATACACACATGACTCACTTATTGCGTTTTCTTACAAGTTACAAGGGCTTGGGATTACGAGTTAACGTTTATAAAGAAAGTACAGATGGGAAAGCTACTTATGAAATTTATTGATGGTAAATATTATCAAAGGCGGATCAAGTCAGCTTGGGGCCTACAGCACATTTTAGGGTTTTGTATAGAAGTGAGATTACTTTTGAGAAAACACTAGCAAAAGGTAATTATGTTGGAGACCCAGACATGTCTTTCTTTTGTGTTCTAAGCGTAAAGCCCTCAGTATTTAGTACTTCTGCTATATGGGTATTCAGTGCGCTTCAATTTAGGTATCGACGACTGCTTTATTAAAGTCAACAATAGTTGAAGTTGATTGATGGATTTATGTTACCAAATATAACTATCAAGAGTTTACGATGCTTCCAAAGATACCTCGATACCACAAAGGCTGTTTTTTTTATTATTTTTGTATAAATTCTTGTCTATTATTCACAGAAATAATTAGCATTCGGTTAATAGTCCAAGTTATAGAACAATATATAAAGTCATATTTGACAGCTATCCTCTCCATATTTTTTCTACTTCTTGCTATTTTGACATTCAATCCTCACTATTGAAGATAATTACTACTTTTATCGAGTTATTACAAGATGACTTCAATGTTCCAACAAGATGGCTGCCCCGTTGTTAGAACATTCTAGAGAGTTTTGACATCTTATTCACATTCAATTTTATTTCACTCGTACAGAGTAACGAAAGTACATTAAGCAAATAAAGCAGGATTATGATTAAAAATACCCAGATAACAGTCAATGATCCTGTCGTAAACTCACTCCACATTTATCGACAGGATGTGATACGTTGCTTGTTTAAAAAAAAATCTTATTAAATGCATAATGTATTAGTAACAATACGTTTTTATTTACTTAATTCAGTATATGACAGTTAATCCATAGATAAGTTTCAAATTCCACAGATTTAACGATTTTGATTCTAAAATACTTTCATTGACGTCACTCATAGTGAAATGTAAATTTCTCGTTATGTTAAGCAATATATTTTGAAGACTGATGAGTTTTCTGATAAGATGCCATTTAGAGCCAAGTTCGGTTTTTGTGACCCTTCGTTGTCCATACTTAACAGCATCCAATTTTCTTCGGTCTACCCTCAAACTTATACTTTGGCGTTTTACGAAGTCAGCAAGCTTATTAAAAATATAAGCACATTGTCTACAGATAATGGGTTACAACTCGTCAGGGTTAAAAGGTCAGATTCCGAATAAAAACAGATCACTGTATGTAGTATGTATCGTACTATAACAACGAGTTTTGATGGCGCCGTAATTTTTTAACCAGTATTTTTTTTACAAAACATCCACAGTTGTAGTAATTCGTCACGACGGAGTGCTATAGCACCAAACAGTATTGTTGAGCGGTTTTAAATTCATATAAGGTTTTCGTTTTTTGTTTGCTTTTTTTTTTATAAGTTGAAAGTCTATAGGGAAATTACCTGTTCACGGAGCGTAGAACTGCGAGGGAGAATAAAAATCTTCAATTATAGCAGTCTACATTATTATTAATATATAAGTTAATATTAATTTCCTTTGCATTCCAATTTGCGTTACGCTAGGGCGTCTCGAAGGACCAAAAACAGGTGCCAAATTATCTTATCTGACAGTTCGGTGTCAGATTGTCAAAGTGACATTTCGAATTAAATCCACCCACAGTGAAATGAAATCAATCAAAAAAACTGTACATATATACTAAAACTTGATTATTACGGTTTATATTTACGTTTTTTAAGAATTTCATTCAAACGTAATAATATTGGAAACATTTTTCTTAGAAAATAACCGTTATATATTTTTTAATTTGTTGCATTTCACTCGAGAGACCCATTTTTAGGTACACCGAGACGCATACTTATATAATAGCTACCAAATAGTTTTTTTTTACTTATTAAGTTACATATACAATAAGTAGTAAAGATGCCATGTAAGTTTTATTAATTACACTATATATGTCTATAATGGCTTGATGTGGTGATAGGAGGTCGTTTATTAAATTTAAAGTGTAAAAAGTTACAAATCAAAGTGTCCAAAAGGCAAAAATACGAACAGTTCTACAAAGACGAAGATGTCCTTCATCCTATTTGGCTATAGTGGACCTATTTAGACACGGATATAAAGTCCATAATATGTTAAAATTTCTTTATTTATGATTAATTAATTAAAATAATCAATTTTAATATGATAAAATAATTTAATTCAGATAACACTAAAATAAAATCAACAAATTATAACATGTCTATTTGGATGATTAATAATTGTAAAAAAAAAGAACGAAATATGGCGTCAAAATTGTAAAATCATATAAATTATTAGATAATGACCTCCAAATGTAGCGAATGATATATAACATATATACTCAATTTTTTATATATTAAATGTACGTTATATTCCCTTTTCTACTTACATCCAAAACGTAACTTAATTACACGAAAAATAAAGAAGAAAAATACAATTTTACAATATAGTTATATTAAATAATAATAATAACCATAAATGTTTCATTAAAAAGCAAATTATTAACTCTACATGTTACAGGAAGGAATTGCATTTCAAAATCGATTTTATTCACTATTATTTAGTATGGTAACATTAGGACTTGGTGTTTACGCTGGCAACACTACTTTTATGGCACATTACACTAGTCCAGCATTCTTATATTAAGGACCATATACGGATATCATATACAAAACAAAAACTTCTCCAAGCCTTACTGACGGAACACCATAGAATCTCTATTTAATTCATTTATTTTTTAATAATATTTCACTACAATCGAAAATTCATTAGATTCATGATATAACATAGTAATAGATAATTCCTACTTACAATAAAAGGTAAGTACATAAACCAATTCATATAAATAACTAGAATTAAAAATGTTAAGGGTGTGTACATGTTAGTAACATTTTGTACTTAAGGCTAAAAATCGTGTGTCCAGCTTAAAAACAAAAAAAAACCATTTCGTCATGTCCCGGGTACAAAAAATTACCATAACTTATCGACAATATGTTCTTTGAAAAGTCGATAAAAAAATTATCGTGACAAAATCCGTAAACTCATGTCAAATAAGTTATCACCAAGGTATGACGTCATAAACAAACAAAATAAAAATCATAATTATAACTCTTCGTTATAGATACATGTATACGTATAATGAAAATACTGCTAGACGATGATATTCCTCGTTGGACCGTATCAAATACGTAACGAGAAAAGTAAATCGCATCTTTGGACCTTACAATAAACTAGAAGCTCATAATTATATCGAATAATCTAAGTTATACATATCTACAGCAAAACACTCGCTTATTGTGTTAAAATTTTAGTCAAATAATAAAAAAAAAAATGGCGCTAAAATTAAAACTTAGCTAAAATGTAACACATACTAGTTTCTCGAATAAATGAAGTTAAATTAATATTGGAAGACGTATTAACTAAAAAAATAATAATTAAAACTTATATACACCTGGTGACTGTTTAGACAGTAGCAATATTTGTAGAGGACACAGCACTCGATTCTCGTTCTAAATCAATGAATAAATAAGTGCTTAATATTTGACCTAATCATTTAGGAAAATACAAAATTTATACACAATCCTCTAAGCGTCTATGTTATATAGTACAGTGTCAATGACCGTCGAGTGATTTCACTTTCATTTGAAAGGGAACGTGAGATCGTCAGGAACAAAACAAAAGGGTTTATTACTATATAAACTTACTAACAACGGGTCGCCCATTGTAGCTTTTGGCACCGGTCATTGCACTTAGGTTTATTATTTTATTTACATGTTTGTAGCTACACTTTTGAAAGTCTTAGAACAAACTTTAACTTATGTTTTCTTGGTTGTTTATTAGTATTTGTTTTAATATTAATATGGTACATGTTAAATGTGACCATGAAGTATAATAACATAGAATCCTGCAACTGAGTAAACAGTCACCTGGTAGATATAAAACTAAAAACGAAATTATCCCAACTCTTTTATATATATATTTTTCTTTACCTTAAAATATTTAATAAACTTCATAAAAAATAAACATTTGCAATCAAAAATATACAGAAATAACATTACTGTTTTTTTTATTTTATTTAATATACACTCGGTATATATAGTATCGATCACGTTGACAGCCGTATTTAATAATTTATACATATAATATATATATATATATATATATATATATATATTAAAAAATGTATTAGTTGTAATTAAAAAGTATTTTTGTTGTGTAAAAGTATAAACGAATTCAAAATACGTCTCCCTAAATAATTCGTCCTTTCAGCAAATTTTCTTTTATTTATACTGATAAGTGACGCCACAATACTCACTACATGCTGAGAATTAGTATCGGCCGATTTTTTTTGTTTACAAGTCGGTTAACAAGGTGATATTTTTCTTTTTTCTTTCTTTGTCGATTAATCCTTTCTTAATTGGAGATTATTGTTTTAATTATTAAATGGGTTGCCATTGCGAAGTGAGTTTTTCAGTGTTCTAACAAAATGGTGGCTATTGCAAGAAATTCCTAAAATGGTGGCTATTGCTGAAAATTTCTAAAATGGTTTCTTTTTTTTGACAATTAATCCTTTCTTTATTGCAGTTTATTGCTACAATTATTAAACTTGATGCCATTACAGAATGATTTCTTCTGTGTTCTAACAAAACGGTGGTTCTTGTTAGTAGAATTTCTTGAAATATTGGCGCCCTTGCTGAAAATTTCTAAAAGCCACCATTTTGCAAGAACTGTTTAGAGGGTTTTTATAACACTTAAAAATTTATGTTCCGCGTCATTATTTCCTATCCACCTCACTTGTGTACAATAAGCAAGTTAATTAAGTAAGAGGCCACCAAAATAGGGTAAAATAAGTCAAGATTAAGAATAAAAAATAGAATCAACTATATAACAGGTTAAGATCTCGGCCAAAACAACGGTAGGTACTGTAAATATCAATGTATTTTTCGTCTATGTTGAAAAAAAAAATTTTTTTTTAATCGATATTACAAAAAACAGCGAGATTGGCTATTGGAAAAAATTGCCCTGTAAAAGAAATGGAATCGCTAAAAATTTGTTATTTTGTTTTTGATAACAACTACTTATGCACTTCCATTTAGACCAAAATTATAAGAGATTTGTCGTCTTTTTTTTAATAATATATAATTAAGTAAAAAATCTACTTATTACATTCTTATTGTATGGAAAATGTCCATTAGACTACTTCACCCAACATATATAGAATTAAACTTGATTTTATTAAAAGTTCTACCGGTATCTCATTCCAACACTACACTATATTTTTCTGCATATATCCTCAACAAGACCCAGTTTACAAAAGGGTTCACTGCATTTCTAGAAATTCGCAAACAGAAAACAAACTTGTCGCTGTCACGCTCATAAGTATGAGGCGTGTACGAAAGAGATAGAAATATTTTGATGTTGCGTGAACTTTATACTAAACTTTACCAGCTTTACTTAACCGACTTGTATTAATTCACCCCAATATATACCAAAACTCTTATCTATGGTTCTTCTAAATTCCATAGACAAAAAAACCCTAAAAGGCCAATAAAATAAATCGATTGTTTTTTAACGCGCGTTGAGGAATTTATTAGGGACAGTCGTATCAAATCTGCTAAAAAAAACTATTCTTATAGACACGGCTATCAAGTAATCAACGAAAACAGCTGTACAATACGATATATTCATATAAACAATATTATCAAAAAGAAAAGAAATTGGCCTAACTTAAGCACTTAAAAATGCTCTCAGTGCACTCGAAAACATGATATGCATTATTAGCACAAACAAATGGATACAAAATAAAAACAATTAAACTTAAGAATATGTAGTAATTATAAAAAAGCTTGTGTTTGCACTACGGGAGAAGTAGGGAAATACTAACTAGCCTCGATATAAACTGACGAAGATCGATGATCCTTAATATAAAATACGAAACCCGGCTCTCGGTTACACCGCTTATCATCACGCTAACTCATTCGATAACGTCGATAACAGAAATACTAAAATAACCCCAAACTGTTTTCCGTTCACTTGACGTGTCGATACAGCTGTTATGATATTATATAACCCCGATTATGTACCAATAAAAAAAACCACACATAACATGACAATTATCTGTTATATGTCTATAACGAACAACTATTGTGTATTTTTAGGGGTGTTACATTATTCGATAGCGAATCGAAACAAATAATTCACAATAAATCATTATTCGATTCGATTTGATTCGAGCATTATTCGCACACCTCTATTTTATAACGGTTGTTGTTATAAGTTGTCAGTTATTCTGCTGTTGCGTTATTCCATAGGCATGATTTTCAAGTCTGAGTGACGTAAAGCGCTGTCCTTTTCATGCTTATTGATTGAGCCATAATATTCGCTAATTCGCACATTGCGATAACACCGGCCGATTATTGCAGTTATTAATAACGATAACGGATAATCAACAACAGAATAATGATAACTTTAACATACTGTTATATTTTATTACCCTTACACCGTTGTATGGCATATCTTCAACTTATATCTTGCCTAACGATTATAAAGAAGGATTGATTACTTAGAGCTTAAATATTATCATAACAACTTCAATGGACAATCGACATTATTCATACAATAAACAAACCCCATACAATCTTGCATAATAAGAACTCGTAACGAGCGAATTGCCGATAATAAATATATAACACAACTGAAATCGATAAAGTCACGTCACTAATAATCGATAGTTTTCCAAAATAATCCGACACGACGACATTAGGAACTAAATGAGCTTTCCGTTTACACAAATCGATTAGTTGCCAGCGTTACGGGAACATTCTAGACGTCCGGGAACACCATTCGGGAACGTTAAAGCCCATATCGAATGTTCGATTCGTTTTTGATTTTATAATAACGTGGTTTTGTGCTTTATTACCGGAAAAAAACTATAAACTATTATGTTGTATACTGCACAATAATATCGATAGAATCGATCAAATACATAGAATGTACATTCATTCAAGATGCTAAAAAAAATCATTTGAGCGGTCAAATAAATTTGTATAAAAATTAAATTTGTGCAATGTCACGTGTATCGATATCGATATATCGAAAACGAATCGAACGCGTAGTCCGCGGTCCTGAAGGGGAGAATCACAGTATTCCATAAAGAACGTCATTCGGGAACGGCGCGCGACGAGTAGAATAGTAATATATACTAATATAGTATCGCGTTACCGAGACGACCCGGACACAGAATAGGTGCGAACTTCGCTGATCGCTTGACGTTCCCTGAAAAAAAAAAAAAAAAAAAATTACACTTGCCCCAAAAGGAAAAAAAAACTTTGCGGGTATTAGTACACGCGGAGGAAGATAAACTTCTTTGGATTCTATGTAAAATTTAGAATTAAACAATGTAATTTAATACTTTTGTAATTACAACATGTGCGGTCATATAAATATAACTAGCGGGCTCGGCAGACGTTGTCCCGCCCTGATTATGAAAAAATCCTTGACAAATTATATAATAAAACGTTCCTCATTAATCACTCTATGCATCGGTGAAAACCGCATGAAAATCCGTTCGGTAGTTTTTGAGTTTATCGCGAACAGACAGACAGACAGACGCGGTAGGGGACTTTGTTTTATACTATGTAATGATATACTGAGGGACAATCTATTTCATACAATCTAAAAGACTTCTTTGGATTTTTTCCTTATGTATTTATTAGTTCTTCCATATTTATTATATTAAATTAAGAAGATAAAATGAAAACTTACCATGTTACCATGTCAACAATTACCATACTTATGGTTACAATAGCAACGGTAACGCATAAGTACGAAAAGTATTCCCTACCGTGTCGGAAACCCTGCTACACACGTAACGATATATCGTATTCATACACACGGTCGATAAATCTGCGTAAATCGGTTTGCACAGATTAACCGGTACGATGTATCGTTACGTGTGTAGCGTACATAAGAAGTTTCATTTCAAAAAACCGGTACCGTTGAAGGTTGATGTATATGACGTCACTTTATAATAATAGAAGTATAATATCGATGAGGTACCGCTGGAGGTCGATGTATGTCACGTCATGTCATAGTAATAGAAGTATAATATCAATGAGGTATCGTTGGAGGTCGATATATATGATGTCACGTTAGTAATAGTATCGAGAGGGTTAAATACCATTGGAGATAGATGTATATGAGGTCACGTTGGCAATAGTATCGAAAGGGTTAAGTACTGTTGGAGGTCGATGTATATGACGTCACGTTGGCAATAGTATCGAAAGGGTTAAGTACCGTTGGAGGTCGATGTATATGACGTCACGTTGGCAATAGTATCGAAAGGGTTAAGTACCGTTGGAGGTCGATGTACATGACGTCACGTTAGTAATAGTGTCGAGAGAGTTAAGTACCGTTGGAGGTCGATGTATATGAGGTCACGTTGGCAACAGTATCGAAAGGGTTAGGTACCGTTGGAGGTCGGAGCCGAGAGCGGGAGCGGGATGGTGCGAGCGAGACGGCGCGTCGGTTAGAGCAGCTCGTACTGGCGCAGGTGCATGCGCTGTATGATGTCGCGGCAGTCGTTGAACACGCGCTTTATGTTCTCCGTGTCGACGGCGCACGTGAAGTGCGGGTAGCAGTAGTGCTTCCCGTCGCCGCTCGCCGTGCTTATACGCTGGAACACGTTAAAACCACTTATTGATGTGAAACATCTATAGGCGAGGGTAAACCTGACTGTTGGCGTGGCGAGTGTGTGAGACGTGGCGACGCGATGCCATGCGCAAGCGACTGTGCGCAATCTCTCTTGCCGCACTGATCTCGAATACCTATAGTGTATACAGTGTTGTTTACTACGTTACACATCTGCCAGGCGTCGCGTGGCGACTCAATTTTTATTATTATTACTTTCCCATCAAAATCAAAATATACTCTATTCAATTTAAGCTCTGGGAAGGCGTTTATGAACGGCAAAGCTACCACCGGTTCGGAAAACAACCCAATCATCGAAAAGAACCAGCAAGAAACTCGATCTGGTTTAACTCTTTATGTCATATGTTTTCACAAAACATAAATAGTTACATTCATTTTTAGTGGATGTACAGAAAGGGGTGTCATTTCCAGACGTCACAATCATTAATCCAGCCTATAACACCCTATAGACGTTACAACCCGCTTGACATGATTCTTGTACTCACTATCCGGCAAATAGGTAATATGATTTGGGACTTTGTTATAAAACCTAACACTATTACCTAAAAAAAATGAACATCGACACTGAAACATTTGTTCGCGTAATACTCGTCCTCTTAGTATCCACTTTGAAAATATATATACAAAATTAGAATATTTTAAAAATAACGTAAATTATTACGAAGGACTAAAATTGGATTTAACTTATGTTGAAAAGTATCGACATGCATTATTACAGGATCGGGCAAAGCGACGCAGTACTAAATTTTGAGCATAATTGGATTTAGCGTGTAGGATAGCAAGCAGCGATGCTTTGCGTGTTCAGTATGTTGATAGTCGAAGTGATAAAGAACCCAAAAGATCTGGACAATCAATATAGCCCGATAGTATAGAGCGTTGTGTTGTGTTTTTATGGATGTAATTGTCTGATACTAACAAGGAACTCGTCCCGTATGAATGGATGTAATGGTTTAATACTAACAAGTAACTCGTCCCATATGAATGGATGTAGTCGTGTGATACTAACAAGGAAATCGTCCCGTATGAATGGATGTAGTCGTGTGATACAAACAAGGAACTCGTCCCGTATGAATGGATATAGTTGTGTGATACTAACAAGGAACTCGTCCCGTATGAACGTATATAATTGTGTGATACTAACAAAGAACTCGTCCCGTATGAATGGATGTAGTTGTGTGGTACTAATAAGGAACTTGTCCCGTATGAATGGATGTAATGGTTTAATACTAACAAGTAACTCGTCCCATATGAATGGATGTAGTTGTGTGATACTAACCAGGTACTCGTCCCGTATGAATGGATGTAGTCGTGTGATACTAACAAGGAACTCGTCCCGTGTGAATGGATATAGTTGTGTGATACTAACAAGGAACTCGTCCCATATGAATGGATATAATTGTGTGATACTAACAAAGAACTCATCCCGTATGAATGGATGTAGTTGTGTGGTACTAATAAGGAACTTGTCCCGTATGAATGGATGTAATGGTTTAATACTAACAAGTAACTCGTCCCATATGAATGGATGTAGTTGTGTGATACTAACCAGGTACTCGTCCCGTATGAATGGATGTAGTCGTGTGATACTAACAAGGAACTCGTCCCGTGTGAATGGATATAGTTGTGTGATACTAACAAGGAACTCGTCCCATATGAATGGATATAATTGTGTGATACTAACAAAGAACTCATCCCGTATGAATGGATGTAGTTGTGTGGTACTAATAAGGAACTCGTCCCGTATGAATGGATGTAATGGTTTAATACTAACAAGTAACTCGTCCCATATGAATGGATGTACTCGTGTGATACTAACAAGGAACTCGTCCCGTATGAATGGATGTACTCGTGTGATACTAACAAGGAACTCGTCCCGTGTGAATGAATGTAGTCGTGTGACACTAACAAGGAACTAGTCCCGTATGAATTGAAGTAGCTGTGTGGTACTAACAAGGAACTCGTCCCGTATGAAGAACTTGGCACGCACGACCTCCGGGTGGTCCCGCGCGTCGGGCGACGCGTCCGGCGGCGTCTGGTAGCGCGCGAACTCCGCGAAGTACTCCTCGAGCCGCGACTTGCCCGCCAGCACCTTCTCCGACAGCAGGTCCTGCTTGTTCAGGAACAGGATCACCGATATCGTGCGCAGCCATCTGCGAACACCCAGCATCCAAACCACTCACCATCACCATTACAACTCTTCGATATATATCGATGGTTACAAAAACACCGATGATCACCGTCAAAATATCGAACTAATTCGATATATCAAACCATTCAATGTCGATATAAGACATCGATATATATGGCCGATATATCAAAACCAATCAATGTCGATATAAAACATCGAAGTACTTTGTCCGGTATATCAAACCATTCAATGTCGATATATTTTGTCCGATATATCGAACCGATCAACGTCAATGTAAAATATCGTAAATATTTTGTCTTATACATATACATACATATATATACATATATCAAACCCTTCAATATTGATATAAAACATCAATGTATTGTTTTAGATAATCTAATCCTTCAATGTCGATAAAAAGTTTCGATGTATTTTCTCCGATGTATCATGAACCTATTCGATATCGATAAAAAGCATCGATATGTTTTGTCCAATATATCAAACATCGACCTTTAGTAGACGTCATCACCCTCGCCTTACTGTTTCATTTGCAGCAAAGATACGATTACAAGTTACAGTAATAAAGTAATAAATTAAGTTAAGTAATAAATTAAAAATATAAAAATAAAGTTTAGACAACACAAGTTATTTAGATCTATTTACAAGTAGAATTAAATTCTAAACCTCTAAAGTCGAACAATAATGCCTACAAATGTTTAAACATTTTGACCAACTCTGTATTTTTTTTTTTTTTTTTTTTTATCATAGGAGGCAAACGAACAGGTGGGTCACCTGATGTAAGTGATCACCACCGTCCATAGACACTTGCAACACCAGGGGAGTCGCAAGTGCGTTGCCAGCCTGTGTAGGGAGGGGGGGAGGAAGGGAAGAGGAAAGTGAAAGGGGAGGGGAGGTGGGTCTCCGGCGCTCTCACTGACCGAATGAAACGCAACAATGCAAGCACTGTTACTTCACGTCGGTTTTCTGTGAGAGGGTGGTACTACCCCGGGCGAGCCGACCCATTTATGCTGAAACCAGTAATAGTTTCAGCGTGGCTCTACCACCTATTGAGTTTTTATCCCAGCAAACTAACAGATTATAAGGGAACAAGTTTTAATAATGTTTCAGTAATAATTAAAGAAGAAATACCGACGATAACAGTTCTATATTTCCTCACATACACATACCACAAGAACATTTCTCAGATTCAGATTTCCTCACAATATTTCCTTCACCGTCAGCCGAAAGTGTTACCAATTTAAATTAGTGAATGTACGTGAATTTCCAAAGTTATTGATTGATTGACACATGCCCAAATCATTTGACCAACTATCAAGAGCTATTTAATGACCTAGACATGACAAAGATGCCGAGTTACCTATTATTCCATATGCTTTTGAAGAGGTCGAGCGACTCTCTGAGGCGGTTCTGGGTGGGATCTTCACGGAGCACCATGTTGTAGGAGGAGCAGGCAGTCACGAATATTATAGCGGTCACGTCGTTGAAGCATTGGATCCATTTACGCCGTTCGTCGCGTTGTCCACCGACATCGAACATGCTGTATATACAAGGTGAAAGGTTAGACGCTTACAATATTCTAAGAGATGATAGTTCATGGGCCCAAATAATAATAAACAACAAAGAGAACCTGAGTTAAAGTTTGTTCTAAGACTTTCAAAGGTATGGATACAAACATAATAAGCCTAGGTGCAATGACCGGAGCCGAAAGCTGTAAGGGGCGACCTGGAGTTAATAATCTTCGATAATAAAATGGATAATAAACCCTTATATTTTGTTCATGCTATTCCCACGTTTTTTACCCTTTATTTTTACTTCACCCAACGGTTATCGACAATGTGCTTTAACAAAGCCGCTTAATGGATTGAATATAATTTGTGTTTCTCTAGATAATTAGGTACTATTAATCACCTATTTTTTAAATTGATTTAGAACGAGAAGCGAGTACTGAATAACCTGTGTAAATATTGCGACCGACTAACCTTTCACGCAGTATAAATAAATAATATTATTTTTATAATCAAAACCAGGGCTACAATGAAAGTAGCATATAAAATTACGAAATCACGTTATATGACAATGAAAAGTTATATTTTTTTTATAAAGTCACGTTTTTTTTCGACAGACACCTATATACATATATTTAAAACGCTAAACCTTATTTAAATACAACATTTGATAGGAATCGTTAGAGCCGTTTCAGAGATACAGAATATATATATATATTTCATCACGGAGGTAGGAAACAACCGTGTGAGCCGACTGATAGTAAACAGTCACCACAGCCTATGGACGCTTATAGTACCGGAGGTGTCACATGAGCGTTGCAGACAAATATATACAAGAATGGCATGTTTAAAATTATAAGATATTCATATATATATATTTGGAAAACAGTACAAATCACATATTACGGTTACTATACATATAATAAGAATGGAAGTCTAAAGTGACTGTACTCTTTAATTTTTTTGAAGAAAAAAAAATGTTGCAGATGTCTTGAAATAAGTGTTGAAATACATTTCAATCATTTTTAGAAAAATCTGCTGTCTGTTTGTATGAACATGCATCACCGCTAAAGTCATAAATCATATCCTCCAGTAACGTTTTGTCTTGGTTTCATTAAAATCGGTTCACTCTATCAAAAGTTATTGTAATTTTAATGACGACACGACTTAAGTACGAGAGAAAAGTAGATCATTAAATGGACTTAATACATTCACATAATTTTATAATAGTCACAGTTTTTTTACATTAGGTTCCATGCGGGCGGAGTCGCGGGCACAGCTAGTACTCTATATGTATACAAAAAAATAACAAATAATATTTGTTTAAAAAAATGTAATATAATAAAAAATACTAACTGGAAATTGACTTTGTCGACGACGAACTGCGTCTCGAATATACCGGAGGTGAGCACGCGGCATCGGAGTATGTCTTGCTCGGTCGGCGTGTAGTTCGGCTGCTTTATTATGTGGACTTGATCCAGGAAACTGTACACACCATATCAATGATATTATAAATAAAAAGTTACGTTACGTACATGGATGGTATTTTGACAAAACGAATGGCACGATAACTCACACATACGTAAAGTGATATTGTAACGCCACACTGTCTTTGATAAAATGTGGAAGTAAGATGGCATATTCTCTCAATATCGGTGGTGAAAAAGAAATAATTATATGTTGCTTTGATACGGCCGGATTGACGGGGCAGCCGTCAAAAATAAGCTAACTAGCCAAGTTTTAACAAGGCGCTGTCGAAGCTCTTATTACGTATCTAGTGGTCGCCTAGTGGTCGAGATTCGACCATAGTTCATTTTGACATTCAATAAAACCAAAGAGAATAATAATTATTTCAGTGGTTTCAAAAACTTACTAAAGACAAATTATGTATATTATGAACTTACATATTATATTATTATAAAATTAAACTACAATTTGACCAGTTAATTTCAAAGTGCATGTAAGGTATGGAGCGTAAGTCATGTTAAAAATATCGAATGTAGGACGAAAAAAGGTAATTGGAACGTAAAAGTAAAATGACGGATGGTGAAACGTCTTTTTCATTTGCATGTGTGTATTATATTGTATGTCATTCAAGCACTAGTGTGTGTAATGTTTATTTTAATTAATTAAATGTAATTCTAATGGATTTTATATTTAAAAAAATAGATTCATGCACTTCTCCTCGATATAAACTTTAATTATGACAAATTTCACGTTGATCCGTACGTGCAATTCGCTTATAAAGGTATACAAAGTTTTCGCTTCACGTATTAATATATAGATTTATAGATAGGCAGATTTTTTAAATAGCCCGGTGAAGCTGTTAAGACCTTGCTAGGTCTAGTCAGTTCGAGAAAAAAAAAAAAAAAAAGGATTTTTTAATTTTTTTTGTTTAGTAAGTATTGAGAAGCTTTAGTGTTTTTAATTGTTTTATTGAATATGTTAATTTATTTATAAAATACCTATTCGTCATATTTCAAGCTCAGTTTACTCAACCGTCTATCGTATTTTATAGGCCTAAGACGAGGTCAAATCACTTACTATTAAAAGATATTGTCGTGAACATGTATGAATCCTCAAATAATTATCGATGGTATGCAATTGATTTCGTATCAATTAACTCAAGAGAGTACCATAATAGAGAGATCAAATAATTTGAAAAATTGCTTGCTGAGTTTGTTTGTTACAAACATGTTAAATCTAAACGAGGACTGGCCTTCGAATGCAGCTACCGGAACACACCAACAGGTGCTTGGTGCCAGATTTCCAGTTTGAGGGCGGTAACTAGCCAGGGTGGGTTTAGAAAAAGACCTACCAACATGTGTTTAAGATAAAGTTGGATAAGCAACATCGTATGCACATACTATTTGGCGCAGTCGATGAGTTGGTATTCATTACTGCGCTCGTAGGTGCGTTGGACGCCCTGGTCCTTCCACAGCGCTTCCGTGTGCTCGTAGAACTGCGCTGGATAGTCGAAATCTGGCTGGGAGGCCACGTCCTGATAACATTTAACCATGTTTTAATAGGCATTAAAGGCAGTATAAGTAAACATAATGCAGAATTAAAAGAATCACGAAAGATAAAAGCAGGTGGTCTTTGTAGGTGGTAGAGCTACGCTGAAGCTATTACTGGTTTCAGCATGAATGGGTCAGCTCGCCCGGGGTACTACCACCCCGGTACTTTGTTCGGTCAATGAGAGCGCCGGATAACCCACCTCCCCTCCCCTCTCCCCCCAAAAACAAGCTGGCAACGCACTTGCGACTCCCCTGGTGTTACTAGTGTCTATGGACGGTGGTGATAACTTAACATCAGGTGACCAACATGTTCATTTGCCTTCTATGAAATTAAAAAAAAAAGCATGGAACATATTATAGGCACAAAACGTCATATATAGAATTATGTTATAAGTAAGAGAGAAAATGTAAGCCACAGAACCACAAACCCCTCAAATAATGACATGATATCTGACAGGGGAGAGTGGAAAAGGAAAACATGTTGTGCCGGCCCTTAACTTAGGTGGGATAAGGGTAAGATGAAGATGATACTCCTTTCGGGAAACATAAATATACACAGAATACTTAATTAAAATATTGTATAATAAAGATATATATATATTTTAGGGTCTTTTATAAACTCTGATAATAAATCTGATTTTTTTTATTCGGTATAAAACGTATAAATGCTGCTTATACCTGTATATAATCGACGCGCGCCTTATTCTCGGGCTTTTCGAGTGGTATGGGCGGTGTTAGCGTGCTCATGGCACCGGTGATTGTCTGAAAACAAATAATATTAATTAAAATGTATGATATTATTATTCAATAAATTACTGGTATAACTGTTTTAAAAGTAATTCATTACAATTTAAACACGTTTACATTCTTAATTAAATTTTAAATAATGAAAATCTTTAATTACACCTTTTATTAGATACCTACACACTCAGCTTCTTTTTGACACTTTTCTTAGGGGCACGCTAATTTTCGAAAATTTTAAGACCATAATTTTTTTTACGACCTCTACAACAGAGACAAGCCACTGTGCGACGCGGTAACTGTGCAAGAAAGATTGGTTAGATTTTGTATTTGGATAACTTTAACCTATTAAAAAAAAAAACAAAAAAAAGGATTGTGTGGTTTTATGAAACCACGGTAAAAGTGAAACTTTTTTCACACTATAGACATTTAACTAATAATAGTCTATACACTACACGGTCAGCTGCTGCGAACTATAGGCGCCGCCATATTGGCCCTGGCTGCTCTGACGAGCGCCTTTCACTTTATCCCTACTCCGCGACTGATCATCACGCGACATGCAACACACAGACGAAAAAGTTTGAGACGATGTAATAAAAGTATCACTTTAAAATTTTTGTAAAGGTTACCAAGATTGAGTTTTTTTTTTCAAACTCTTTCATTGTTTTTTTTTTCAGTTTATATGGCAATTTTTCGATACTTTCGAAATTCCCTTAAAGGGCACTCTGTGCCCCCACAAAAAAACCCTGCCTATAGTCATTTTGTAAGTTTTTCTCTGAACGACTGAAGATGGTACGGCTGTAAAAAAATTTTAAGGTTTTTTTATTAACTAATACTCGCTACTTCATCTGCGTTGTTAATTATCTTGACAATACAGTTTATGTACAGGAGGAAAGAAAAGGTAACCAAATATTTACTTTATTTACAACAATTTTGTCTAAGAAGTAAAAATAAAAAAGGCGATCGAAATGTATCCACTAGTATTTGTTACATGCGCGGACAACAATAGACATCTATGGTTTTATTTATTTACTAGCTGACTCGGCCACGCGTTGCTGTGGCTCAGTTATTACATTAAATTAGAGAAAAAAGTGTGTGTGTACTTATGTACACGCGTTAGAAGTTATACTTCTTTGACGTAACAAGATAAAAATCTTTTGAAAATTTTTATCTTTTGCCTTTCGTAGTCCGGTGAAGCTGTTAAGACCTTGCTAGGTCAATAGTGTAGTCAGTTCGAAAAAAAAAAAATCTTTCGCTTTATTCTACGTTTGTAGAAAAAACGACACAACCAATAGAAAAAAGGTATTTCATAAATTTTTAATTTTTAATACAAAGAAATACAAAGAAACAAAATGTTAAGTATAGCTAACTTCAGGGTGTCGGTTTTTCGTGACGGTGTGCGCGCGCATCGTAATAACTTCAGGGTGTCGGTTTTTCGTGACGGTGTGAGCGCGCATCGTAATAACTTCAGGCTGTCGGTTTTTCGTGACGGTGTGCGCGCGCATCGTAAAAATTTACTCTCATCATTTTTCCCTAACGCACCAAAAGAAGTATAACTTCAAAAATCAGCGAGATTGTTGTTAATTATGAGTGCTAATATATATATACATAAATAATATTACAAATATTGTTATATCTCTTTAACCGTGGTTTTCCGTCTCGCCTCATTCGTTTAAAAATAGCTAATTTTCCAATTGAATCACCTTTACCGATACACGAACAAATAAATTAAATCTACAATGCAAATGAGCACAATAATACATTATTTTTTCCTCATAATTGACGCACATGAAAATTTTACTTGACAGTATTCACTGAAATCATAACTTAAAAAGGGCATTCTAAGGTAATGTCGACATAAATATGTATTATTTACATGTTCTATAATATAATAAGAATGTAAATCCTACCGTGTCTTTACGTTTTAGATTTTTGTAAAAAAACATTGTTGCAGGTGTCTAGGATAAATAATAACATACATTTCAATCATTTTTAGAAATGTCTGTCTGTTTGTTTGTTTGGACAGGCATCACTGCTAAATACTGCGTTCACGATAAAACCTCTTCAAGAAAATCATAAAGCATATCTTCGAGTAACATTTAGGCTTTTGTTTCATTAAAATCGGTTCGGTCTATCATAAGTTATTGTACTTTTAATGACGACGCGACTTAAGTACGAGAGAGAAGTAGATAAGTAAATGGACTTAATACATTCAAATGACTTTATTTAGAAGACGCGGGCACTGTTAGTCGCCAATACGTTATGAGCTGGCATGATGATTATTGCCAATACCATAACGATGATACGTAACATTTACTGGTATATATACTCACGAGTATAGCATCACGTATATTCTTCTTGATGTCTTCGATCTTCTCGCGGCGCTCCTTGTCCGAGAAACCGTTCACGTGAAGGATGCGCATCTGCTTCACTATCGTCGACTTACCGGACTCGCCGGCGCCTAATAACAGCAGACGGTGGGTGGCCTTATATAACTGGAATCACAAAAATCAGTTATAAATAACTAATATCCAGTAGAAATGACGAATTAGCTCTCCTTCTGGATTGACTAAAATAAGATTTCTTCCCGCGTAAAATGACTTGATGAAGGTATTGCATTGTCAATGAATACTGCTAAAATGCTGTAATACATGCCGGAGCCAGGATCCATTTTGGTGTTGTATTTAACAGTCACACCTCGCACAAAGAAACTCAAACGTTTTATGTTGCAGTGAGACTTGGCAGCAACCAATCAATTCCAGACGGAAATGCAGAGTAACGCCTACTTCAATCAAATTGTATGTAATACTATTGTGAAGTACTTTCATTCCTGTAATCATCTATATATAACTAGCTTCTGCCTGCGACTTCGTCCGCGTGGAACAGTTATTTTAGTCTAACGCTAACACGCAGCGGACGCTCTCAAAAGGAAAAAAGCCTAATTTTAAAACCTTCTTCATTGGTGATTTGTTCCTATTGGTCTTTTTATATAGCCTTATATATGGCCTTCCCCGATAAATGAGCTATCTAACACTGAAATAATTTCAAACCTGATTATTACCTAGTTCTTGAGATTAGCGCGTTCAAGCAAACAAACTCTTCAGCTTTATAATATTAGTATAGATGAAAAAACACATCTTGACTCCTTGTCACATTCTGCCTGAGCCGAGCGTGCAAGCGACAGCGCGGAACAAGCGACAGGAGGCGCGATCGGCCTAAGCTTTTGGCTTGTGACGCATCTATCTCTGCGTCCGAGTCGTTATCACGTAAAATTATCGTCCGTAAACCGACTTTAAAGACAACCAATTTTTTTTAATGGTCCAATACTTTTTTTTATGTCATAGGAGGCAAACGAACATGCGGGTCACCTGATGTTAAGTAATCACCGCCGTCCATAGACACTAGCAACACCAGGGGAGTCGCAAGTGCGTTACCAGCCTGTGTTAGTGGGATGGGGGGAAGGGGGAGGGGGGGAAGAGGAGAGAGGAGGGGAGGTGGGCCTCCGGCGCTCTCACTGACCGAACGAAACGCAACAATGCAAGCACTGTTACTTCACGTTGGTTTTCTGTGAGAGAGTGGTAGTACCCCGGGCGAGCCGACCCATTCATTCTGAAACCAGTAATAGCCTCAGTGTGGCTCTACCACCTACTATACAACAATACATACTTAAACTCGAGATTAAATTAACCAATAGCCAATCAGTGTGTTACTACGCCTACGTTCGAAAGCGAAACCTCTAGTTAGGTTTCTAGGGTACGAATATTCTAGTGCAGGGATGCAGAGATTGTTTAAAAGGTTATTAGTTAATGTTGGGCCGCTATAACTTAAAACTACCTAATAAATGTGTAAAAAAAGTTTAATGAAATTGTAAATTTAGTTGCATTCGTTCCGATTGCAAACTTGGACAGAATAGTGTCGATGCTTTTTTTTTCTTTGCACCCCTGCTCTAGTGTTGCTAGGTAATAGATATTATTGTATTCAAAAACTAACCAATACTTCCTTTTTGAAAGGTCATGATCGCGGAATGTATTTCGGAATTAGTGATATTTGCATTATATATCTATACTAATATATAAAGCTGAAGAGTTTGTTTGTTTGGTTGGTTTGTTTGTTTGGTTGAACGCGCTAATCTCAAGAACTACTGGTCCGATTTGAAAAATTATTTCAGTGTTAAATAGCTCATTTACCGAGAAAGGCTATAGGGTATATCATCACGCGAAGACTAATAGGAGCGGAGCGCTAATGAAGAAAGTTTCAAAATCGAGTTTTTTTTTACTTTTGAGAGCTTCTGCTGCGTGTTAGCGTTAGCCCAAAGTAACTATTCCACGCAAACGAAGCCGCGAGCAGCAGCTAGTTATATAATATAGTTAGCAATCCGTCTGGAACAGTTATTGTTAATCCAATGAAACCAATCAAGTCAAATCAAGGGTACATATGAGTTCATTGTAGCGTATAATTAAATTTTAATAGAATCTAGCCACCATCAACATACAACTATTGAGTTGTTTTATTTTTATCTAATGTCGCCTAGCTTGAATTTTGTTATACACATCTAGACTTAAATACCACAAATTGGCATCTCCATGTTACCTCCTCAGTAAGATCAGTAAGAGGTTTTAAAGTATTAAGTTTTACAACAAATTCCTGCAAAGCACGTCACTGATTTGCTAGATAGTAAGTACAAGAATCATGTCAAGCGGCTTTTGTTTTTCAAAGGCTTTTATAGTGTAGATCATTATGTAAACGATTGTGAAGTCTAGAAATAACACGCCCCCCACGCATTGACTAAAAACGAATGTAACTATAATACAGGCATTTTAAAAATTATATCACTATATATTATATTTGAATTCAAGCAGATAACACTGACCGAAAAACGATCCGAATAATATTTGCCAACTATTTATTCACCTTATTGTAATACGGTTCAGATAGGTCGCGAATTGCATGAGTCAGGCAACAGCCTAAGCCGAGGTGTGCCGTGCACCCTTGAGCTAGTTGTCAAATAAAATCGGCTGAGTGCCATGAGCGCTCGTCTTAGTAGTCCGGTGAAGCTGTTAAGACCTTGCTAGGTAAATAGAGTAATCAATTCCAGAAAAAAAAAATGTAATACGGTCACGCATGCAGTGTCGAATTCAAAAGTTGGTCGCGTGTAGAATTGCCACTCCCTAAACAGGTATGGAAGATCGCTTCGTAACGTTTCAAACAACTGCAGAGTTCAGAAAATTCGTATTTTTTTAATTAAGGAGCAACAGAAATTGTGTTGTTTACTATAGTAGAATTCGTGTTAAACGTTTGCTCATTTCTGTTTTTGTAATAAGACTGTTACAGTGTCTAATTAACATTTTAAACCTTGTTGAACACATGTCTAAAATACTTTATTACAAAAGCGGTTTCTAGCTAAACGTCTGGTTCAAGTTTTTATACAAGTAACTCTGAATAGCATTCATTCAATTGAATCTCATCGTTCAAAAACGTTCCATCACATACATATATTAGGTCTTTACCTATGAAATTGCCGTTTTGTATGAAAAAATTTAAACGAATTTTTTTCATGTATTTTTTATTTGTATTAATCGAAGTAATCACCCATGCAATCAATGCATCTTTGCCAACGCAGTGGCAGTTTATTGATGCCCTTCTTAAAGAAATCAGCTGGACGGGAGGCAACAAATTCTTCAAAGGCATTTTGTACTGCCTCTCGGGTATTGAATTTTTTTCCCGCCATAGAGTTATCCAAATTCTGGAAAAAGTAGTAGTCTGTAGGCGCAAGGTCTGGTGAGTAGGGCGGATGACGGAGAACTTCCAACCCCAGTTCTTGCAACTTGGAGACCGTCTGCTGTGCAGTATAAGGTCGCGCGTTGTCGTGCAGGAGCAGCGGAGACGAGCGATTGACCAATGCTGGTTGGAGATGCGCCAGCTTCTACATCATTGTGTTCAGTTCTTCACAGTACACATCTGCAGTAATGCTCACCCCGTTTGGTAAGAAGCTATGATGAATCACACCGGCGCTAGACCACCAAACAGTGACCATCACTTTTCTAGGGGTAAGTTTTCGTTTAGGGCATTATTTAGGTGCTGAATCAGGATCCAACCAACTTGCTGAGCGCTTGCGGTTATCAAACAGTATCCATTTTTCATCGCAGGTAACAATGCGGTTCAAAATTCCTTCATTTGTGTGTCTGTTGAGCAGTGCAAGGCACGTCTCGACGCGTACTTCGCACTGGCGATCATTGAGTTCGTGGGGCACCCATTTGTCAAGCTTTTTTACCTTGCCAATTTGACGCAAATGGACCAATATTGTTTTGACGCTAACGTCGAAAGCTGCTGCTAATTCAGCCGTAGATTGTTTATCATCAGCTTCCACAATCGCCTTTAATTCGTCATTGTCGACCAAAGTCTTTGGACGACCGCGAGGTTCATTTTTCAGGTCGAAATTCCCAGAACGGAAGCGAGCAAACCAATAACAGGTGGAGCGTTGGTTTGTAGTGTTCGCTCCGTAAACGTCGTTGATGTTGCGTGCCGCTTGTGCCGCGTTGCTGCCACGACGGTACTCATATCCCATAATTACTCGAATTTTTAACGTATCCATGATGACAAAAAATATTGAAATACGATGAAAATGTAACACTAATCAATAAACAAATGACTACTTTTGGAAAAAGAATTCCATGTTTTTAAAATAAAATTAATTTGAAATTAGAATTCTTAGCCAAACAAAAATTATTTTGATTTAAAATGTCCAGTACTACAGAACGGCAATTTCATTCCTATTATTTAGATTTCACATATATATATAGAAATCTCCAATTCACTACGAAACGTCGTTTGCCAGCAAATAGAAATACAACAAATCACAACAATAAAATTAGAACTATCAACTTAGATATGAGTTAGACTACGTTTAAATTTTAACGGTGTCTATCTATCTAAACAAGGGTAAGACACTCTTTTGTGATCTAACTTTTTTAACAAGTGTTCAACGCGTATTTAACTTTTTTTGTAATAAGACGGACAGTGTGTTCATTGAAGCGCGCACCTTCGTTTCAAGCTAAAACTAACTTCATGGCGTGTTACATCGACATGTAACTTCCGATTCAGGTTAAAAACGATTTTTCATAACGAACCAAAAGAAGTATAACTGTAATTTTTTTTAAATCTAAAATACAGTATGCCTAATTTCTCCACAGTTTTATTCGTGGTGAGATTTTGACATTATCTATATGCAGGTAGTACCATCTTTACTCTGCTAAAGCTTGTTAATAGTGGGTATATAATAAGAATTTGCGGTTAATGAGTCAATGTTTAACAATATCTGCTATCGGTTTGTTATTGCGATATACATAATTCGCCGTACGCGTACGATTTGGCGCTGTATATAGTGTGCTATACACCTGCTTGGAGTTTTTGGCGGAATGTTGGTCTGTCACGTAGTGGCTTTTTTATATTATTCTTAACCGAATGTTATTTGACTATACTAATACTATAAAGAGGTAAAGTTCATTAATTTGTGAGTTTGTGACGTTGTAGGGGTAATCTCAGGAACTACTGGTCCGATTTGTGGCCAATAGGAGCGGAGCACCGATTAAGAATGTTTCAAAATCAGGATTTTTGTTTCTTCTTGAGAGCTTCCCCTGCGCGTTAGCGTTAGCCCAAAGTAACTATTCCACGCGGACGAAGTAGCGGGCAGAGGCTAGTATTTTATAATATTGTTGGCATTTTACGCAACATAGTTCTGTTATTGTGTAAAAGTGAAGTGGTTGGGAATGAATACCACGGAGCATGAAATCCGAGATGTCACAAAAACTCCTTGGAAAGTTCTAACAAAGGGGCCACAATCTTGTTAGAACATTGACGTTGAAATAATCAGTATACACTAGTAATATTAATACCTACTTGACAATGGCAGTAATAATTTAGAGTATATGTTGCCAAAAATAAAATTTAAAAAAACACACACACACACCTGCTTGTCCCTCTGCAATTGCCTGTTGATGGCATCGTTATGCCTCTTCTGCCTTTTGATCTCGTCGCCATCGCTACTCTTGCCGCCCGGGGAACCGAAGCAACCCATCGCCGACCACGCCGCCCACCTGCATATATAAATAATAATTAATAAAAATAAATAAAAATAAATAATAATAATTTCTAAATTTTTTTTTCGAACTGATGACGCTATTGGCCTATCGGCCCTTCACAGCTTGGCAACAGGCTCACGGGTGCCAGAATGGCTAAACGTCAGCTTGGGCTGGTGCATATTTCTATATTTACTAAATATGATATAGGTGAACTCGGTACGGGCACATTATGAGATGTATGTAACCAGAAAAGTTTTGAGTGTGAGGGTGGACGGATATACGAGTAAAGGAAGACCGAAAAGGTGTGAATGGATTGTGTGAAAAATGATATGTGGATCAAAGATGTGAATACTGAGATGACATCTTACAGGAGAGAATGGAAGAGAAGAACACATTGTGCCGACCCTATTTAGGTGGTATAAGAGTAACAAGAACATGAAGGGCGTAAAGTATATTATACTGTCATCCAAAGGTAGTTGGGCTCATCTGTTGTTACGTGCAATATTGCGTTTTATACATAATCAGAATCAGGAAAAAAGATGCATGTAGTGCGTCTCCTTTGTTGATCTAGAATTTCTGTTCTCACAAACTACACTTAATCAAAAAACGACGTATTTCACTTTCATTGCTACATACAACATTTATAATTTTTTTAAAGTAAGTATTTTAGTTAGCCTCCTATCCTTACGGCGGCAGTAGATACTACGTTACAATTGATACTTAAATGTAATGTCATCTATCTCACATTCGACACGTGATTTTAATGAAACGTAGGGATCTGTGGTTAAAATATATTTATTTCTTTGGAAATTAGCTTTATATGAATATGAACTGGCGAGGTGTTTATGATATTCATTTCACAATAGCTCAGCACTAGATGGCGCTAGGCCGTATGTTAATTGTTATCAAGTTTTATATCGTAACTAGCGGGCCCGGCTGACGTTGTCCCGCTCTGATTATAAAAAAATCCTGTACAAATTATATACCAAAACGTTCCTCGTGAATCACTTTATCCACTGGTGAAAACCGCATAAAGATCCGTTCAGTAGTTTTTGAGTTTATCGCGAACAGACAGACAGACAGACGCGGTAGGGGACTTTGTTTTATACTATGTAATGATTTGACACAGATCAAGTAGCGTGCGGATGCTAGTTATAATATCTATACTAATCTATATATTAGGTCTTTACCTATGAAATTGCCGTTTTGTATGAAAAAATTTAAACCAATTTTTTTCATGTATTTTTTATTTGTATTAATCGAAGTAATCACCCATGCAATCAATGCATCTTTGCCAACGCAGTGGCAGTTTATTGATGTCCTTCTTAAAGAAATCAACTGGACGGGAGGCAACAAATTCTTCAAAGGCATTTAGTACTGCCTCTCGGGTATTGAATTTTTTTCCCGCCAAGGAGTTATCCAAATTCTGGAAAAAGTAGTAGTCTGTAGGCGCAAGGTCTGGTGAGTAGGGCGGATGACGAAGAACTTCTAACCCCCGTTCTTGCAACTTGGAGACCGTCTGCTGTGCAGTATGAGGTCGCGCGTTGTCGTGCAGGAGCAGCGGAGACGAGCGATTGACCAATGCTGGTTGGAGATGTGCCAGCTTCTCCATCATTGTGTTCAGTTCTTCACAGTACACATCTGCAGTAATGCTCACCCCGTTTGGTAAGAAGCTGTGATGAATCACACCGGCGCTAGACCACCAAACAGTGACCATCACTTTTCTAGGGGTAAGTTTTCGTTTAGGGCATTGTTTAGGTGCTGAACCAGTATCCAACCAACTTGCTGAGCACTTGCGGTTATCAAACAGAATCCATTTTTCATCGCAGGTAACAATGCGGTTCAAAATTCCTTCATTTGTGTGTCTGTTGAGCAGTGCAAGGCACGTCTCGACGCGTACTTCGCGCTAGCGATCATTGAGTTCGTGGGGCATCCATTTGTCAACCTTTTTTACCGTGCCAATTTGACGCAAATGGACCAATATTGTTTTGACGCTGACGTCGAAAGCTACTGCTAATTCAGCCGTAGATTGTGTATCATCAGCTTCCACAATCGCCTTTAATTCGTCATTGTCGGCCAAAGTCTTCGGACGACCGCGAGGTCCATTTTTCAGGTCGAAATTCCCAGAACGGAAGCGAGCAAAGCGAGCAGGTGGTGGGTTGGATTGTAGTGTTAGCTTCGTAAACGTCGTTGATGTTGCGTGCCGCTTGTGCCGCGTTGCTGCCATATTCCATAATTACTCGAATTTTTAACGTATCCATGATGACAAAAAAGATTGCAATGCGATGAAAATGTAACACTAATCGATAAACAAATGACTACTTTTGGAAAAAGAATTCCATGTTTTTAAAATAAAATTAATTTGAAATTAGAATTCTTAGCCAAACAAAAATTATTTTGATTTGAAATGGCCAGTACTGCAGAACGGCAATTTCATAGGTAAAGACCTATTATAAATATATATTTTCCTACTGTTTGTCAACTGATTTCCGTACATATTTATTGTTTAGTAGTTATTGAAGAGCTTATGTGTTATCAATAAAAAAAAGAAGCAGTATTTTATCTTCATATAACGACGAACTGAAAACTTATTCAATTATTCGTCATGCTTTATCATCCTTATATCAATTTTTCTAGAATAATTATTAAGTACTAGCTGTGCCCGCGACTTCGTCCGCGTGGAACCTAATGTAAAAAAACAGCGACTAGTAAAATCATCTGAATGTATTAAGTCCATTTATTTATCTACTTTTCTTTCGTACTTAAGTCGCATCGTCATTAAAATTACAGTAACTTTCGATAGAGTGAACCGATTTTAATGAAACTAAGACTTAATGTTACTCAAGGATATCATTTATGATTTTCTTGGTGAGCTTTACCCTGAACACAGTACTTTAGCAGTGATACTAATCCAAACAAACAGATAGACAAAAATTTTAAAAAATGATCGAAATGTATTTTATTACTTAGTCCTAGATTTCTGCACCAATTTTTTTTTTCACAAAAATGTAAAAAGTACAGACACGTTACATTTACATTCTTGCCATACGTATAGTTATAGATTTGTCAAAACCCTTCAAATAAAAAAAAATCATGAACTATGGTCCAATTACGATGATATAACTAGTAAATATTGAATATTTAGTGGAATAACTATATCTATGGTAATCACGAATTAAAAAAAAAACATTAGTAATTAAAAAAAAAATAGTCGCAAAAACTTTATTCAGTTCAAATCACTCGTCGTTAAAGTAATTAAAAAGTTCGGAAAACATTCCTGTACTCGCGAAGAACCGGAAAGATTCTCGACTCGGTCGACTGTCTATAAAGAATTTGAAGCTTGCTGATAAAATCTATTTAATAGCATTATTACGACTGACTGCACAGACAATACACATTCTAACCCGTAGAGTAAAGAGGCATGAAATTTTACTCACAAAATCCTCATATGGTGTACTAGCGAGCGAACAAAAACAGAATTTTTGAACTAGATGGGTTAAAAACGGGATGACTTCAGGGACATCGCCTATGGAAAATCCCTTCGAACGTAATGTTACTGATGTAAATTATTAAATCTTCGCTCGAATAAAAATAATATTTGAACCAATATGACATCTGTATCTGTATGAAAAATTTCGTTCCAAAAAATGTATCCTTCATATATTACACACTAGCTGCTGTCGCGACTTCGTCCGCGTGGTATAGTTATTTTGGGCTAACGCTAACACTCAGCGAAAGCTCTCAAAAGCAAAAAAACCCCGATTTTAAAACATTCTTCATTGTTGCTCCGCTCCTATTAGTCTTAGCGTGATGATATATAGCCTATGACATTCACAAATAACGTGGCTTTCTATTGGTAAAATAATTTTCAAAATCGGTTTAGTTCTTACTGAGATTACCCTCTACAACGTCACAAATTTTACCTCTTTATAATATTACTAGCCTCTGCCCGCGACTTCGTTCGCGTGGAATAGTTACTTTGGGCTAACGCTAACACGCAGCGGAAGCTCTCAATAGGAAAAACCCCCGATTTTGAAACATTTTTCATTGGTGCTCCGCTCCTATTGGTCTAAGCGTAATGATATATAGCCTATAACCTTCCTCAATAAATGAGCTATATAACACTCAAAGAATTTTTCAAATCGGACGAGTAATTCCTGGAATTGCCCCCCTACAACGTCACAAACTTTACCTCTTTATAATATTAGTATAGATAGTATAGATTAGTATAGATTTAATAAATATGTAATTAGTAAAAATCATTAAAATAGTTTGAAATATTCGCATAATTGAAATTAGGTGAGTATTCGAGTAGTTCGAATGTACATGCGAATTTCGAATCGAATTATTCGGTTCGATTCGTTATCGAATAATGCGTTAATTCGAATATTCGTACACCCTCAAAAGTTTAAAGAAACCACATTTTTTGTAAGCAATACGCTTTCATCGATGTGGTGCTTATGTTTTTTCCTCTGTACATAAAACATACCTTTGAGATGATAAATAACGCAGACAAAGTCGCGGTAATCAGCTAGTATAAAATATACAGTTAGGCTAGTAGATGAAGGTCTTAAGACAAAATAATCAGTATTAAAAAAAAACAGAAAGCGCTGGGCGTTATTAACGAAAAAAGAGGGAAGCATTGACATAAAGTCGTAAACTGTATAACAATTTTCAACCTAATTACTTAACTAAGAAGAGACAATTTAACACGAGCGAAGTAGTCGGTACGAGCTTACAAACCGACATTTTTATTTTATGTTACTATAAATAGCGAAATGAGATTCGCCGAGGTACATCAAGGTTACAGGAAAATTATTTTTGTCCCATTATTGTTGACATTTTTTTTAAATATACATACGAGTGTTATTTGGAGTTGCAATTTTAATTCGCTAATAAAATAAAACCGATTTCGTTATACTACAGTTTTAAACGTGATTTTATTGAATTATGGTAACAATAATGAAAGAAGCCAAGATCTCATTTATTGAAGCCAAGAATATGTTCAGAATATTTTATATTTTTGTAATAACAAAGAAGATTGTAATAATTTTTTCCCATTACATAGAGTTGGGTCTTCTAACATTTTTGCGCCAAACCAATCTGTCTTGAGTTGTCGATTTCTACAATCCCTATCCTTGTTTGAGGTCTTTCTTAATGTCTGCCCACCAACCACGTTGAAGGTGGGTCGCCTCTACCCTTCTTTCGTTCAGACCGGTTCAATGCTATTTGGACCGCGTGATTTTCTTTACAACTTTTCACATGCATACATACTTTTATATATTAGTTTGTTACGTAATAGGCCTTTTCATTTTTAACAGATGATTCAAGTGGCATTCTGGTGGCACTTCCGTCGGTCGCTGACAAAACCGATTCGGGAACGGATCGCTCGGCCGCACATTCGGCAAGTATGTACCCCCAGGTGGACGGAGGTTGGAGGCCTGCTCATGGACGCCTGATGCGTTTTTCTTCTAGTTGCCGAAACCAGGTCATATCGTGCTTTGATTGAGCTTCGTGAATTATACGACACCATTTAGCATGGTCCACGGCTAGCTCCTCCCATTGGCTGCTCGGAATGTTAAATACAGTCATGTCACGTTTAGCAAAATTCTTAAAGCGGCTTACATGGCTAACATATCAAGGCCAAAATCTGTGAAAATTTGCATGTTGGTTCCTTTTGCACTTTAGGTCAATATTAAAATCAAAAACACTTTATTCAATTTAGGCCCTAAGAAGACACTAATGAACTTCAAAACTACCACCGGTTCAGAAACCAACCCAGTCATCGAGAAGAACCGGCAAGAAACTCGATCTGGTTTATCTTTTTAATAAACATATATAATACTAGCTGACCCGTGTCCACTTCGTTGGGCGGTAATAGGCATTATCTAGCTACAACGTTTCTCTAGAACTCAATCATATGTCTCTCATCGTTAATGCAGCGTTCGTAAGAAACGTTTTCGTTCGACCATTTTTTCTCCGACTGCCCAGATATTACCCTCTACAACCTCACTAACTTTACCTCTTTATAATATTAGTATATATCTTTAAATTTTAAATTATTTTTGAATATTATAATACAACCTCCACCGACAGTGATTGTTCTGTTAAATACACTGGCAACCGAAAAATGGGGTATATCGAATTGCATCTTGTTCGGTTTAAGCCATGTTTCTGTAAAACATAATATATCTAGTCTCTCTCTATCTAACAATAAGCCTATGTCTAAAATTTTGCCAGAGAAGCGATTAATATTTTGGTGATATAATGTAATATTACACTTCTCCTTTGTCTTGCCTACTAGTTTAAAATTTTTATCACAGTATCATTAAGTGAACTATATGATACTGCTGAGTCACTTAACCTATTTACATTATAAGCTATCAATGTAGCTATATCACACTTATACTTTTTGGGAAGGAACATATTTTCCCGCGTTATTATAAAGTTATTAATAAATTTATTAACATCAAAAAATATAAATTTGTCATTATGACGACATGTCAAGTTGTATGATAAAGTATTTAACATATGAAATGTATTATTATTTTTTTGTGTTAGGGAAACTGAATATGGAAAAGCACACAACATTATGCTACTCACATTCAATTTTAAGTTTCTCTGATGTCTTATATAAATCAAACTTTTTTACATCGGAACTGTCCCCTATTAAAATTACAATATTACGTTGACTGTCAAAGTCTGTGTTCAAGATTTTATCAATTATTTGCTCATATGTGGCACCAGGCATACAGTAAGTAATCATATTGTCAATTAATGATTGTGCCAACATGGAACCCATACCCCTACCAATCCTATCACTATAGTCTATAGTCTTGGTAACAACATTGACATTAGCACCCCCACGGCTCTGAGTATTAAGTCTAATTTTATATTGTGGTAATTTTGTCTGCAAACGACATGTAGAAGGTGTAGAGTGGGTAATGTTCGTTGATAGAGGTTGTTTATCAAAATAAGACTCAGAGTGACCACAAGCAGAAGTTTCATAATTGCTGCTGGAAAACTGAGTCAACATATATTCAGCAACATATTCTATACAAACATTTGCAGACACCACGTGTTCACATAACTGGTTTTGTGAACAATTCAAAGATGATAATGAAATCAAAGGTGAGCACCAAGGACAATTTTCGGAAATCCAATATCTAATGTTGTGAAAAAGGGGGAGATTTTTCTACTTTTCCAAATAATTTATTTCACGCAGATGTTGCCCTCAAAATTACAAACAGAACAAAAAAATAATTAGTCAAACAATTGCAACTGTTCTGAAGTCATGCGCTTACATACATTCGGCAATTGATTTTTATTTATTTATATACATTACGTTCGTTAATTCTTATTTTTATAAATTTAAAATCCCTTGCACTTCGCAAAGCATGTCTCTAGTGGTGAATATAATAAGAAACATGATGTCATTACAGTCATACGAGCGTTATACGAGTGTCCAACTGTCAAATGTTATTTAATTTACATTTATACTCGTGGTGTCTGTAATTTGAATTTTTTGGCAATGCCTTGTAATATTAGACTCATAATAAAACATTTTTGCACACATTGCGATTTCTTTGCGAGGAGACGGAGCTTCGAAGAAATTAATTTAGGCAAGTTCATAACAAAGATTATTCACAACTAGCTGTGCCCGCGACTTCGTCCGCGTGACACCTTTTGTAAAGAACAGTGATTAATAAAGTCATCTGAATGTATTAAGTGCATTTACTTATCTACTTTTCTCTCGTACTTACGGTGCGTCGTCATTAAAATGACAATGTCTTTTAATAGAGTGGACCGATTTTAATGAAAAAAGACTAAGTTATTCTCGAAGAATGCCTTATGATTTGCGGTTTTATTGTGAACCCGGGGTCACCCTTCAGCGGTGATGCGTGTTCATATACAAACAGACAGACAGGCAGACATTTCCAAAAATTATTGAAACGTATTTTATTACTTATTCCTGTAACAATTGTTTTCACGAAAATCGAAAAAGTACAGACACGTTAGATTTACATTCTTATTATATGTATAGATAATTTTTAAATCACTACATATTATAAAACAAGCTCCTCTGCCACGTCTGTCTGTCTGTTCGTGATTAACTTTAAAACTACTGAACAATTTTCTTGCGGTTTTCACCAGTAGATAAAGTCATTCATGAGGAAGGTTTAAGTATATCATTCGTCAAGGTTTCTTTTTATTATCAGGGCAGGACAACGTCCGCCGGGCCCGCTAGTCAATACTAATATTACAAGGTACATTTTATAGGTGGTTGAGCCACGCTGAAGGTATTACTGGTTTCAGCATGAATGGGTCGACTCGCTCGGGGTAGTAACACCCTCTCACAGAAAACCGACGTGAAGTAACAGTGCCAGCATTGTTGTCTTTCGTTCGGCCAGCGGGAGCGCCGGAGGCCCACCTCCCCTCCCCTCCCAAATCCTCTCCTCGTCCCCTCCCCCAAACACAGGCTGGCAACGGATTAGCGACACCCCTGGTATTGTTAGTGTCTATGGACGGCGGTGATTACCTAACATCAGGTGACCCCCCTGTTTGAATGCTTCCTATGACATAAAAGAAAAATCCACTAGATGGCGTTCGATCAGGACAACGCCAGACCACACACATCGATAGCGACTTGCTAATACCTCCGGGAGCTTGGTTGGGAGGTTCTTTTGCATCCACCTTATAGTCCGGACTTGGCACCAAGTGAATTACCATCTGTTCCTGACCATGACGAACAATGTTGCTGGTAAAAAAATCGCAAGAGACGCTGGTGAAAATCGATTGTTTTAATTTTTTGCCAATAGGGACGGCGGCGTCTATGAGAGAGGTGTGTATATAATGTTACCCTCAGAGCGGCAAAAAGTTATTGATCAAAACGGCACATATTTGATCTAAATCTGATCATTCTAACTATGGTAATTAAAACCTTCAATTTCGTGCAAAAATAATGGACTTCTTTTTACTACACTTATTATACCGAGCGGCTGTTTAGTCGTCAGCAATATTTTTAAAGGATAAACATTACTCGATTCTCGTTCTAAATCAATTTAAAAAATAGGTGCTGAATATTTGACTTAATTATCTCGAAAAAAACAAAACTGATATACACTCAACATCATTTGATTTACGCAAAAACGAACTGGTGTGATAAATGAATAACGCCCTGTCGCGCAGTCTGACCCACCTCCCGCACCTCGATTCACGCCCTGGTTTCCATTTTTCGACCGTGCGGTGTTCCCACGACAAGCAGTTACGTAATGATTAACCTTGAAAAGGGCCCCTTTAAAGTTGTTCATTGAAGCTAGCCTGCTTTTTTTACGTTTAAAATTATCACTTTCATACTTTTAAAAGTTTTAGAACAAACTTTAACTCAGGTTCTTTTTGTTGTTTATTAGTATATACTTTGATATTATTATTTTATATGTTAAATGTGACCATGAACTACTACAGGATTGAAGGAGTGACTCTTTAAACATTCACCTGGTATACCAAAAAAAAAACCATCTTTGCATACAAAAAACGCACGTAAAATTCTACAAAGGTTTCATATATTTTAAGAATAAACACCAACATAAATAATTCATATAGAATCCATTTTCATTCAAATCTATAATATAAAAGGCGATAATGTCCTCAAATGTCCATCGCGCTGTCTGTGGCGATGACAGCGTCCAAAGGGTCTACAATTGTTCGGTCAGTAATGCAAGAAATATGCTAATAGCCTCTTTATGCGAACGGTTTTTTTTTGTCGCCGCGACGACTTATATTGCTTAAACTATATGGTTTCGATAAGTGACTTTAAAATGAGTTTCAATTAATTAAGTTTCATTTGTTTCATCATTTTCTGTATATTCTCGACAGTATATACGTATATAATATTAATTAATATTTGTTTCTTCATTTCGTAACAAAAATGCTGTTCAGAAAATTAACGATGATGCGCAATCAATGTCCACTTTGATATTGTTTATATTGAAATTTAATAACAATACGCAAGTATCCAGCAATTATCAACGTTTCCATTGTAAAATAATTACTTCTGAGCTCATCTAGATAGTTAGTTCTCGAATATTGCGATACTTTGGTCATATCGTAAGAGAAAAGTCAGATAAACTGACGAGACAGCCGTTAACCTGTAGGCTTAATGGAAAATAACCAAGAGAGTGAAGTATAAAACGGTATTCAGACCAAGTAGCAGAAAATCGGACTGACATCAAGCCTTAAAGTTATGTACAAAGATATATAGTTTTTAATATATAACATAAGTGTGTGTTGTTTGCTTGTTTGTTAAGCTTTCACGCCTAACTACTAAACCGATTAGATAGCAGATTAGAAGCTTAGGTTAGCTCAGATAGGTCGCGAATTGCATATATCAGGCAACAGCCAAAGCCGAGGTGTGCCGCGCACCCTTGAGCTAGTTGTCAAAATAAATTCGGCTGAGGGCCTTAAGCGCTCGCCTTAGTAGTCCGGTGAAGCTGTTAAGACCTTGCTTGGTCAATAGCGTAGTCAGTTCGAAAAAAAAAAAAAACATTATAATATTAACACAACATTAACATAACATTATAATCCCGACATATAGATTAACGCGAGTAAAAACTATTTAAAAAAAAAGTCGAGGCAGTCATAAGGCCTGCCGACAGAAGTGAAATGATGAAAATAATGGAATAACTGTGTACTTTATTGAATTCTTAAACCAAATATAGTCTGAATTAGTATATTACGCGTCGCTAGTCTGACACAAGCCGTGCAAGCGTAATACAGTTGGTCACGCTTACTAGAATGTCATGACGCGAAATTATAAATTTATCTCCTGCCAAAAAATACCGTTCAACGCGCCTACAAAAGTTTTCACTTCAAAAAAGAATATCCCAAAACGAATCCAGATAAAATATGAAAACAAAAAAAATAATAATATCGAAACAAAGACGCGGGCAATACTATAACTTCTAAGTTAATATCGACCCAAATAGCATACACGACATAAACAATAAAATACTACAACGTTACCATAAATTATAATTCTACCACCCACCCATTCCGTTTAGTATTCCTAGGAAAGCTGTAAGTATGAATGGCCGTAACCGTTTTGGTATCGCATTATCCTATATGCGTGTACACTACTATTGAAATTATACAGTGCGATAAAACTGCTCGAGTATGACGTCAGATCACCATCGCTTACCATTCAACTAGCTTCTAATAGCGGCACTACCCGTTTCGTAAATATATGCATACCAGTCATCAACATCAGCTTGGTATACGGTCAGTAGAAAATGAGGCTTTTACAGAACGACCGTGTCCACACCTTTTTTTAAAAAAAAAAAGAAGTGACTCACAAATTCATATTTTGTGGGAATATGAGTTTAAAGTTTGACCCTGTTTAGACGTTGGACTTAAATTTGTCTTAAAATGAATGGACGCGCTTTAAGTCAGTTCTAAAAGTAGGGATATGTAGTGTAATTATATTGCTTTATGGTCGTTGTAGAAAATATTATAATTTGTAACATAAAGACGTTTAAATAAGCATTTAAAAGCATGAAAGTCCGTAATTAATTGTTTTTTTTTTTAAATAAAATCTACACTAATATTATAAAGAGGTAAAGTTTGTGAGGTTGTAGGGGGTAATCGCAGGAACTACTAAACCCATTTCGAAAATTCTTTTACCAATAGAAAACCACGTTATTTGGGAGTGGCATAGGTTACATATTAAACCGAAAAATGAAAAGACTTTTTTATGGTAGTCGGGTTTGCAAAGTAAGTCGGAGAAAAAACGGTCGAACAAAAACGTTTCTTAGGAACGCTGCCTTAACGATGAGATATATATGATTGAGTTCTAGAGAAAAGTTGTAGAGCTTGATAATGCCTACAAAAAGTCACAGCATATGTCTAACTTTTATATTTAAGTAACAAAAAGTAGTCTTTTATACATGTTTACTACCCGACGAAGTGAGCACGGGTCAGCTAGTGTGTTATATGATAAATCGATACGTCATACGATAATTAGCATAGAAATGAATGAAATCGCAATGGTACCGAAAAAACTTTAAACAAATTTAAAAATAATATGACATAAACTGAAGTGATATATTTTTTTTTTCAAATAAATTAAAGTCAATAAGATGATTACTTTTTATCAAAACATCGTTTTTTTTTTATTCTACACCACTTTATCTTCGGCGACAAAATTTTTCACACGTTTAAATTCAAAAGAGAACAACAGTGGTATATTTCCATAGTTTTAATCGTATAGAAGTAACTGTTGAATTGGACGTATTCTTCCCACAACGTTAATTTACTTTCTGGCGAATACTTGAAAAATGTAAATTTTGAGTTACATCCTTTTGAAGTGAAACTTCTAATGCGACTTCCAACAAGATTGCGTTAAACGTTTAACACTACCACGGAGGGGGTATGAAAGCACTGTTGCGTTAAACTTCAACGTTCCTGGGGAGGGGGAATAGAAAGAAACAGAGCGAGAAAAATAATCAAACATTTCGTATCTCACTTTAGTTATCATAATCCCATTGTAAGTGTTATAGATTTGGATATTTATCCACTCGAAAATGATCATTAAAAGATGCGATCAATTGTGAATTATAAGCAAAGTTAATAAAATTTGTCAAAGAAACAATACGATTTCACTAAAAATCAATTTCTGCCTCTTCCTATTTTCATTTCCATATAGCTTCACTTCTTCCGCGTGACATAAAATGACAATTGAACAGAATTCAACCTCAATCTGCCAATACTTTTAAAAATCTCCTTACTGTCTTCCGTCACATTCGCTCGTCCATCTGCATAAAAACGTTGTCCTGGCGATTATATACAACACCAAAAATAAGTATTAGCCAAATAAGTACAGCTGTTCTGAACTGATGCACTTACATACATTCGGCAATTGATTTTTATTTATACCTATAGATTAACTAGCGGGCCCGGCGGACGTTGTGCCGCTCTGATAATATAAAAAAACCTTGACGAATTATATACTTAAACCTTCTTCATGAACCACTTTATCTACTGGTGAAAATCGCATGAAAATCCGTTCAGTAGTTTTTGTGTTTATCGCGAACAGTCAGACAGACAGACGTGGCAGAGGACTTTGTTGTATAATATGTAGTGATATCTGGAATATATATCGACCACTTTTTTTAAAGATAGACCGATCTATATATAAATAGGCAGTGGAGAAACAAGTTAAGAACATCTTTCTCCTCTGTTTTTCAGCCGATTTTCTTCATTCTTTTTTTATTTCGTAGCTATTGACGAGATTTACTGTTTATCAATAAAAAAAATGGGAAAAGATTTTTTCCCTATGGTCGAAGTTCCACCACTGGACGAGCACTCGTATAAATAAATGAACACTCGGTCTTTCCATATTTCTTTTTATATGCCGTAATGTACAAACAAATTATACGTACACATCTAAAGAGTTCGATCAATTATATTTTTAAATTATACAGTAAAAAAAGGACAATGCTGATTACAATAAATCCTCATTGCCGTAACCTTATTTGATTTATTTTTACTGTGTGTACCTCTCCTGTAAACCTACTGTTATAAATAGTTTTATTATGTAAAGACAACCTTTTTTTGTTCGAAGTCTACCAAGTCTACAAAGGCTATCATATCATAAAATAACATGTAGTTTCTAGGTGTAAAATATAACAGTTGTAAGTTATCTCGGGCAATAAAGGCTTTTATTACTATTAACTATGCAGATTAGATAATTTATATTAAGCCATTATTGTAACACATATGTAAGCTTATTATGTTAAGTTCTAGAAACATCTATACCGAAGACCTGATAGAAATCAATCTATTCATTGTAAAATGACATAATTGTTAGTTAACGAAACGAACCTACTTAGTACAGACCGGACTGATTTGCATTCCAGATTCGACGCAGCGCTATGCGTACAATGGGCCACGGCTGATGAAAGTGTAACGTTTGGGAAAGCGCCGTATTGGTAAGTCGCACATAATTCGTGACGACATTCTTAAGATTTTCTCAACCAGTAACGTAACCCCCATGGACTGTCGACAGTCACGATGATTTTAGCTCCATTACAATTCGAATTTTAAAAACATGGCCCGCCATTTTTAGATCACGATCTTAAGAACAGCCGAGGGGTTCCAAGCTGGGGACGCAAGCACTGTTACTTCACGTCGGTTTTCTGTGGCTCGGGTGGTAGTACCCCAGGCGAGCCGACCCATTCATGCTGAAACCAGTAATAGCTTCAGTGTGGTTTTACCACCTACCTGTTAAATGGTAATGTACGGTTAAGGTATAGTAAACACGCCTAGAGGGACTGACGATAAAATGTAGCTGCCAGATCACACCCATAACTGCTTGACAACATATTTCACCTATGGGATGGTTGTCAGACGAGCTTATAACAAGCGCTACGACAATGCTATTGTTTCATCGCGATATTTTTCTTTACTTCCGGCCCATTTACAAGGATTCTACGTGTATTGACGCGGTGCTCGAACAACTAATCACTATTTTACAACGCCGACCTGATTACCTTTTTTTTTATTTACGTGAGGAAATCCCTTATGGGTACGCGACCCTCCCGGGGGAGAGGGTGGGTTATGACCGACACGCACGGACTAAGCCCCCACGGTGTACCGACAGACCGTAATTGTTGGGGCGGCAAGGGATCGTACTCGCTACTCTACTTTGTAGAGCCACCGCAACGGTCCGCCCGGCGGGAGGTGACCGCCGGGCTCCTACCTTTAGAGAGGCAGACTGGGTACACATCAGCTGCCTCTCTTCGTCTGCCGCACCTGTGCGATGAGGAGAATGGCCCCCCGACCTGAGTACCTACCAATCGTAAGGGAAAAGTGGATGAGCACCTATATACGTGTATTCCATCAGCTGCATTTAAAAAATGAAATGTGTTACAATCAAAGGACATACTACTATTCAACATCAGGTGATATTGTGGTCAGACTCAAGACTAACAATTAAAAAAAAACTTTAACAACTATTAAACGTCACTCCTTTCCTATCATTTTCTATAATTGAGTCGTTACATTTAAAGATGAGCTAAATCCAATTTTAGCCGTTCCCAATATGTTATGTTATTTTTCAAATTGTGTACATGTCAAATATAAAGAGCAAATATTAGATCATAAACGTATTACTTATTGAAAATACGGGCATATTACACCATTATAATAACATATTTAAGTCATTGTTTCATTAGTTCCTTATTCTGTGTAAGTGAGCACTGAGCTAGTTATCTGGTGGGTCAAGGTTTCAAATATGTTTCTGATGAAAAACCGCATTTGACACACTGTTAGTATTTATATATCTAATATATACGTTACATGTTACTGTAAGTGGCGAGCGTGTCGTACTTACAATCGTATTTAAAGAGCATTTGTATAATTGTACATGGTCTCACAATTTTATGTTTCTTTAATATAGTTTAAAGAAACGCGTGCGTAGCTGCGGGTGCAGCTAATGAATAAATAAAACCTTTTTTTATAAGGACCACTTGTCTAAGACGTAAAACAAAAAAAATATATCGAAATCTATTGAGTACCTAGGATTTTAATGACGCGCACACAACCGCAAACCTCTATAATTCTATATATAACAAAATAAATAATATACTTGAAGTACCCATTCACAAAGCTTATAGTAGTCGTTTGAAATCAAGACTCCTTCCTTCGTACAAATGGTTATTAGTAACGTTGTTCCCTCTCGCGGCTTTAATAACAAAAATGACGAATATAAAATTGATATCGATTTATTCGGTTTACAGAATTTTCTCAAAAAGAACATTAATAGGTAACTTAATAAGGATTAAAACATTTATTTTAATTAATAATCTGTAACATCATCCAGTGCCCCAAAAAGAATAAAAACCATTTACAAAATAATTCTATTGCTAGATATTGGTTATTGGCCTGTCGAGAGAACTGCAGTAAGTTCTATTTTAGAACGAGTATCAAAGGCTGCACTAACAGGTTCCTACCAAATTTGGCTAGGCAGGGCGGAAAACTCGAGCAGTGAAGGTGAGCGTTGATGCGCATCTCAAAGGGGGCCTCCTTAAACCTACACCTGGGTCGCAAGTCCTGGGAACTGCTCTGAGTTTCTCAATCTGCCACACGATGGACCCGGCACCCGGACGGTGAATCCATGGAAGGCTAAGAAGTTCGTCTCTCTCTTGATGAAAGAAAAACAAAAAATGTCACGCTAAGAGCAAAGCGAAATACAGGCCAAACGTATAAAATTATATATGAAATGATTTATCTTTTAGATACACTTTTAGATTTATTATAAACACGTCTAAGGATCGTCTAATCTCAGGATCTACTGGTCCGATTTGAATAATTCTTTCAGTGTTATATAGCTCATTCATCGAGAATGGTTATAGGCTATATATCATCACGCTAAGGCCAATAGGAGCGGAGCACAGATGAAAAATGTTTCAAAATCGAGATGTTTTTTTCTTTTTGAGAGCTTCTGCTGTGTGTCAGCGTTAGCCCAGAGTAGTAACTATTACTACGCGGACGAAGTCGCGGGCAGGGGCTATAATCTATATACTAATATTATAAAAAAGTAAAGTTTGTGAGTTTGTGACGTTGTAGGTGGTAATCTCAGGAACTACTGAACCGATTTTGAAAATTCTTTTACCAATAGAAAGCCACGTTATTTGTGAGTGTCATAAGCTATATATTATCACGCTAAGAGCAATAGGAGCGGAGCAACAAAGAAAAATATTTCAAAATCGGGGCTTTTTTTTCTTTTGAGAGCTTCCGCTGCGTCTTAGCCCAAAATAACTATTCCACACGTGCAAAGTCGCGGGCAGAAGCTATTAACTAATTATATTATCTATAATCTATACTAATATTATAAAGAGGTAAAGTTTGTGAGGTTGTAGGGGGTAATATCTGGGGAGTCGGAGAAAAATGGTCGAACGAAAACGTTTCTTACGAACGCTGCCTTAATTATGAGATATATATGATTGAGTTCTAAAGAAAAGTTGTAGCTTGATAATGCCTATTACCGCCGAACGAAGTGGGCACGGGTCGGCTAGTATATTAATATAGTAAAAAATGGCAGATGCGCCTCGTTTTCTTTTGAAGGCAGATGAGTTAATTAGTTCTCAGGAACTTCGACAAACGTTTTGACCGCTCTGAATATAGCTACGGGAAACACTTTTTTTTAACACTTTATAAGTTTTAGCGCTTGACCACAATCTAATCTGATACTAAATGACGATACGATATAAGATGGTAACCGCGCTAAACCTAGCGGGATCTGGCACTAAACAACAGCTGCCGGAATACTGACGCGCAATACAATTTTGTAGGTGGTAGAGCCACAGGCTGACGAGGGGAGACGACTGGTTGTGTACAGTAGTCTCTCTATAGTAGGACGAAGTCTAGCGTTCACTCGCCAGGCTGCCGCAGGGGCGGTTTCTCAGGAAGACAGCAGGTTCGATCCCTGGCCGCCTCTGCCATGCGGCGGACGGTACACCGTGGGGTTTTAATCCGTGCGAGTCGGACATAACCCACTCTTTCCCCCGAGAGGGTGGCGTATCCATAAGGATTTCCCCACGAAAATAAAAAAAAAGGTGGTAGAGTCACGCTGAAGCTATTATTGGTTTCAGCATGAATGGTCGGCTCGCCCGGGGTACTACCACCCGACCCACAGAAACACCGACGTCAAGTAACAGTGCTTGGATTCTTGCGTTACGTTCGGACAGAGACTTGCGACTCTCCTGGTGTTGGTAGTGTCTATGAACGGCGGCGATCACTTAACATAAGATGATCCACCTGTTTTTTTTTTTATTAAGTACCCTTGAACATTATCCGAGACTTTATTTATAATATAGTCATTTCTTTCCATTTTTTTTTTGTAAATTCCGTTTTTATGTCCCCCCCCTGTTGGTTTATCTCCTATGATATAAAACAAAACACCAACAGGTGCTTGGTGACAGATTTTCAATCTCAGGCTGAACCAAAAACGGCCTTAGAAAAAACCCTACTGCCATGTTATCGTTTAATTTCGATGATATCTTCCACCGAAAGCTCGTTATTAGTTGCTAGAATTCGAACCTATGTACATTAGGGTGTCCGTTATTTCCCAAATTGGATTTTATTCTGTAAACGCCCCTCAAATTTTTAGATTATGACCTAAAAAAAAATATCAGACCCAAACCAGCCCTTAATATTTACATTAACCCGTGCCTAAATCATAATACATTTCCCATTTAAATAACATGGGATTTTTGCACTTTTTGCAATTAATTTTCTTCCACTGAAACAAATGGAGCTAACAATACTTAAAAAGCTGTTTCTTGTAGAAAATTTAACGCTCTACAAAAAAGATCTGAATGCTTTTTTGAAAGTTATTCAACGATAAAATTGTACAATGGATGGTACAATGGATGTTGAAAAAGTCAAATTTTACAAGCCAGGAGCCTTTCATCGTGCTCGCTGGTTGTCTAAGGCGATTTATACTCTAAAAATTTACATATTTCGAGATATTTATGAACTAGATTCACAACTAAAAAAAAATCTATTAGATATTTGTTTATTTATAGTGTTTATTTATGTGCCTTTTTGGTTTGCGGTGCCTCGTGCAGCACTCGCTCCAAATTACAATTTTTAAAAGTTGTTAATCAATACAGAACAATTGATAAAAAAATTTCAGAAGCTGTTTTACATAAATTCAAAAATCACTTATGGTATTTAAATTCTGAAATAGCTGCTCTTGCATTTTTTGATCCAAACGTATCGGCTAACTTAAAAAACAAAATGGTCATAGCGTTAAAAAATTGTGAAGATTCAGAATTTGATTCGTCCAAACGGTATATTATTAATACAGATGGTGAGATTAAAAATTTAGAAAAGGAGGATATTGATTATTTTATTAATTCGAATTCCTTAAAAGTTTTCGATAGATTTAATATTAGTAAAGATTTTTTAGAAACTAACGCCGATATGTGGATTAGAAATGATAATTATTTAAATGGACTGGCAACTGTTAATAATCTGCAAGTAGTAAACAATGTAGCCGAAAGAGCTGTTCAATTAACACAAGATTATATCAATAGATTAACTACTCAAGAAGATCAAAAACAATACTTGATTCAAGAGCCAAATATCCTACTGCAACTAAAAAATGTTTGACAAAAAAATTAGTAGAAATGAAAAAAGTACTATAAATATTTTGATACTATCATTTATAAGCAATAATATACTTTATTTTGGATCCAACTTTTGTATTTATTTATTTTATTACCTATCTGTATGCGTTTAGTTTGATATAAATAAAAATTATGGTGGAAATTAATAAAAATGATGAATTTAACTATGAGTACAACTTTGTTGTTGAATAACTTTTAAACGGTGAATTTTATCGAAAAAAGCGTTCAGATCTTTTTTGTAGAGCGTTAAATTTCCTCGAAGAAACAGCTGTTTAAGTATTGTTAGCTCCATTTGTTTCAGTGGAAAAAAATTAACTGCAAAAAGTGCAAAAATCCCATGTTATTTAAATGGGAAATGTATTATGATTTAGGCACGGGTTAATGTAAATATTAAGGGCTGGTTTGGGTCTGATACTTTTTTTTAGGTCATAATCTAAAAATTTGAGGGGCGTTTACAGAATAAAATCCAATTTGGGAAATAACGGACACCCTAATGTCCATCGCCGCGGTGTCCGAAAACGCTATCAAGTAAGCCATCATCACTCCAATTTAGTTATAAATACGTATTGTATTATACCTATATCTAAGACAACAAGACAAGGTAAGGATAAATTAATGGCAATTTCAGAGATTCCTATGATGATATTTTAAGTTTGTTTTGTATCAAGCTCCTGATTATATTACGTGCAAGCGTGAATTCACAGTTATACGAGTATTCAGAGCGACCAAAAAGATCGACGACGACTGTATATCTTAGGTAGTGTTGTTAATTTTTAGCAAATTACGTAACACTGGTTGACACCCGCCTGCTTCGCTACACGCGTGTTTTGATTTGATCGAATTATATTTAAACAAGCGGGCTCGGCAGACGTTGTCCCGCCCTGATTATAAAACAATCCTTGACAAATTTTATACCAAAATGTTCCCCATGAATCACTTTATGCCCTGATGAAAACCGCATGAAGATCCGTTCAGTATTTTTTGAGTTTATCGCGAACAGACAGACGAGGTAGAGGACTTTGTTTTATACTATGTAATGATGATATACGAAATGGTAAATCGAAAAGAAAATTGCAAAGAATTAACGAAATCCAATAAGTACCCTAGAACTATCTAAGAAAAAATCTGCATCGAATGGGCTTAGTCCGATGGCAATACCTATATTCAAAAGTTTAGACGTGTTTGAAAGGAGATTCCTAAAGGAACTCTATTTTCATATGTGTAATATTAATTTTTAGTGATCATATCGGCTTTCTTATTAGACCCCATAAATAAAGAATATTTCATTTTAATATCGAGAAGTTTAATAAGAACGTGTTAAAATACATACAATTAATAATTTTAAAGATATTCTTTTAGCAATTTCAGTTTTATAAAGGAAAGATTACCGACGCTAATAATCGGTGGTCCTTGCCAAGTTCAAAGTGCGTTCGCGATAAAGAAAATCGATAGCAGTCACTCGCGATTTTCCCAGAAGACATTGCGTGACATAGGCCTTCGAGGTTCGAAACCGAATACTCAAGTTTATTTGTCACTAGCTGTGCCCGCGACTTTGTCCGCGTGGAACTTAATCCAAAAAACAGTCTTTCGTTTACTGTGTATTAGATATTATTTATACATTATATAATATCTTCTTTTTGTAAGAGCTTGTGTCGCATTTACTTACCTACATTTTTCTGGTACTCATCTCTAGCCGTCATTCAAGTTACAATAACTTTTAATAGAGTGGACCGATTTTAATGAAACAAAGACTAAATGTTACTCGAGGATATGCTTCATGATTTTCTTGGTGAGGTTTTATCGTGAACGCAGTACTTTAGCAGTGATGCGTGTCCAAATAGACAGACATTTCCAAAAATGAAACGTATTTTATTACTTATTCCTAGACACCTGAAACAATTTTTTTTCACAAAAATCTTAAAGTACACTCATCAAAAAAGTCTAAGCAACATGTACTAATTTAAATTTTAGGATGGTTCTTCACATTATAACGTTGTATTTTATTTTTTAAATAATATATTTAGGGTTCTATGATGTAAAAATAACAGCTGTTGTCTTTATAAGTTCTTTTAATAACAGAAATGAACAATATTAGAATATACTGTAGAAACTAAGATACATAAGAAACTAAACTTTTTTCTTACAAAATGAAATTTCTAAACAAAATGTATTTATTGTGAAACAATAGAACAATTTAATACAAAGTATGGGCTCCTCTGCTATTCAGAACTTGTTGGCAACGATTATTCATTGAATTAATGAGACTGTTTATGTCATCTTGCGGTATTCGCTCCCAATGGAATTGTAGCAAATCCTTCAGCTGTTGGGTTGTTGTCGCTCCGTCCAAGTCCTTCAAAACACGTCTCTGGAGCATGTCCCATGCGTGCTCGATGGGGTTGAGATCTGGCGATAGTGCAGGCCAGGGCAATACCCGGATGTTCTCCGTTGCAAAGTATTCACTGGTTCGCCGAGCTGTATGTGAACGCGCATTGTCATGCATTAACCTAAAATCGGAGCCAAAGGTTTGTGCAAATGGGTAGACATAAGGTCTGAGAATATCCTCAATGTAATTTTCAGCATTCATGTTTCCATTTACAAAAACGAGCTCAATTCGCCTGTTCTTTATAATACCCGCCCATAACATAACTGTTGAACCGCTGTATGGATGAACTTCCTGAACGCACCTGAGCCTTTCAGTATTTCCGGGCCTCACGATACACTCGCACCCTTCTTGTATCAGGCTTAAACCCGAATCGCGACTCATCGGAAAACATAATTTTATCCCATTGTTCCTGGGTCCATGTTATGCGTTCTCTACACCATTCATATCGACGAGCGCGATTCCCGTGACGTATCGGTGGGCACCTGATTGGGCGTCGAGCTCGTAGGCCGTACTCATGCAGTCGATTTCGCACAGTTTGAGGACTTACATCAACACCACTTGAAATTTGTAGCCTCAAACTTATCTCTCGAGCGGTTAACATCGGCTGGCGTCTTGCAGTCAGTTGTATGTACCGGTCTTGCCGAGTGGTTGTACTCCTTTTACGGCCTGGATGCTGTTCTGCGGGTTCTCCTGTATTATTGTAGCGCTGCCAAAGACGACAAATAACACTTCTATGAATGCCAAAATGTCGAGATACCTGAGATTGATTACTTCCCGCTTGCAACATCCCTACAGCTCTTTGCATTTCATCTGCCATCAAATGACGTCGCTTCGTGACGTAAAGAATATCTAACAATTCAATTTTGTCGCTAACTTTATTTAAATGGTTGGTAAAATTATAAAATCAAGACTAAACGTAGCAATTAAAACGCACTTAAATTCAAACAAATTCGCAGTCATTTGAATGTTATGAAAAAATAAAACATAATCAAATTTTTTTTTTACAACCAGCCAGTATGTCATCAATAACAAAAAAGTTTACTTACCTGCGCACTTTGTTTGAGTAAATACTTAGAAATTAATTAATATAAATGGTAAAATTTGTAATATCACGCATGTTGCTTAGACTTTTTTGATGTGTGTATATTCACTTTGATTTACATTCTTATTATATGTATAGATTATAAGCACATAGAAGTTTACTTGTCCTTACACTGTAAAGTTTTGGAAATCTCTACATATAAATAAAATGAAACCATCTATTGCTTGTGTAGATCTAGCTACGAATACAGTGTCGTACGTTTCCATACAAAAAGGTCAGATACGCAGAGCATAATTTTTTTTAATATGTATTTCACGAATCTTAAACGGATGAATGTGATATTATTATTAACAGATAGAGAAGTTTAAGTTTAAGTCCAAGTTATATATTATTACCATGTGCAAAAAGGATATGCAGTAATGATAAATTTTAACAAAAGTTACTTTAAATCGATAACATAGTAGTAACGGCAAAAAAAGCCAGCGCACAATTCATACTGGTAATACACATAGCTCCTATGGAACAACTATAACATTTTCAAGAGAAATAAATATATTTTTTATAGAAAAAAAAACGATATTTTAAAAACTAATAAAAAAAAGTGACAATGTCTCTTATTCAACTTTCCCAATTGCGAAGAATTCTAATAATTTTAACCTTATTTTGTTTAATTTATACATATAGGAAACCTTTTTAGCCACGTACATAATCAAAGCTTTAACATTTAATATAATCATTGTTAACACAAAAAGAAATACACGATAACTTAAATAACATTCTATACAGGTGCTTGGCGACTGATTATCATGACGGTGGTAACTAACGGGCGGCGAACTTAAAAAAAGACCTACCGCCATATTATGACTTTATTACAATGTTTATCTACACCGAAAGCTCCGATCAGTTGGTGTGAATAGACCGTTTTTTTTATATATCATAGGAGGCAAACGAACAGGTGGCTCACCTGGTGTTAAGTGATCACCAGCGACCAGGGGAGTCGCGAGTGCGTTGTCAGCCTGTCTTCCGGCGCTCTCACTGACCGAAACGCGACAGTGCAAGAACAATCTACATCCATTGACGCGTTTTCCGAACACGCTATCAACAACTAAGCTTGATATATAATAAGTTATTACTCGAAAAATGTTAATATATTATAGCGAAATGAAAGTCGACACGATAAAATGTTAGGTAAATTCATGGCGCGTGCTAGTGTGACAATTTTTTTAGCGCTTGTCTATCTTATTTGGTTATTAACACCGTGATACCGTAAACTGAGGTTAAAAATCAACGCTAAATATGTAGCGGCGCGCCGATTTCCGGAAACTGCACATTAGAGCCAATCCCCTTTCTAAAGCTAACAAATCGTTATTGTGCTTACAGAAACCGACAAATAAAAAATTGCTTGTCTGTGAAGTTGGTTTACGGACGATAATTTTACGTGATAACCTCATAAGAAAACATTGATGAAAAATTGCATACTTTTATGAATTGAATTGAGTTATCTATACTAATATTATAAAGAGGTAAACTTTGTGAGTTTGTGACATTGTAGGGGGTAATCTCTGGATCTACTAAACAGATTAAAAAAAAATATTTTACCAATACAAAAGCCACGTTATCTATAAGTGTCATAGTCTATATATTAACCCGAAAAATGGAAAGACTTTCTTTGTGGAAGTCGGATTTGCAAAGTAAGTCGAAGAATAAACGGTTGAACGAAAACGTTTCTTACGAACGCTGCCTTAACGATGAGAGATATAAGACTGAGTTCTAGAGAAACGTTGCAGAGCTTGATAATGCCTATAAAAAAGCAAGCGATAGCGTATGTCTAACTTCAAGGGGTTTTTTTTATTATCAGGGCGGGACAACGTCCGCCCGTGCCGGCTAGTTGTATATACTTAGTCTGGCCATAAATACTGTTACAACTAAAAATAAACAAAATATTACATTTGAATTTGGAATCTGTCATTTTTATATGATTATTCATTGACTTTTCTCATTTTGGCGCCAATACATTGTACAATAGTTTGCGATATTAAAATGGAGTGGGGTCATAAAGAGAACCGAATCGCTGTGATTGCATTACACAAAGTAGGTATGGAACCAAATGCAATATTTAAAACTCTCCATACGCTTGGTATTAGTAAAATGTTTGTGTACCGGGCTATTAACACGTACAATGAGGCCTCCTCTGTTTGTGACAGAAAAAGATCTGGCCGTCCACGTAGTGTTCGTACGAAAAATGTGGTCAAAGCAGTAAGGGAAAGAATTCGAAGAAATCCTGTCCGAAAGAAAAGAATTTATCTTCGGAGATGAAGATATCACCTAGAACCATGTCGCGTATTTTAAAAGATGACTTACGACTTGCAGCCTGTAAGAGACGTACTGGTCATTTCATAACTGATAATTTAAAAAAGAATAGGGTGGTAAAATCGAAACAATTACTGAAGCGGTACGCAAAGGGAGATCACAATTTTTTTACGGATTAGAAATTTTTTACAATTGAGCAACATTTTAACAAACAAAATGACCGTATTTATGCTCAAAGCTCTAAGAAAGCTTCCCAATTAGTCAACAGAGTGCAACGTGGGCACTATCCGACTTCAGTGATGGTTTGGTGGGGTATTAGCTATGAAGGTGTGGCTGAGCCATACTTTTGTGAGAAAGGTATCAAAACATCGGCACAAGTGTATCAAGATACTTATTCTTGAGTAGGTAGTGAAGCCCCTTAACAACACCATGTTAAATAACCAAGAAAGGTCCTTCCAACAAGACTCCGCGCCGGGTCATAAAACTCGATCTACACAGTCTTGGTTGGAAACGAACGTTTCGGACTTCATCAGAGCTGAAGAATGGCCGTCGTCTAGTCCCGATCTTAATCCGCTGGATTATGATTTATGGTCAGTTTTAGAGAGTACAGCTTGCTCTAAACGCCATAATAATTTGGAGTTCCTAAAGCAATCCGTTCGATTGGCAGTGAAGAATTTTCCCATGGAAAGAGTGCGTGTTTCTATTGATAACTGGCCTCAACGTTTAAAGGACTGTATTGCAGCCAATGGAGACCACTTCGAATAAGCTTTTTATATTTTAAATTGTTTTATATTTATGTATTAAACTAACACATTGTAAAAGTAATAAATGTTATTTGCAATAGAAAATATATTTTTCTTTGTTTCAGTATTTATGGCAAAACTAGGTATAGATAGATGCGTGACAAGCCGAACGCTTAGGCCGATCGCGCCTCTCTATCGCTTGTCCCGCGCTCTCGCTTGCACGCTCGATTCAGGCGGAACGTGACAATGAGTCATGCGTGTGAAGTGTAGCCGGCGTTCATTGCTTTATAAGACGTTATTACGTCAAAAATATGAAACATTTAAATCTTGTTTCAAAACTTTAAAAGTTCAGAACGACTGCACCTATTTGTGATCCAAATTTTTTTTTGTGTTTGTAATCGCTTCGTTACATTTCAAAATTAGCTAAATCCTAATTTTAATCGTTCATATAACATGCTAAATTTTTTTAAGATTCCCAGTTTTTATACACTGAGATCGAAGTTCAAATATTGTTGTCTATAAGGTTTTGAGTTCTTTTTTAAGATCTTCATATATCACGCGGACAACATTTGAAGATCTTGAAAAATAATGTAAAATATATTAGGAACGGCTAAAATTAAGGTTGTAAGGATAATTGTAAGGATAAGGTAGATATAATAAGATAAGTTTATATGAAAGAAAATGTTTAAAATTCGTACGGTAAAATTAAATATTTTGATTAAAAAATCTGTATATTATACAATGAGAAGAATATTGGTGGTGTTTTACGTAATATAGTTTGGTTAGTGTGAACAAGTGGATTGGAAATAATGCCATAGAGCATGGATTCTAATTTGCCACAAAAACTCCTTGTAGTTTAGAACATTGACATTGTCGCAAGAAACTTGTTGTTCGAGACAAAACTAACTTGTGCATTTATTTATACACACAAAATTTAGTTTGTCGTTAAGAGATGGCGCCACAGTACAGTTAGCTCGCGCTTTCATATAGTCGCCGACTCTTAATGACATACGGCTGTCGATTCGACATCATTCAATTTATCGGCTAATTGCCTTGAGCGCCCCCCTTAGTAGTCTGGTGAAGCTGTTAAGACCTTGTTAGGTCAATAGCGTAGTCAGTTCGAGAAAAAAAAAACATCATTCAATTAGCTAGATGCCCAAATATTCAATTGTCCTCTTGTGTGTCCGTTGCCTGAGCGGTCTTGGTTGTTTTGTTCATTGTGGTCATGTTGGTCGAAAAAGTATCGGTCGACAAAATTTCCTATATTTTTTTCTAGAACTGACTACGTTATTGGCCTAGCAAGGCCTTAACAGCTTCACCCGTACTATACAAAATTTCCGTAAACACTTGTAATATCATTAACTACTTCGACAATGGCAGTTATAATCTACTAGAAGATTGGTTGCAAAAAAAAATTAATCAGAAAATAAAAATTAAATCGCTGGAGCAAACGAAAACTGTAAAAACAAAACGGGGCTCACCAAACCGTATGACCGAAAGGGTCAAACAAAAACGGAGCGTATCAAAGCGTAACTAATTTAACAGCACTATCGGGAAATAAAAAAAAAGCTCCGAGAGGTTTTTATACGTTGATGTCAACGGCAGAAAAGTCAGCAGTCGTCGTCCGAACAGTTTAAAGAGACGGGACTGTCCGCGTCTAATATTAGCTCGCGTCAAACATTTCTGCAATGTTTGTTTTTTTTTCTTCAATATTCTTGACTGACTGATTCGTCGCGTACGTATTTAGATAAACGTATAATTCGATGACTTGTCGTGATCTTGATTTTCATATAGTAATTGGCTAATAATATTCTTACGTAGAAAATATTAGTGGTAGTTCGTTAATTCGTTTACGCCCAACGTATTTTGAATTAAATGAACGATAGTTAGGAATATAGAAAAAAAATTACTCCGATTATACATTACGGTAAGAAAGCCGGTTAGAAATCTCCATCAGGTATGTCCGTTACGAGCGCAATATGCATAGGTCGTTACGGTCGAATGGTTTAATCGGCGGAATAGCGATTCTATATCTGCAGGTTCGAAAACCCACATGTATACTAACGAATTTTTCGGAATTCGCATACAATTACTGATTTAAATTTGTAACACACAAACATGAACAACCTGAGAAATGCTCATATAACATTGTGGTACATGACCTATACAGTTGTAGAGTTTTCGTCGATTTGAAACCGCGTATGTCTTTGGCTGGGTTGGTTAATACATATGCCCATATATTATTCTCTTACTGGTTGATATTATTAATACAGATCGTGTTTAATATCCACTACAGTGACACATTTAAGGCCGTCATGTCCCGGGATCGACTTAAGTCAATTTTTTTTTCAACTGTATGCTATTTTCTCCGGACGGACTTCTACAGCTTCACCGGGCTTTTAAGAAAAGTTCGTAAGATACTCAGCCGTATAGCTCAAAAGCGTCAAAGTTGTCGAACCTCGGCTAGGGATTTTACTTTGAATGTATTTGAACTAAACTAACCAAGGTAGCTAAACTAATCATACATGTATGCGTTAGTGAGATACACATGTGTACTTACATATGTGCTTCACGAAGGACATAGCTAAACATATTTGCATATCCAGCTACCTCTCGGGACGGTATTATAGCAGCCAATGGTTTACTGTGATTACAACAGATACAGCGCAGTCACTATTTCATGGTACAATTAAAAAAAACATGTCTCGTAACGACACACGATAGAAGTGGACCTTTTGTATTACAGAGAAACATTTTAATTGAAAAAATACAACAAAAAGCCAACGTCACGCGGTGTTCCCAGGCGGCGACCCATCCAAGTACTGACCGCGTCCGAAGTTGCTTAACTTCGGCGATCGGACGAGAAACGGTATTTGTAACACTCTGTTTACACAGTGTTAACCCCACCAATTATCACCACACAAAAAGGTTCGCGATAAGAATTTCGAATAGCTTCCCATAAGAAATTTCAAATAAAAAACACGTGACAATCGCAACCGTAGTAGATATTATTATAGCCTGCTGAAATGAAACTGATTACAAGTGTGCAAACAAAATCTGAACACAATACAACCGTAGGCGACGTCTGTTTTTAGACATCGCCATTTCACCTTTCTGATTAAAATTATCTATTTACTGGTTTTCGCTCGCGTTAATGTGGATTTGACGTATCGTTCGGCACCACTACATTTTTTTTTTCTGAACGACACGTACGTCTATGCCCTTTCGTATGCGAAACTTAATGATGACGGGTTAGGTGTAGTTAAGGCGTGAAAGCGTAACCAACAAAGAAACTCACATACGCATTTATAACATTAATAAGGACACGAGAATGGTATCTATCAACGGTTTTGTCTACGTTAAAATTGCCATGCGTTTGCGTTTTCGGTCACCGCATCGATAGACGTAGGTTTAAAAAGTCGGGGCTTTCGGTTAAGAAAAACGTTGTGAGGTAATCATAGCACGATAACTCTTTTCTAAACCCAACAAGCTAGCTAACACCCTCAGGTTGGATACCGGTCGCCAAGGTGTGTTCCCGCAGTTGCACTTGACAGCCATTCCGTACCTAGGTCGAGCGTGTTTACCCATCTTAGAACATATTATCTTGATTTAACATCACATGGAATTGTGGTCAAACAATAACACCTATAAAGTCTAAATACAACTATACATATAAATAATATTGTAGTGTCTGTCGTTTGTTCGCCATAATGTGGGAAAGGGCAGAACTGATTTTCAAGAGACATGTATTGGGGCAAGGAGGACTTCCAAGAATACCACGATGCTACACATGTTAGTATGCTTTTCCGTGAGGGCTTAACAGTAACGATAAAACTTATTTACACATACACGACAAAATTATTAAAAAAAAAAACAGATAAATTAAAGTTAATACTGAAAAAAAAAACGAAACTATATTCAAGAGACCGAAACCGCTATAATCAGTAACATTATGAATGACTCTATTTAGAATAAAGTAGCGACCCGCCCCAGCTTCATCGTCAACATCATCAGCCTGTAAGACACCCCTGGAGGGCCATAGGCCTCTTACCGAAGAAAGGTATGGGCATAATCACCACGCCAGCCCACGACGCATTGGCGATTTCAAACTCTGAGAAATTCACTGTTCTATATTTTTCCTACATATAGTAGTACTACAAGAACATTTCTCAGGTTCAGGTTTCCTCGCGATGTTTTCCTTCACCGTCAGTCGATAGTGTTACCAATTTAAATTAGTAAATGTATGCGAATTCCGAAAAATTCGTTGATACATGCCGGGGTTCGAAACTGCGGACATCGAAATCATATTCCACCGGTGAAACCACTAGGGCACCACGACTATTCGCAATATGGTGAGTTTGGACCGATTAATAAGTAGTGTATTAATTTGATCTATCTCGTAAGGTTTAGCCAGCGTTTGCTATTTAAACGCACAAAAGTATGTCTGTTACAACATCACATTACAAATCTTAAATTTTTTCAGCTTTGCTATACTATTATATGCATGTATTGTACATGTAAACCTTCCTTTTGAATCACTCTATCTATTGCTGAAAACTGTATTAAAACCCGTTAAATAGTTTAAAAGATCTAAGCGAACAGACAACGGAAGCGACTTCATTTTATACTAAGCTATTAATTTGAATAATTTCTTTGTAGTTTCATACAGTTCACGTGACATTAAATGATTGTTGCAAATCATAACCGTCTCTAATAATCTCCAAAAGAGATTGACTCCTCCGGTCCCATATTTGTTACAGATAAGTTTGTCAGCCTGTATAAATAAGTAAATGTGAGACCGCATCTCGATGGTATAATAAAGCTGAAATATATCAATCACTCACGCAATACAGACACAAATATAACTGTATCAAATCGCAAATATCTGATTTGCAGATTATAAATTTAATCGCCATGTGAAGCGTATTTTGTTGTCGAGAGGGTGTATCAATATATGTGTACGATGGTGATATCTGGAATTGACACCTCTCTCTCTCTCTCTGGGTACCCACTAAAATATATTTATTGTAAATATATCATTACTAAATAGTATAAAACAAAGTTCTCTGCCGCGTCTGTCTGTTCGCAATGAACTCAAAAATTACTTAACGGATTTTCATTAATAGATAGAGCAATTCACGAGGAAGGTTTAGGTGAAAACCGTATAAAAATTCGTTCAGTAGTTTTTGAGTTTATCGCGAACAGACAGACAGATAGACGTGGTGTTTTATAATATGTAGTGATATGGTAAAGTAATTCAAGTAATAGAGTAATTAGGACAAGATCTTGTTATCTGAAAGCTATCAGATGATATGGTCATCGTTTGTAGAAATATAAAATGGTGAATTAATGCAGACAACATTTTGAAGTTATACTTCTTTTAGCGCGTTAGGGAAAAATGATGATAGTAAATTTTTACGATGCGCGCGCACACCGTCACGAAAAACCGACACCCTGAAGTTATTACGATGCGCGCGCGCACCTTCACGAAAAACCGATATCCTGAAAGTACTACTATGCGCGCGCACACCGTGACGAAAAACCGACACCCTTAAGTTAGCTATAGTCAACATTTTGTTTCTTTGTATATTTTGTTGTTTGTATTTCTTTGTATTAAAACTTTCAAGGTATTAAATACCTTTTTTCTATTGTTAGTGTCATTTTTTCTACAAACGTAGAATAAGGCGAAAGACAAAATTTTTGAAAAGATTTTTATCTTGTGACGCCGAAGAAGTATAACTTCTAACGCGTGTACATAAGTACACACAAACTTCTTTTTTTCTTTAAAGACACCTTGATATATATTCGGATGTGAATAAAACTACGCGAGCGCAAAATATACGCTTCATCGCAATGTTTTCTTTTAACGGAAACTCAAGATTTATCGTAGGACCATGTAATTAGACATCGCGTCGGTGCGCTCCGACGCGAGTCATCATCGCTACAGATGGACGCATATTGCTGAATGATCTAATTTTAGACTGCCAAAATCTACGAGGCTAAGCGTTGATTTATATCCGCTATTTTTTTTTAAATAATTGAACCTCCCCTTAAATTGTAACATCGGCGTACGTAGCCGCGCCAACGTAATTATTCTTTAGCATATCGCAGTCAGCAAGTGTCAATGCCTTAAGTGGTCTTTTTTATGTCTGTGTTTTGGAGATGGGGCAGTGGGGAAGAGGGGAGGGGAGGTTTTATCCTGAACCCAGTACTTTAGCAATGATGCGTGTTCATACAAGCAGATAGACATTTCTAAAAATGACGGGAATGTATTTTTTTTTAATAACATAGGAGGCAAACGAACGGGTGGGTCACCTGATGTTAAGTGAACACCACCATCCATAGACACTAGCAACACCAGAGGAGTCGCAAGTGCGTTGCCAGCCTGTGTTTGGGAGAAGGGGCAGTGGAGAAGAGGGGAGGGGGAGATGAGTTGGGTATCCGGCGCTCTCACTGACCGAACGAAACGCAACAATGCAAGCACTGTTACTTCACGTCGGTTTTCTGTGAGTCGGGTGGTACTACCACGGGCGAGCCGACCCATTCATGCTGAAACCAGTAATAGCTTCAGCGTGGCCCTACAACCTACCCAAATAGTTCTATATAATAGGTATCTGGTTTACTTATGCAAATACTATATTTTTATGTCAGAACACGAACAAGATACAGGATGTTATTACAAAAAAGTTAAATACGTATTGAATACATGCTTTATAAAAGTTTGAGTACTTACAACTAATATAATTAACACGAGTCCAGTTAGAGTAAAACTGTCATTAGATCTTTTGAAGAGTGTTTGATATACTATGAATAACCGTGTATAAAATAGTAACGAGTACTATGATAGTTTCAAATCCGGCAATGTTATAGAAATTAATTGTGAGGGATTTTTTTTAGGCGTCTAGAATAATATATCAGGGCGTCAGCGAAAAAAAAAAATCGTTTCAAACATTGATATACAAAAACCCAAGATGCACACTTAACCTCTCACAGGCGGCACACAAAAATGAGTGCATAATTTTGGATTATGCAGTCGTTTCAAATAGTCCCGCGTCGCTTGCGTCCTTGTAAAAACAACTTTACATCATTCAGATGAGGTTGAATTTGCAAAATCATAAGTTTATCACTTCACTATAACCACGTATGTATATTGGGGAGTTTTTGCGGCCGGTTTTGAGAGCTACTTTTATTCGAGACTGTGCGTCTTGGGTTTTTATATGTCAATAATGTATTTGTAATTGAGATAAAAGTATGTATAATTTTAGTACAGTTAAGAAATAAGTACACAGTAGCATATTATGATGAGTATATAAGTGAATGATATGTGATAGCAAATAAAAAGTCAAGTGTTTACCTAAATATCATCAATAGTATCAGCGAGTTATAAGAATTGTGAGTCATTTGTTTTTCACACCGTTCCGCGTGAGTACTGCAAAAATTGAACGCGAAATATAACTCGTAACTTGTATAGATCAATTAGCTATGATGGCAGTGTTATAATTCTGTACATAATTTTTATATATCTCATAAGGTCATTAGCCAATATATATATATATATATATATTTAATGTTAGAAGCAGGCAAACGAACAGTTGGGTCACCTGATGTTAAGTGATCACCGCCGTCCATAGACACCAGTAATACCAGGGGAGTCGCAGGTGCGTTGCCAGCCTGTGTATGGGGGAGGGGTAGGGAAATGAGAAAGGGGAAGGGAAAGAGGGAAAAGAGGTGGGCCTCCGGCGCTCTCACTGCCCGAACGAAACGCAACAATGCAAGTACTGTTACTTGGGTCGGTGTTTCTGTGGGTCGGGTGGTAGTACCCCGGGCGAGCCGACTCATTTATGCTGAAACTAGTTATAGCTACAGCGTGGCTCTACCATCTACGACATTACCAATGTAAGCGCCTGGAACCCGCTTTTTACGATTAGAACACATAAACTTTTCTCTACTCTTAAGAATAGTGAAAACCGTGTAAAATCTGATGCAGCACTTTAGAAGAACTGAGGGAACACACAGACAGACACGAAAAGCGACCTTGTATTATAATATTTATAGATTTACTGAGAAAGGCTAAGGTTACAAAGTGTTAGTTAGAAACTACGCTAAACGAAAAAGAATTTGTATGAGCCTCCGCGTCACCACTGTAGAAGCTTCGGCATCCCACCGCTGTCACCACTGTGTAGGAGCCTAGCCTGACTTGGAATGCGTGAAGTAAAACTCGGAGTGCGTAAAATAGACTGTTTAATTTTAACTCAATATATGGTATTTATAGCTACAAGTGATCTTTCAATTGTTTGAATAACATATTCTATATCTATACATATAATAAGAATGTAAATCTAACGTGTCTGTACTTTTTCGATTTTTAGTGAAAAAATTGTTGCTGGTGTCTAGGAATCTATACATATAATAAGAATGTAAATCTAACGTGTCTGTACTTTTTCGATTTTTAGTGAAAAAATTGTTGCTGGTGTCTAGGAATCTATACATATAATAAGAATGTAAATCTAACGTGTCTGTACTTTTTCGATTTTCGTGAAAAAAATTGTTGCAGGTGCCTACGAATATGTAATAGAATACATTTCAATCATTTTTACAAATGTCTGTCTGTCTGTTTGTATGAAGACGCATCACTATTAAAGTACTGGATTCACAAACCTCATATAAGAAAATTATAATGCATATACTCGGGAGTAACTTAGTCTTTGTTTCATTAAAATCGGCCCACTCTATCAAAAGTTATTGTAATTTTAATGGCGCCGCGACTTAAGTATGAGAGAAAAGTAGATAAGCGAATTGACTAAATACGTTCAGATTACTTTATTAGTCATTGTTTTGTACATCATCTTCCAAGTGGACGAAGTCGCGGGCACAGCTAGTTTACAATATATTTAAACGTTTCAGCCAGTCTGTCCAAGAGAATGACATACTCTAGACCTAAAAAGTCATTGCACGGTCGGGTCATGTGTCGTGGTGCAGAGTATCGGGGATAAAGTGCAGGTCATAATGTCTGGGAGTGAAATTTATAGGGAGCACTCTGATTTAGCCTTAAGTCTAGAATTTAAATTTATAGTTGCGAGCTTAGCATTCACTTAGTTTATGTTGAGCAAGGTTCAAGCCAACGAATTCGAGGGCTTAGGAAGAACTTGCGAATTATAAATAAAAAATAATAGTAAAATAATAATGCATCTGTGGTATTTCTATAGTTTTTAAATTATCAATATTATTTAATTGTCATTAGTCTGATCCTTTATCATTACATAGTATAAAACAAAGTCCCCTACCGCGTCTGTCTGTCTGTCTGTTCGCGATAAACTCAAAAACTACTGAACGGATCTTTATGCGGTTTTCACCAGTGGATAAAGTGATTCACGAGGAACGTTTTGGTATATAATTTGTCCAGGATTTTTTTATAATCAGGGCGGGACAACGTCTGCCGGGCCCGCTAGTTGTATAAATGTCAAAAAGCCTACCATTGTTTCATTCTCCGTTGACTTATTTCTTCGTTTTTTTCGATTTTTTTTTCACACGCATTGTTCAATTTATTTCTTGCGATTAACGATAATTTATAGACTCGATGCGGTATTAATATTCAGCTAAGCACAAGCTTAGAGTAATCATTACATAGTATAAAACAAAGTCCCTTACCGCGTCTGTCTGTCTGTCTGTTCGCGATAAACTCAAAAACTACTTAACGGATTTTCATGTGGTTTTCAACAGTATATAAAGTGATTCATGAGGAAGGTTTTAGTATATAATTTGTCAAGGATTTTTTCATAATCAGGGCGGGACAACGTCTGCCGGGCCCGCTAGTTGTATAAATGTCAAAAAGCCTACCATTGTTTCATTCTCCGTTGACTTATTTCTTCGTTTTTTTCGATTTTTTTTTCACACGCATTGTTCAATTTATTTCTTGCGATTAACGATAATTTATAGACTCGATGCGGTATTAATATTCAGCTAGGCACAAGCTTAGAGTAATCATTACATAGTATAAAACAAAGTCCCTTACCGCGTCTGTCTGTCTGTCTGTTCGCGATAAACTCAAAAACTACTTAACGGATTTTCATGTGGTTTTCAACAGTATATAAAGTGATTCATGAGGAAGGTTTTAGTATATAATTTGTCAAGGATTTTTTCATAATCAGGGCGGGACAACGTCTGCCGGGCCCGCTAGTTGTATAAATGTCAAAAAGCCTACCATTGTTTCATTTTCCGTTGACTTATTTCTTCGTTTTTTTCGATTTTTTTTCACACGCATTCAATTTATTTCTTGCGATTAACGATAATTTATAGACTCGATGCGGTATTAATATTCAGCTAAGCACAAGCTTAGAGTAATCATTACATAGTATAAAACAAAGTCCCTTACCGCGTCTGTCTGTCTGTCTGTTCGCGATAAACTCAAAAACTACTTAACGGATTTTCATGTGGTTTTCAACAGTATATAAAGTGATTCATGAGGAAGGTTTTAGTATATAATTTGTCAAGGATTTTTTCATAATCAGGGCGGGACAACGTCTGCCGGGCCCGCTAGTTATATCATAAATTTAAATCGCGGTAAGCAACTGTTTAGCGAAGCTGAAATCGTTTAGACACTTATGACACCACATTAATACATTGCACCTATGGAGAACTGGGGTGGGACGCAAGTACTATTTTAAATAAAGATTAAAAATTCATAAATGAACGTGAATGAAAAGAGACGATGACGGTTCAATGGTTTCCGTATTTGGATACTGCGTTGAATAGTTCGTTCAAATCCTTGCGACACCATAGCACGGTGGTACGACTATTTTTCAAAGCCGCGTGGCTACTACTAGCTACTACTACTACTACTGGCGTGATAGCTACTAGTAGCTTCTACAGCTTCAAGTTAAAACGCCAATCACTTATAAATGTGTCCCGGCAGCTGCACTTGACAGCCAGTCCCTCTCGAAGTTTAACATGTTTACTATCGTATCGTCGTTTAACATCAGATGAAACTGCAGTCAAATGCTAATACCCTATCCCTACATACGATAAAATAGAGTCCTCTGCCACGTCTGCCTGTCTGTTCGCGATAAACTCAAAAACTACAGAACGGATTTTCATGCGATTTTCACCAGCAGATAAAATGACTCATGAGGAACGTTTAGGTGCATAATTTTGTCAAGATTTTTTTTATTATCAGCTCGGGATAACGTCCGCCGGACGCACTAGTAAAGTATATTAAAATATCGTACACTATAAGTGTTCATTGCTACACCACCGCTACGTCCGTGCGACTATCGGATATTTATTCACATAACTGATACGGTGCGAACAACACTGATTAGGTATTTTACAAGATTATGCTTTTATTTATAATAACTTATCAAACTGATTGCTGATTAGAATCGGCTCGCTTCGGCCTTTTTATTTATCAATAGATGGTATCCGCAAAATCGTACTCCTGCAAATAGTTAGGAACCTCATGTTTTATACAGGTTAATTATTTTTTTCTTTTTTAAAATTGTAACTACTAGACCAGGGTAGAAACCTTTAAAAATAATAAAAAGTGAAAAAAAAATAATAGTAGGATGAAACCCATTAGAAAAGGAGGGGAATATTATAAAAATGAAAGGAAAAATAATTTACGGGCGATCTGAGGTCGGGAAGGGAATGGGGGTGAGTTTTTAAGGGTAAAAAACGGTTTTTCTCGATTTCCGGCAAAACTAAAAGTCCTATCGAAAAAAGTCAAAGGGCAAAGTTGTAGGTAATAAAAAGATCTAAAACTTTTGTATTTACACTTTTTTCACATAACCTCAAAATTTATGTGAAAAATTCAAAAAACCAAGTTTTTGGTTTTTTATTTTTATTTTTTACAAAAAAATTTTTTTTTTTAACGAAATTTGGTGAAAACTTACCTTTTTATGTCCCAAATAAGCTGTAATTTATTTGATTAAAAATATTTTTTTTTTCACCTTATTTTGAATTAATATCGAAAAAGCACCCTAATTTTCAATCGAAAATTCACCCGTCAAAATACCAGCTTTTTTCAAAAAGTTGGTATGTTTTCTGTTCGTTGAAATCTCTACTTTCCGATGGTAAAAAAAAAATGTTACTATAGTAAATCTTCTCAGAAAATGCAAAAAATCGAAAAAAACTCGACTTCGAAAAATTTTTTTTAATTATTATAAATAATTTCATCTAAAAAATGTGATTGCTGCAATTTGTTTCAATTAAAAAGTTGATTTATTTAATGCTAATTACATTTATGTCATAGAAAATCTGTACTGTAATACTGTACTGTATTTCGAATACTGGCTAGGCTAACGGATGTAACAGCTGCTACGAAATAGTAGGTATGTATGTAGTAAGACCCAGACCCGCCTAGCCCCTTCCCCACTGCTCCATGAAATACCTTTTGATGGGCTACAATTTTTCGTAGGTCACTCAGGTATATAATTTATCTTAAAATAGTTATAAATAGGCATCTACGCATATAATTTAAAGAAGATTCGACAACTTTCTCCAAATATTGTAGATGTCTTATTAAATATTAATGTTATTAACTTATTTGTTTGTTAATTATAGTAGTATATTTTGATTTGCAATTTTTTTTTATCAATGAAACATGTAATCTAACGTTTTTCGAGTAATTAAAGTGTAAATTTTAATAAATAGCTCAAAATTATTTATAATAATTAAAAAAAAATTTCGAATTTGAGTTTTTTTCGACTTTTTGCATTTTCTGACTTTTTTCGATAGGACATTTAGTTTTGCCGGAAATCGAGAAAAAACGTTTTTTACCCTTAAAAACTCACCCCCATCCCCTTCCCGACCTCAGATCGCCCGTAAATTATTTTTCCTTTTATTTTTATAATATTCCCCTCCTTTTCTAATGGGTTTCATCCTACTATTATTTTTTTTGGTTTTAAAAATTATCGACCCTGGTCTATACATCTTAACTTCTATGAAAAAAGGTAATAATAGTTTGTAGTCTACAATGATACCATGAAATAAATATAAGTAAAAAAAAAACGCTTTAATAGGTAACCGAAATAAAAAGTAGACAATAGTATTTAAGTATGGAATCTATACATATAATAAGAATGTAAATCTAACTTGTGTGCTTTTTAGATTTTTTTGTAAAAAAAATGTTGCAGATGTCTTGGAATATCTAAGTGATAAAATACAGTTCAATCATTTTTAGAAATGTAGCATCGCAACGCATCACTGCTAAAGTACGGCGCTCACGATAAAACCTCACCAAGAAAATCATGAAGCATATCCTCGAGTAACATTTTTGGTTACATTAAAATCGGTTCACTCTATGAAGAGTTATTGTAATTTTAATGAAGACGCGACTTAAGTACGAGAGAAAAGTAGATAAGTAAATGGACTTATTCAGATTATTTTATTAGTCACTGTTTTTTTTACCTTACATTCCACGCGTACCGAGACGCGGGCACAGTTAGTGTTGAAATAAAAATTAACTTATTAAATAAAATAATTAATTTGATTGTAAAGTGTCGAGTGGCTATACCTTATTATAAAAATAGTTTACTAATGGCTCTTTAAAAGAGTTATTATTATTATTATCGAGTTATAGCAAATAGTCACGCATTTTTACAATCATATTATTTTGTTGACATCTTAATTATGAATTTATAATTATATCTAGTTTTTTGAGTTCGGTTACCTATAAAAGCGTGTTTTTATTCTTCAACTATTATTCATTTTTATATTACTTTTTCAGTCTTTCTCTTCATCTCGTTCTGTCGATGACCACGTTTCATCTTACTTGAAGTAAAAACAAACCTTATTAGCCGAATTTTATAATTTATATTATCTTAATCGTGGAATGAAGTCAATGACATCAAAGCTTTCCTTTACAGCAGAACCATGTAATGAAATAGAATGGCAACTTGAACAACTAAACGTCAAACTGGCAATTATGTCAATATTTTTGAAGATATCTTCCGTATAACTCACTGTTTACGGACATTTTGTCGACCCGACACTTTGTTTTCGACCCAGACGACAAAACGATAACAAGACAACGAACAGACCAGAGGACAATTGATTACTTGGGACACCTGGCTAATTGAATTATGTCGGATTGACAGCCGCATGTCATTCAAAGACAACGACATCTGAAAGCGCGAGCTAACTGTACCGTGGCGCCATCTCTTAACGGCAAACTAAGTTTAACATGTTATTGTTGAACAATGAAATGCAAAAGTCAGTTTCATCTCAAACACTCACTATTTTATATGGACATTTTTCACTTTTCCGAATTTTAAACATTTTCTTTTATAATAAACCTTGTCCTGACAATTAGAAACATAACAAAAATGAGTCAGCGAAATAGGTGCAGTCGTTTTGAAGTGATGTGCTTATATACATTTGGTAATTGATTTTTATTTATATAATTAGCTGTGCCCACGTCTCCGTACGCGTGGAGCCTAATGTAAAAAATAATGACTAATAAAATCATCTGAAAGTATTAAGTACATTTACTTATCTACTTTTCTCTCGTACTTAAATCGGGTCGTCATTAAAATTACAATAACTTTTGGTAGAGTGAACCGATTTTAATGAAACAAAAACTCCATGTTACTCGAGAATATGTTTTATGATTTTCTTTATGAGGTTATATCGTGGACGCAGCACTTAGCAGTGATGCGTGTTCATATAAACAGACAGACAGACATTTCTAAAAATGAATGAAATGTATGTTATTACATATTCCGAGACACTTACAACAATTTTTTCACAAAAATCTAAAAAGTACGGACACGGTAAATTTACTTTTTTATTGCATGTATAGAAGATTAATGTAAACTCTATAAAGCTCCAAAGCCCTATAAGACTCCAAACAATGTAGGGACTCACTCAAACAAATACCTAGTTGGTTTAATAAATGACTTACGCATGTGTGGAAGAAATTTCAATAAGGCGGACGTAGTGCCATCTATTACTCAGTAACATAAATAATTTCGTTTTGTTTGAAATACGAACGACCGTTGAATCGTTAGTATATTGTTCATACAAAATACTAAAATCGTGAATAAAAAATGGGAGGTTGGGGTTAGGAAGATTAAAATTCGGGGCTATGGGTATTTTGATGGCAAATAAAAAAAATACAAAAAATAAAAATTGAGAAATGCTGGATAGGGTACAACCTAATCACCTAGAGGTATAAAAATATTTCACGACCTATTCTCATACCTACCAAATATAAACTAAAAATTTCATAAAAATCAGTCCAGTCGTTTCGGAGGAGTTCAAACACGAACACCGTGACATGAGATTTTTATAAGAGATGGAGAGTTGCCGTTAAACTGAGAGAAGAAAAATCAATATTACTGTTAGGTATCGCACCGACGTTGAGGTTATTTAGAAGAAAACACAGCAGAAGTACTTCACAATTTACCTAATCGTATTTAACTTCCCGCGATTTTTTTTTCTCGAACTGACTATACTATTGGCCTAGCAAGGCCTTAACAGCTTCACCGGATTACGCCGGCGACAAACGTATTTTGCCCTGGTTTATATCTACAAAGTTATCCTTATAACTAGTATACCATGCGTGCCTTAATTTCAGTGCTTTTATCCATACACATAATACATTTTACTTGATTTTACTATATAAGTGTTCCGTACAATATTATTATTTGTAGTAATAATAATAATGGCGGTTATATACAAATTATTTTACGTATATTAAATCTAAACATACATCGATCGTTATTTATAAAATCACATTATTAGACATAAAAGAACATGAAATAGCGAAAAGTAAATAACATGACAGCTCATCTGTCCGTAACACATAGAGAACATCTACATAGAAAAGAAATATGGTAGGTCATCTGTCCGTAACAATTACATATTTAAAGTAAAGCACTCAAAGTCAAGTAATTTTGTAGTCTTAGCGAGTTCATCGTTAAATCTAGTAGCGTCAAATGGAATTTACACTGTATGTAATATACTTACAAAATAGGATCGTAATATGAAAATTTAATTATCATGAACTATGTAGATGGAAGTACAGATCTAATAACAAAGCTACACATAACTATATTCTTTTCTTAATTAGTTATTTTTATTGTTATTGCTGTTAGTATACTATGTTAGCGTTCTATGTTACTCATGTCTACAAGCAATTTCTTCTAAAGGTAAATATTTGTCGGAGTCCGCGATCGAATATTTATTGAACAATAAATTATACTAATATTCATTCAGTGATCGAAATTCGACCCTAAGTCTATAATTTTTTTAAATTTTACTAATGCTATTTAGGTTTTTTGTCAATCTGTGTAAATTTATGGAAGATATGTATATAAAATATTGTAAACGTAAGGATCGTGAAGTACGACCAATAATTTACAAATAAAGATTTCCACTCAGCGATGGTTTTCCAAATAGAATTTTTTGAAGTAAAACTTCTTTAGGCGAGACTACGAGGCACTTAACTGGACGACAATGCAACGGAAGTCCGTTAAGGCAATATGACGTCACGTTTCTGTACCATCCGGTTTGTAAATATTTTTGATTTTGTCAATAAATAGTTTAAATAAATCAATCAAATATTTTAACAACAATAAAAATCATACAATTGAATTAATTATGTATATATGGGCGCGCGACCGTGCTGCCATCTTGTTTCAATGTAAGTAAGTAACAAATTAAATCAAAGCTTCATTATCCGTAGTGGCATCTATCAGCTAACTCGGAACTTAAATAAAACATAGAAAAGTACAAACAGATTACTATAATTATGATTTATATATAAGTTTTACTTCAATCACGTGTGACGGTTACACACACTAATTTTTTCATAACACTCAAGTTTGTCAATATCTACTAAACAAAATAAACATGTGCGCAGCGAACTGAACTAAATACGGTAGAAGTAAAACTTTCGAAAAATATATACGATAAGGTATTCAATGTCTTCCTCTCGCATGTTAAATCCTAATGACGTATATGTTTGTCTCTTTTTAATGTCGCGTTGTCGTTAAATCGAATTTCAGATCACAACGGGCTTAAGAAGCATAAAAAAAAATAAAGAAAATAGATCAAGAAGTCTTCATTTAAAAAAGTTAAAAAACATCGATTGCCGAACAGAAGAGAAAAATGTACTGAACTGTTTTATCATATACTAGCGGGCCCGGCAGACGTTGTTCCGCCCTGATTATAAAAAAATCCTTGACAAATTATATACTAAAACGTTCCTCATTAATCACTCTATCCACCGGTGAAAACCGCATGAAAATGCGTTCGGTAGTTTTTGAGTTTATTGCGAACAGACAGACAGACAGACGCGGTAGGGGACTTTGTTTTATACTATGTAATGATATTACTTGATTACTTCTATATATTTTTTCACATTTATTATCTTATTTTAAATTCTTTAAATTTCGAAGTCCTTTATAAATCTTCAATTTTTTCCAGAATCGTATTTTGTGAATAAAGCCCAAATCGACATTAATGCGAGTGAAGCCGCAAGCAAATGCTAGTAACTTATAAATTTATACAACCGATTTTGTTTTCGAGACCGATTTTATACGACCGATGTCGTATTTTTTTGTTCGAGAATGTTCTCGAAATAAATAATATACCTAATGTATACAAACCGCCATATCCCAAACAAAAGTGCGCCCTCTTGTATATTAGTGCATAATCTGTATTTATCATTTAAAACCGTTACCTAGCTATATTGTTCTTTCGCCACCAACAGATGCCACCAATAATATTACACATACAATAAAATAGTCGTTTCCTATAAAAATCATCATAAATAATTTAACAGATAATAGAACAATCTTAGATTTTAGTTACGATATTGTAATACACGATAATTTATCAACATAATACCCAATTAAAAATGGCTTACACGGTATTATTCGGTTATCATATTTATGTTATTATTAAGCCGGTGATAACCTGTTTGCACTTAGAGCTTTTTTCTAGGTACTTGGATAAGCAAATAATTTGTTTTAAACTCTTAATATCCGACAAAGAAACATAATAAAAATATACATACATTATTTTATTATGTTTCTTTGTATACATATATACATATAATAACAGAATAAAAATACTCCTTTATCATCGACTATTAAATATTATCTCTACGTTGATTTATACACCGTATAGTGACCGGTAAAGATTGAACATACAGTATAATATAACTCAAAAAGTTAGATGAGATTATGAAACAGGAAAATGTGTACACCCAAGTTAAAACATTCACTATAAAAAACAACACGTTCCGAAAAGTGGAAAGACACTTTTTATAGAACCAAAACAAGTGGACGACATTGTATCTGATTGTAATTACAGTGTCTGTTAGCGACACAAAGTGAATACATGGGTGTGTAGAGCGGTGGTGGAACGGTAGCAAGTTCCAATAAACAAGGTCAGTTATCGCCCGACATGTGTATTACACCGTGCCGCCCCGTTTCCGCGGCGTCTTTGCAATATCTTACAAACTGATCCTTCGAGCCGGATCTAAACCAGCGACCCACGCAACCCACGAAACAGGATTATTGCCATGTGAAAACTGAACTGACCTTTGTAAATTGGCGTCTTTTTTAAGGTTTTCTTTTCTAAGGTTTTTCGCATGGTGTAGGGCTTATTTTAAAACCGTCTGGCTAGCTACCACCCTCAAGTTAAAAAATTGTCGCCAAGCCCCTATGGGTATGTTCCGGCAACTGCAATTGACAGGCAATCCTTCTAGGTTAGCATGTTTACCATCATGGACATCTTAATTTAAGAACGTGAAGAGACATTTACGCAGGCCGGCATGAGAGCGGCGACTGGCGATAGATAGTTCGTCTCTCGATGGTCGCCATTGTTTTTGGATTGTACTGTGTTTACCATCAGGCATAGAGCAGTCACTATGCCGTGCTACAATTAAAAAAAATCAGGTGAGAGTGTGGTCAAGCCTAAAGAGTTTAAAAAAGCAACTAGCAACAGTCGCACCACCGCCCCAAGCAGCTATGTATTTGTATGAATTTCTTTTGTGTTGCTAATAGTGCCACTAAGAAATATTGAGGGCCACAGAGATCTGCCAGCGACTTGATTGTTGGATATATACTACCTAATTCCGAGAGGCAACAAACAAAAGGTCACCGTGTTGATCACCATTTCCATCGTCGGGTGGTGATACCGTAACGTGTGAAAAAGTAAGCATTATGCAACAACCAACAGGTGTGAAAAAGATTTCATGTTACTTACAGTCTAAGTTATAATACGAACAACGTATATTTATTACGTTATAGTGTTATTATTACAAATTGCAACACGATACATAACTACAAGATATTTAACAGCTAATTAATATACAACGGTTTCTAACAACAATTGCTATAAAATAGTACAAGATCGTAATTCTTTATTAATATACTTAGTCTGGCTATAAACACTGTTACAATTAAAAAAAATAAATATTACATTTGAATTTGGAATCTGTCATTTTTATATGATTATTCATAGAGTTTTCTCATTTTGGCGCCAGTACATTGTACAATATTTTGCGATATTAAAATGGAGTGGGGTGAATTTATTACGTTATAGTGTTATTATTACAAATTGCAACACGATACATAGCTACAAGATATTTAACAGCTAATTAATATACAACGGTTTCTAACAACAATTGCTATAAAATAGTACAAGAGCGTAATTCTTTATTAATATACTTAGTCTGGCTATAAACACTGTTACAATTAAAAAAAAAATATTACATTTGAATTTGGAATCTGTCATTTTTATATGATTATTCATAGAGTTTTCTCATTTTGGCGCCAGTACATTGTACAATATTTTGCGATATTAAAATGGAGTGGGGTGATAAAGAACCAAATCGCTGTGATTGCATTACACAAAGTAGGTATGGATCCAAATGCAATATTTAAAACTCTCCATACGCTTGATATTAGTTAAAGGTTTGTGTACCGGGCTATTAATAGGTACAATGAGGCCTCCTCTGTTTGTGACAGCAAAAAGATCTAGCCGTCCACGTAGTGTTCGTACGAAAAAGGAGGTCAAAGCAGTAATGTAAAGAATTCGAAGAAATCCTGTCCGAAAGCAAAAGATTTTATCTCGGGAGATGAAGATATCACCTAGAACCATGTCATATTTTAAAAGATGTCTTAGGACTTGCAGCCTATAAGAAACGTACTGGTCATTTCTTAACTGATAATTTAAAAAAGAATAGGGTAGTAAAATCGAAACAAGTACTGAAGCGGTACGCAAAGGCAGGCCACAGAAAAAAATTGTTTACGGATGAGAAAATTTTTACAATTGAGCAACATTTTAATAAACAAAATGACCGTATTTATGCTCAAAGCTCTAAGGAAGCTTTCCAATTAGTTCACAGAGTGCAACGTGGGCACTATCCGACTTCAGTAATGGTTTGGTGGGGTATTAGCTATGAAGGAGTGACTGAGCCATACTTTTGTGAGAAAGGTATCAAAACATCGGCACAAGTGTATCAAGATACCATTCTTGAGAAGGTAGTGAAGCCCCTTAGCAACACCATGTTCAATAACTAAGAATGGTCCATCCAGCAAGACTCGGCGCTGGGTAAAAGATCGGTCTACGCAGCCTTGGTTGGAAACGAACGTTTCGGACTTCATCAGAGCTGAAGACTGGCCGTCGTCTAGTCCCGATCTTAATCCGCTGGATAATGATTTATGGTCAGTTTTAGAGAGTAGGGCTTGCTCTGAACGCCATGATAATTTGGAGTCCCTAAAACAATCCGTACGATTGGCAGTGAAGAATTTTCCCATGGACAGAGTGCGTGCTTCTATTGATAACTGGCCTTAACGTTTAAGGGACTGTATTGCAGCCAATGGAGACCACTTCGAATAAGCTTTTTATACTTGAAATTGTTTTATATTTATGTATTAAACTAACACACTATAAATTTTATTTGCAATAGAAATGTTTTTTTTCTTTGCTTCAGTATTTATGGCAAGACTAAGTATACTGCCGTTCCAAAGAAGAAGTGACGAATCTGCTGATTTGCAATATTGGACCTGATATATATATTCGGAATTAGGAAAAAAAGCGCATCCAATAGTATGTTTTTGTTCGCCTATGAGCTTCTGTTCTCAAATTACACTAAATCCAAACGAGACTTAGACGTAGTCCTCGTCAATCTTTTTGGCCGCTCTGAATATAGCCGTAATTTCGGGCTTACGCGTAATATAATCAAGTTTAATACAAAAAAGATATAAAATATTATGATAGGAATCTAAAACTGGCATTTATTGACCCTTAATTTGTTTCGATGTTATATAACCTAAATTATATGTATATAGCAACTATATTCAGAGCGGTCAAAAAGTTTGCCGAGGACTGTATACTTCGTTAAAGACGTAGACTACAGACTTCTCGATTTTTCTCCGATTTATGTTTTAGTTACATACGTCCCTTTTCTTTATTCTGAAGCTATTATTACCGTCTATAAGCATTGCCGTCTGAGACGAAATGCGAGGCCACTCCCCCACGTTTCTATCCGCCACGCCTAGCTTGTTAGGCTTGTTACGACCAGACGCGCCAGCAACAGTTGTTTCAGTTTCACGGAAAGATTTCATTGCATACGTATGCAGTTTGGGTTATGGCCTCAAAAATATAATCGTGTCCAAAATACGAAAGTTTAGTATAGCTGCTCGAATTGTGCCCTTGGAGTCTACCGTGCACCCATAAATGTTTGAGTTCTATAGCTAAATCAAGCATCTAACTGCGACTTTGCACTCGCTTTTTAAGCTATAATTATTTTCTATTTGTTCTTGTACTTTATATGTGATTGTTTGCGAATTTAATACATTTTTAAATTTTATTATTATTTTTTATATTTTTTTTTTATATTATAGGAGCCGAACGAACAGGTGGGTCACCTCATGTTAAGTGATCACCACCGTCCATGGACACTTGATGTTGTAGGGGATTCGCAAATGCGTTGCCAGCCTATGTTTGGTGGAGCAGGAATGGGAAGGTGGGCTCCCAGCGCTCTTACTGACCGACGGAAACGAAACAATGCAAACATTGTTACTTCACGTGGGTGTTTCTGTGGGTCGGGTGGTAGTACCCATTCATGCTGAAACCAGTAATAGTTTCAGCGTGTCTCTACCACCTACTAAATTTAATCATTACATAGTATAAAACAAAGTCTCCGACCGCGTTTGTCTGTCTGTCTGTTCGCGATAAACTCAAAAAACTACTGAACGGATCTTTATGCGGTTTTCACCAGTGGATAAAGTGATTCACGAGGAACGTTTTGGTATATAATTTGTCCAGGATTTTTTTATAATCAGCGCGGGACAACGTCTGCCGGGCCCGCTAGTTATAAAATAAGAAAGTAATTTTTAAATGAGACAAATTTTCCTTGTATAATAATATTCCGTATATAATTCCATAATAGGTTTGGTATGCCGTTTTGTGTCCGTTTAGTCCGGACATACAAAAAGACAGATATCAACTGTATATACAGAAATACATTTACTAGTATAGATAAAAGAAGGTGACACTGTATTCGCGGTCATTTATTTTGTAATTTCAGTAGATTATATGCCTACATAACAGATTTTTTATCGCCCATTGTGTACATTCAAGTCAAATGTCATACAATCAATATTTATCTCACCGAATGGGTCACATAACTATGTATTTCGAATAAGTTCGATACTAGTTTTTATCAGGCTCTTGTATTGTCATTGAGTAGCTTTTTTTTCATAATCGTACTTTATTTTACTATATATTGTGCAATATTGGTGACATCTTGGGAAATACGGTTAATGTACTCAAGTGGGTGGGAATTAATAATACGGAATAAGAATTATGATGGCATGTCCAAAAATTCCCTGGAAAGTTTTAGAAGTTTCCAGAAGTTCCACCATCTATTCAAGACACTGAAACCATTATAAAATGATAGAGGTCTGCGATTGTGCGCTCGTTACAAATAAAAATCGAAGCGGTCATAAGGACTGCCGGCAGAAGCGACAACTCAATATAATAGAATAATTGTGCTCTGTTTTGAAATTTGAAATGAATTACAGTGTGATTTATTTAAATTTCGTAATTTATAAATTGAAATCTTTAACGTTAGTCTGATTTTCACATCTATTGGCACTCCGAGCAGTAATTATATATAGTTCATGAATTAATCTACACTAATATTATAAAGAGGTAAAGTTTGTGATTTTCTCAGAAATCTCAGTAAGAGAGTAATTCAGAGGTAATCTCAGAAACTACTGGCAGATTTGAAAAATTCTTTCAGTGTTAGAGAGCTCATTTATCAAGGAAGGCTATATATCATCACGCTAAGACCAATAAGAGCGGAGCGGAGCACCAATGAAGAATGTTTCGAAATCGGGGTTCTTTCCTTTTGAGAGTTTCCGCTGCGTGTTAGTTCGTTAAGTGATGTTAATTGAAAATGATAAAATAACTGAGCCACAGCAACTCTTGCCCGGGTCAGCTAGTATTATAAATACAAAAAAAATGTTTTTTGTTTGTTTGTTACGCTTAGAAACCTTTATTAGTCAACTGAACATTATGACAATTTGCACACACGTCGTCAAGGATCCAGAAATGAACATCGTTTGCTTGTCGTCTAAAAAAAAGTGTGTGTGTACTTATGTACACGCGTTAGAAGTTTACTTCTTTGGCGTAACAAGTTAAAAATCTTTTAAAAAATGTTATCTTTCGCCTTATTCTACGTTTGTAGATAAAACGTCACTAACAATAGAAAAAAAGGTATTTAATACATTGAATGTTTTAATACAAAGAGATACAAACAACAAATACAAAGAAACGAAATGTTGACTATAACTAACTTCAGGGCGTCGGGTTTTCGTGACGGTGTGCGCGCGCATCGTAAAAATTTACTCTCATCATTTTTCCCTAACGCGCCAAAAGAAGTATAACTTTAAAAATGGACGGTACTTTATAGAATATTAGCGTTTGACCAAAATCTTATCTAATGTTAAATAACGGTATGGTTTAAAATGGTAAACACGCTAAACCTAGAGGGAACTGGCTCACAAGTGCAGCTACCGGAACACACCCGAAGGTGCTTGGCGACATACTTTCAAATCTGGTTGTAGGTGGTAGAGCCACGCTGAAGCTATTATTGGTTTCAGCATGAATGGGTCGGCTTGCCCGGGGTACTACCACACTCTCGCAGAAAACCGACCTGAAGTAACAGTGCTTGCATTGTTGCGTTTCGTTCGGTAAGTGAGAGCGCCGGATACCCAACTCATCTCCCCCTCCCCTCTTCTCCACTGCCCCCTCGCCCAAACACAGGCTGGCAACGCACTTGCGACTCCAGTGGTGTTGCAAGTGTTTATGGACGGCGGTGATCACTTAACATCAGGTGATCCACCTGCTCGTTTGCCTCCTATGATATAAAAAAAAAATGATGGTGGTAGCTTAAACCAGGTGACTTTAAAAAAACCCTAACATACTATGGTTTCGTCACGATGTTTCTCCTTCACCAGAAGTTCTGACTCAGTTGCAAGGATTCGAACCTATGTCCATCGACGCTGTGTCCGAACTAACTGTGTCCAACTAAGCCAGTGGTGCACAACCTTTTTTTTAAACGGGCCACAAACACGTTTTTCGATTATGGTGTCGCGGGCCGCGAACTACAAATATTTAGGTATCAAATAAAAAAGACGTTCTACTTGGCATACTGTGGATTCACCGTGCGGGTGCCGGGTCCATCGCGTGGCAGCGAAAGAAACTCCGAATAGTTCCCGAGGCTTGTGACACGGGTGTAGGTTTAAGGGGTCCCTTTCCTACGTACATTAACACTCACCTTAACTGCTCGTGTTTCTCTCCCTGCCTAACCAAATCTGGTATGAACCTGCTAACGCGGCTTCAGAGGCTCGATCTATTATAGAACTCGCTGCAGTTCTGGAAAGACCGAGGTCTTTCAGCAGGCTGTAGAGAGATTTTGCTGGTATACCTCTCGCTCCCACTTCTACGGCATATAGATTAACTATATAACCGTTTTTAGTCAACTCGTTTACAAAGTCGTAAGTAATTTAAAATTAACAACGCATTAATGTAGCGAAAAATGGTTGGCCAATAAAACAAGCTTGGTATAATCCTTATATCATAAGGAACGCATTGCGGTCGGGTCATCTGGGTTCTATTTAATTTACTCAGCGTACTCACAATTTTTCTGATGGGCACGATATTTAAAATAATTGAAAAAGAAGTATAATCGGGTGGACCAACTACAAAGACCAGGCGCGGCGGGCCGCAGATTCGGTATGGCTGAACTAAACCATAATGGCTACAAATGTGTCCATAAGTTGTCACATTAGTTACCGAAGTGTATTTTGTGAACAGTAATAATTACTCCAAGTTTGTCATACAATATTGTAAGATGCAAGTTGATAACAGAATGACGTAACTTATCTCACGACTGATAAAATTAAATATAATACAGAAACTGGCGTAACGACCGACTGATCACCGGCGAGCTACTTAGGCTTAACAATGAGCGTCACTTTTTTTTATCAAACATTTTAAAACGAAAATGTAGGTGACAACTTATAATAAATATTAACTTCCGTTGTACGGCAGCGAAACGTGGCCGGTCCTAGGCAGACATGTCCAGCAGCTGCACGTCACCGAGATGAAGATGCTGCGATGCAAGTGTGGCATAACGCGATTAGAACGCATACGCAACGAATACACCCGTGGTAAGCTTGGAGTCCATGACATTGCAGACAGGCTACACGAGAATCGTCTCCGCTGGTACGGCCACATAAGCCGCAGGCCTCCAGACTACGTCGGAAATAGATGTCTCAACATCACTGTACAGGCCCAAGGTCTTGCGACAGTCCCGAAAAACGCTGGCTAGACGTGGTGAAGGTGGAGATAAAGTCGAATGACCTCACACAAACGAATGCCGAAGACCGGGTAAAGTGGTTAGAGTTAAGTAGAAAAACGGACCCTGGCACCAGACCGTGGAAATGCTAGGAAGAAGAATATTGCCTTTTTTATTACATCTGTATAGGTTTATCGTTATAGGTTTGTTTTGACCATAATCTCATCTGATATCTGGTAGCTCTCTAGTGCAGCTTCGGGAACATACCAACAAGTGCTTGGCGACAGATTCTCAACTTGAGGATGGCAGCCACACAAGCGAGCTTAGAAAAAAAACCCTACTACTGTATATGATGGTAAGCACAATGCAATCTAAAAACTTCGGTGAGCTCTAAGAGACAATCCGATGACTGTCGTCGCTGTCATGCCGATTTTTTAGTCACTTGACAGTTGACTATGTCTGTGTGAGAATACACATTGACTAATCCCGAAACACGATAAACTCGAGTCACTGTGACAGGTTTGTATTAAACCTAGTGGTCACATTCCAACCCTACGATTCTACTCGTTTCCTGGATATACACAAGCTGATCCCAGAACAATTATTGCCTTTACGTCTAATGTATGGTTGTTACTTGTATAATTGGATACAGTTGATATATCTTATTAACTGACAAATGCACGCGGTAATAAAGGGCAAAAGTACTCTACAGGAAAACGACAACCCGTATGTGTGAAGAAAAACCCGTTATTCCCGTGAGTCATGCTTTACTAACAACTAATGTGCATCTTATTTATTTATTTTATTTTGGCAAGATTAACAGTTTTTTAATTATTGCTTTTTAGTGCAGACTCTTGGTCCGCACCTTTTTTTTGCGTTCGTTAATTATATTAGTCATTATTAATTATATTAATTTACTAAACTATTATCTATTTTACATTTGTTACGTTACGTTAGTTTACATTTGTTACATATATTATTCTAGCTTCTACCCGCCACTTCGCCCGCGTGGAGCAGTTACTTTGGGCTAACGGTAAAACGCAGCGGAAGTTATCAAAAGGGGAAAAATACTCCGATTTATTGAAACATTCTTCGTTGTTGCTCCGTTCCTATTGGTTTTAGCGTGATGATATATATCCTATAGCCTTCCTCGATAAATGAGCTATGTAACACTGAAATATTTTTTCAAATCAGATCCATAGTTCCTGAGATTAGCGCGTTCAACCAAACAAACCCTTTATAATATTAGTATAGATTAGCTTTTTAATATGAAAGATAAAAAATAGATTTAGAAGCATACAGACACAACACATTATTATCTATGGATATATATAGTTAGCTATACTTGAGGCACTGAACCCGTATATGTATATTAAAAAATCCATATAAATAAAAACCCATTGCCTAATGTATGTAAACACATAACTCCCAAAACGGTTGCACCTATTCGGATAGTACGTTTTTTGTTGTGTAAATAATTATCAAGGTAAGGTTTGTATAAAATAAGATGTTTAAAAAATCGCACTTTTTTTTCGAACTGACTACGACAATTGATTGCGAATTACATGTATCAGGCAACAACCCAAGCCGAGGTGTGCCGTGCATCCTTGAGCTAGTTGTCAAATAAAATCGGCTGAGTGCCTTAAGCGCACGCCTTAGTAGTCCGGTGAAGCTGTTAAGACCTTGCTAGGTAAATAGCGTAGTCAGTTCGAAAAAAAAAAGACTGTTGGCGTTTGTTTTTTTTTAACTTTAATGTCATTTTTGTTTGTTTAACAGAGCAATGAATGTGAGGACATCTCAGAATAGATAAAAACAAACTCATTAACGAAACATAAAGATTTACAGTTATTTAAGTGAGCAGATGCCCTAATTTCTGACTTATTTAACAATGAAGAGTAAGTTATCATTAAGCATTTAAAAATGTTTAGAATTCTTTTCTCATTAGCACGTGAACTTCACAGTTCAGTGATCACGATTAGAACAGTTAATCTATACATATAATAAGAATGTAAAGCTAATGTGACGGTACTTTTTCGATTTTTAGTGAAAAGAATAGTTGCTGGTGTCTAGGAATCTATACATATAATAAGAATGTAAATCTAACGTGTCGGTACTTTTTCGATTATCGGGGAAAAAATTGTTGCAGGTGTCTAAGAATAGAATACATTTCAATTATTTTTAGAAACGTCTGTCTGTATATCTGTCGTCTGTCTGTTTGTATGAACACGCATCACTGCTTCATATTCACATAAACCATATCCTTGGGAGTAACTTAGTCTTTGTGTCATTAAAATCGGTCCGCTCTATCAAAAGTAATTGTAACTTCAATGACGGCACGAGATACGTACGAGAAAAAAGTAGGTGATATATTCAGATGATTTTATTAGCCACTGTTTTTTGAAGTTATACTTCTTTTGGTGCGTTAGGGGAAAACGATGAGAGTAAATTTTTACGATGCGCGCGCACACCGTCACGAAAAACCGACATCCTGAAGTTAGCTATAGTGAACCTTTTGTTTCTTTGTATTAAAACTTAAATATACCTTTTTACTATTGTTAACGTCGTTTTTTCTACAAACGTAGAACAAGGCGAAAGATAAAAATTTTGAAAAGATTTTTATCCTGTTACACCAAAGAAGTATATATAACTTCTAACGCGTGTACATAAGTACACACACACTTTTTTACATTAGGTTCCACGCGGACGGAGTAGCGGACACAGCTAGTTACATATATGTTTATACGTCGATCGACTCACTCGGGAGATTTCATTGAAAGAAAACATCGTGACGAAACCATAGGCATGGTGGTAAAACTTTTTCAAAGTTCGCCTTTTTTTATATCATAGAGGGCAAACAAACAGGTGAATCACCTGATGTTAAGTGATCACCACCGTCCATAGACACTTGCAAACACTACGGGAGTCGCAAGTGCGTTGCCAGCCTGTGTTAGGGGGAGGAGGGTGAAGGGGAGGGGAGATGAGGTGGGCCTCCGGCGCTCTCACTGACCGAACGATGCGCAACAATACGATCACTGTTACTTCACGTCGGTTTTCTGTGAGAGGGTGGTACTACCCCGGGCGAGCCGACCCATTCATGCTGAAACCAGAAAAAGCTTCAGCGTGGCTCTACCACCCTCAAGTTGAGAGTCTATCTCCAAGCATTTGTTGGTGTGTTCTGACAGTTGCATTTGAAGGCCAGTCGCGGTCTAGGTTTAGCCTGTTTACCACCTTACACCACATTATCATTTCACATCAAATAAAGTTGTGGTCAAACGATTTAAGTAAGTAATTTAAGTCTCATGTAGAGAAATACCTTTTCATTTATCATATACCCAGATGAGCTCGATTAAAAAATTTGTAGGTACGGGAACGTACCCAAACCACGTAACCCAAATTTGTCAACTATTTAACCCCCTCCGAGCCCCTAAACGGGCACGTGGTTTGGATACGTTCCCTATCGCCCGCGAATTTTAATATTTTGAAACATATTCCAAAGTTGTTTTTTTTTGTACGAAAAATAACTAAGTATCAGGACAAAATGATATTTTTGGAAGGTTACTCAAGGATTTTTTTAATTTTATTTTGATTAATTTCGATGCTTCAAGCAATGAAAATGTCATAGGGAACGAAAATACGCCTTGACATAGAAAAAAAATATTAAATTCGGTGAAACTTATGAATTTTTCGTATTCAAAAAACCTTAGCGAGAGAGAAATAAAAGAGAAACACAAATGTTGACCATAGCGATAAATTAAAAATGGATGGAGTTGTAAGCGCCATTTTTTTTCGTCCTGATTTTGAATGCGAGCTATTTAAACATATACCCCTGCCACAACAAGTATAATTTTCTTTAAAAAAATACATATGTGTAATGCACACACGGGAGAAGTGCAACCTTCAAAAAGAAATCGCGACTGTTCTCCAATACCCGAAGGCAAACGAGACACTGCTCTCAACTCTACTTGACACAGTGTTTATCTCCACCACTTTTCGTCACAGATAACGGTTGCAGATCAGAATTTTATAGCCATCCCATACGAAGTGTCATTTCAAAAATGTAATTCCGTATTTTATCACAATTTATCTCCAGTACTCAAAGTGAGCACAAAATTATTTAATTCAGCACTATATTTAGGTCACAAAGTATTAACATTGCAGTAATAAAAGACAGAAAAAATTTAATTACTTCCAAGTACAAATAATTTCAACATATAGTTATTTAAATCAACTCTAACCTCCAGAAACTTTAGTAGTGGCCAAATTGTCATTGAAACCTTTTTACGTATTTTTGATTGGTGAGGAAATCACATGACACTGGCAGAATTGTGGAACAACTATAAATTAAATAAAAAATTGTATACCTACTAGTCGTAATATTTTCTCCTGTTTTTGGCGGCATTTTAGTTTGTCATGTAGTCAATTTTATTTTTTATTCATAATCTTGTGTTATTTGACTGTATATTTTGTAAAATTGGTGGTGTTTTACGTAATATAGTTTGGTTATTGTGCATAAGTGAAGTGAATGGACAATAATACCATGGAGTATGAATTTTGAGATGCCAAACTCCCTGTAAAGTTCTAACAAGGGTGCCACCATCTTGTTGGAACATTGAAATGATCACACGACACTTCTAATATTATTAACTAATCGACAATGGCAGTAATAATATGGAAGGTTAGTTGCCAAAAATAAAGATTAAAAAAAAATCTCCAGTATGCGGCAATTACATTTGGTATGTGTTCAAAATGATGCAACATGCATTTGTATCGTACAATACTTTTGCTCAAGGAAAACTATATACTGAAATTGTGGCACAGTAACAGGTCATTTCAGTACATACTCAACTGTGAATATGCGCTCTGAAGCTACAATGTCATTGTCAAATGTCTACTGATGTGTTTTATAATGTAACTTTTCAATCAGTCCCATTTAAGCTAAGTTAAACACTGTTACTAGAAAAGAAATGAGAATGAGATTGATTACTAACCTACAACAAATGAAAAAGGATTCTTATATATACCAAATTACTAGCACACACCTCTTGATTGCCAAATTCAACAGGTTCAAAAGGTCAACCCAAACCAAACTTCTATGTAAGGTACACTCCAATAAATCAAGAATTTATTTAATTATATGTTACAATCCTAGTATAATTACATAACATAATGTATCTAAGTATATAGATGGAGTCATTACTCTCGGTAATGAGACTGTAGACCGAAAGCTAGAGATATTCAAATTTAACAATGTGATAATATTTAAGTATAGAAAAGCCACCATCGTTTTGAAAAGTATGTATGTTACTGAGAAGATGAAGTCAATAAAAGTTTATATACATGTCTTTTATATCTATCTATATTTTATGCCTTTAGAAAATAGTTTCTAGAGTTAATTACTCATGATTAATTAGAATTAATTGGTAGCAATGATTAAGCAACTTCTTATCAACTAATAAAAAAATAGAAGATAACTAGGTCAGTCCTAATATCATCATTTTGATAAAAATGAGAGAAAACATTACAATAAGGTTTATATACACAATCCTAACTAACATTATAAATGTGAGTCTTTTTTTTATACTATAGGAGGCAAACAAACAGGTGGGTACGCCTGATGTAAAATGATCAGCCGTCCATATACACTAGCAACACCAGGGGAGTCGCAAGTGCATTGCCAACCTGTGTTTGGGGGAGGGAGGTGGTCCTCCGGCGCTCTCACTGACTGAACGAAACGCAACAATGCAAGCACTGTTAATTCACGTTGGTCTTTCTGTGGGTCAGTGGTACTACCCCAGGTGAGCCAAGCCATTCATGCTGAAACCAGTAATAGCTTCAGTGTGGCTCTACCACCTACTTGTTTGCTTGTTACTCCTTCATTACTAACTTGATCCTTATCAAATTTTTCATACACATTGCCAGGAGTACAGAAAAGGCCATAGAGTACGGAAAAGTACTGTCCCCTAAGTATAGGTATATATCACATGTACATTACAGCTCACAAAGGCATAAACAAAAATATGTATTGAACAGTAGTATGACTTAACGATTATCTGTAATGAACTTCTTAAATATGCAATTAACCATATAGTTTGGACATGTGACTGAATATAGAATGCTAACAAAAATGTTAACGTTTTGGTGAACCTTACAACTGGGTCATTAATCACAATTTAGCAAGATGATATATATGTTGCAAAATTATTCTATATATTATCTTTCAGTGGTCTAACATCGACTATACAGAAAAAAACTTTTCATTTTTTTATTTACAACATTAAAAGAAAAAAAAAATAAAAAAAATCAGTTGAAAAACAGAGGAGATGTTCTTAAAAAAAGTACTGGGACCTCATTGCAACTCTCAATAATAGAGGTTTCTCATTTATCCAGGTCCCATTTAACCAAGTTTCACTGTATTATGGTTGAATTTCGACCAGCAGTTTGGATTTAATTCATAATTTCCATACACAGATTATACATTCAAATTGGAGGTTAGGTGAGAAATAGCTCATGGTGTCCTACATTCAACTAATCATCATCTAATTGTAACAGATAAATGTACATTAATTTTCTTTCAAGAATGTTCCACTTTTCAGTATTCAGAGGTTATGAAAATTAATTGTAATGCTATTACAAGAAATACATTTTGTTTATTTTAAAAGCAATGTCATATTATTTTCATAGTAAATGTTACATTTTTAATTTATAGCAAGTGTCTATGGCGAATACTGTCCAGTAAATAAAATTACAAAAAATATAAATATTAAGGGGAAAAAACAGTAACTTTTTAATTTTTACAAAGAAAAAGATAAAAAAGACTATTCATATTAAGTAAATAATTTGATAATTAAATATATCACTATTATAATAATAATATTTTGTTATTTTGTATAGGATCTTATCACCTGTGATATCAATTTTAAGATCAGCTCTATAAACATCTTCAATTAGCTAGATTTTAATTTGATAAATTGATTATTTAAGGGGTTTACTGTTTTGATAAAGGATTATTTAGTTGAATCGATTTCTAGTATACTATTTGTAAAACTGGTTAGATTTTGAAAACATCATTTCTTATATTATATTATATGTAACAGATTTACTTCAAAACTTTCAACTAAGTTATGTCTGAGCCATAAAATATTGTAATTACAATTCACCTACAACAATGTTTCACAAAGTGCTCCATAAGGACCCCTGGGGTTGTATGTGATGTTAAAAGAGGTCTAAACCATTTCACATATTTTTAATGCTTATGAATGAGATACAAACACAGGGGCAGTTTTCTTTTGTTTTACCAAAACGAATATACATCCTTGCACACACTAGGAATATTAAGTACAAAATTTTGAATATTCAGAAGAATTTATACTAAATAATACTCCTAAACATAATTGTAATAAAGTAATTTCAATAGGTTTTACTTTATGATAAATGTTTATTGTGAGGTGAGGTTCATGGCTAAACTTTTGTTATGGTAAGCAGGTCATGATCAAAATCAATGTGATAATCACAGGTCTGGTTCATATAGAAGGGAGCCAAGACTCACCAGCAGGTGGGCGTGGCGTTATCCACCGTGTCCTGGTTGGGCTGCGAAGGAGACTCGGCTCCCCGCGCGCCACCCGCCACTGATGAAGCCGTGGTGTCGCTCTGCCCCTTCAGTGCGCCCGCATCCTCACTCACAAAGGGCACACGAGACACGCACTGCTATTATCTTGCCCGAACTGACACTAGTTGCATCTCAACCTGAAATCACCACCACACTACTACACTCGGCACTTAGTTTCACGACTGTAAAACGTTCCGACCGTCAACACAGCGCTGCCGCGACCGCGACCCTCGAGTTCACGCCCAAATATCACAGCGCGAGATTTTATCCAACTAAAAAATGGCAACCTTTGGCAGTAATGATCCACCTCGTCTCGCACGTCCACCATATAACACCGTAATATTTATAAACTTTCACGGTTTAATTATAGACCAGACGTTACTATTAACGTTTGGACATAAGTAAAAGCTGAGAAAATAATATTTATAAATAGCTTTGAATTATTTTGATACGAATCTATATCAGTGTATCTTTGCATACACACCCCTGTTTCGGGTGGAGTGGTTCCTCTTCTTTTACTTTACGATATGTCGGACATATGTTAATTAGCACGAATCGGATAATAAATGTACAATTAGATGACCTACACCCTGATAACTACAAAGACATTTTATAGCAATGACAGCGGATCCGTATCGGCTTCACAGAATCTGTAAAGAAAAAAATCATGTCGCCTTCTATGATATTGCTAGGTCTTTGTATTGTCATTGTAATTTCATAAATGTATACAAATACTGTCTATTTTATAAAAAATAATTATATTACAAATCAAAAAATATATATAACGATGATTTTGTTTTTATAAATAATGTAGCAATTTTGTTGAAAAATTCCTGATTTTTATTCAGGTGACAACAAACTCGACAAATATATATTCTATGACTTTTGAAACAATAAGAAATATTTTTAGCTAACTAAATTCGAACTCTATTTTTTTTACATCTGATGTAGTTATTTATCTGTACTGATTACATATTCATTCTATTTCATTCATTCATTCAAAGCGCGGTTTTAACATATGAGGTAGTGCTCGAGTTTATTTTGTGAAAATATAAACGATATTTATATAAAAAATACATTGGAGCTGTGGACGTCATGGCAAAATATAGTAAAACTTTAATTCTAATAGCTTCTAAACTCGGACTTGCAGATGAAGAAAAAGTGTTAAGGTAAAGCTAATGTAGTTTCAGTTATATCGTCAATTCAATAATATTTTGAAATTAATAGTTTCTTTTGTTATTGTTTATGTTTTTGTTGATTTAGTTATTTTGATATAAGTTGAGTATGCGCTTGTTTCGATAATGTATTTTCTTGAGAAAAAATATTGTATACTAATTATAAACAAATTAGGTAGCTATTTGGTTTAATGCTTGTGTAAGTGTTATATTGGTGTTTTCTCTTATAATATCAGCAAAGCTGCAGAGTTCGAGCGTCTCCTTCTCACTAAATCCACAGCTGGCAGCAACATGACAGTCACAAGTAAAATTGTTATTTGTTTAGACTTAGCTGCCAACATTCTAGGAGCTGAATTTGATGGAGTAAGTATAAACGAACACAATATTACTCACGTTTTTCTACTATACTGCTGACCCTTTTTGGCGGACATTTTATTTTCCTGTATCCAGACGTACTATGAAGCTGTTCCATAAATTTTTGACTACCCCTCAACTGTACTTTTAGTGTATGTCTCATACTTAGTTTATACAATTAATGTGTGATATAGTACATTCAATATTCTTAATTATATTTGGCATCTTGTTTTCTTTGCCATACTTTAATTTTAGTTTTTATAAATTAATTCATTTTCACTATTTTCGTTTATTCTATTTTTTTCTTTGTCTAATGTTTTTCAATTTCTTTTTTGTATCAGGATGCAAACGAACAGGAGGGTCACCTGATGTTAAGTGATCCCCACCATCCATAGACACTTGCAACACCAGAAGAGTCGCAAGTGTGTTGCCATCCTGTGTTTGGGGGAGGGTGAAGGGGGTTTAGGAAGGGGGAAGGGAGGTGGGTTATCTGCTCTCACTGACCGAACGAAACACAACAATGCAAGCACTGTCACTCCATGTCGGTTTTCTACAAGAGGATGGTACTACCCCGAGTGAGTCGACCCGATCATGCTGATACCAGTAATAGCTTCAGCTTGGCTCTACCACCTATACAAGTCTCAATATTTTCTGTTATATAAATTTAATTTTTTATTATTATTGATAGTGTAAATTGTATCTACGTGCTAAAGTGTTGTAGGTATTCAGTCTAGTTCATTCCTTTTTATTATTGTAATTATATTATTCAACGAACTGTTGACTGTTGTTATATCCAAATTTGTAAATAAATACAAAGGTGTTGAAGTAGGGAGTTGGTAGGTAAAGTAAGCAAGTGGTAAAAATGAGAAAAATAAAACTCTGATTAATCCTCATGAGTTTGGTTACTTTAAATTCACCTAAGAATGGTAATAAAATGTGTATTAACATTTTGTTAACTAACAAAATTGCTTAGAAAGTATAAAGTCACAAATTTTTTAATTAATTAAACTAGTGATTGTCTAATTGTTGAATGTCAACTGTAATTCTATAATTTTTCAAGTTTCAATATATATTATAAGATGAACTTTCCCCAAAGAAATCCTTTATGACACAAAAGCTCATCGATATCTACTAAACAAAAATATAAAGAGAAGCAGAGAAAGGTAGCTAATCCTTATTCTGACTAATATTATGAATATATTTGTGAGTTTATTTGTTACACATTCACATTTTAACTACTCAAGGAATCATCATAAAATTTAAAAAAAAGTTGTCAGAGTTACAAAAACAAATAAATAATAGTTTAAAAAAACTAAAAAAACACTTTCATAAAAAATCCAACTAAAAAACAGAAAATAAAATTTAATAAATTTGGATTAAGAATAGTGTAAATTAGAAATAAATGTATATTTAGATATAGGTAACTTTTCACCCAACAAAATGTGATATTCACGAGGCAAGAGATCAAATCAATTTTAATGCAAGTGAACGTGCAAGCAAAACCTTGATTTTATATATGGTAGAAACGCGAACTTACCAATGTGTAAAAACTATCAATAGTCATGTATTCAATTCGTTTTTCCACCATCTATGTATAGGTCTTTTCAACATCGTTCATTTGTTTTAGAAAATGGCAGTAAAATACTCTGGCCTCAAAGGCCCAGCATATACAAACTGCAGGAAGTTTGTAGAGAATTTATTACAGATAAACAGTGAAAGAATGACAACATCTCTACTCTGTGTAGCATTACAATGTGGTTCTGTACAGCAACTAGCTGATAAAATACTCCATGGTTATCAAAAGGGATCAAAAATGGTAATAATATTTATGTTTCGACAGTCAAACTTTATTATTCTGTACTTTGCTTCACAACACAAAGAGTATAAGAGTTGTAAGGGTTTTAACTCATTTTGGTTTTATAAAATTAACCACATTATTAGATTTAACTGTATGATTTCAAGTTTGTTTTTAGATTAAATTATTAACAGGTAACATAGAAGTAGTATAAATTCATTTAGATTATTAATTAATTGAGTTGAATTAAAGTATAGCCATAAATATTACAGCGGCGACCGGCGATGGATAGTATGTCTCTCGGTGGTCGCCATTGTTTTTGGATTGTACTGTGCTTACCGTCAGGCATAGTACAGTCATTTTGCTGAGCTACAATATAAAAAAAATTGTTAATATTAAAGTAACTTACATTTGTTTGTTTTAGGAAATCGATTTGAATCTACCTCAGTATGTCTGCATGGCTGTCTACCAAGCGTGTAGGTAATTATGTATTAAATAATTTTAATTATGGTACTTTGTCATAATAGACTTAAGTGTAAAAGTATTGGCCTACCCTGGGTCTCTATTTTTGGTCACGAACTCTCACAAAAACACCATATTTAATATTATACCAAAATTTGTCAAGTAAATAAGAAACAGTATAGGGTTCAAGGTATCTATACAAAAAATAGAAACAAGGCCTCTACTCAAAAAGACCATTCAAGTGGGCAGCTCCATACATATTTAGCTTTCATTTCTAAGCATCAGAGGTAGCAATAAAAATAAGTTGGTTTCACATATTTTGTCGAAATGTTAGTTTAAATAATGTGAGATGTGACTATCTGTGAAACAATGAACAGTCTGGAACTAGCCTTATTTAGTTGCACTACCAGTACTTTGATGGTGTTATAGTTATCCATTTTATTCTTCAGATATTCTTTCCATTGTAATGTGGTCTAACCTTAAAATCCTTGTATGAAGCGGTTTTAAAACGGAGGAGGTTTTCAGCTTTGCTTACAATGGGACTTTGGGTTCCGAAGATATGCTATAGAACTTTTCAAACTCCTTTCCAACACTCAAACAAATGTATAGTTATTAAGAAATTGGAAGGCTTATGACAATCTAAAACTAGAATACGTCTAGGTGGGACTATGGTCAAATATGTTCTAGTGCATTTATACAGAGTGACTGTTTAAAGGTTAACCCTTTAATCGTGGGGTAGTTCATGGTCACATTTAACGTATAAAGTAATAATATCAAAACAAACACTAATAGACAACAAAGAGAACCTTTGTTAAAGTTTGTTTTAAAACTTAAAATAATGGGAATGATACTTTTATACGTAAAAAATCACACCTAGGTTCAATGAACAGAATTGAAGAAGAGCTTTTCAAGGGTAATCATTACATAACTGCTTATTTTCGAAACGCCGCACGGTCAAACAATGGGACGGGGACGCGGGCCGAGGTGCGGGACGCGTCCCGGACTGTGCGGCAAAGTAGCGGCACACATTGAATGCGATGATTAACCGCGCTTTTTGCGTAAATCATCTGATGTAGAGTGAATATCCATTTTGCTTTTCTCGGGTTTAATATAAGCACCTATTTTCTTAATTGATTTAGAACCAGAAACGACTAGTGATTGTCCTGTATAAGTAATGCGCCGTCTAACCTAAGTCCCAGTATAAAGTAAACTGTTTGAAGGCAGTTGTGATAAAAATTTCTTGTTTATATGAGAATGAATATTAAACAAAATTTAAATATTGTTTTTAATAGTAATTATGCTTTCAAATAATTATAAATAATGGTGGTCTACTGGTTCGACGGGTGGAATATCAAACTAATATTTGCAGTGATACATATATACGAGCTTCGATGTTATAAAGAATTTCTGTTATCCGCAGATAGGAACACCGGCATGTGCCAACGAATTTTTCAGAATTCGTGTATATTTATTAATTTAAATTGGTAACAGTATCGGCTGACGGTGAAGGAAAACATAGCGAGGAAACCTGAACCTGAAAAATATTCTTGTAGTACCACTGTATGTGGGAAATTATAGAAATGTGGATTGCTCTGATTTGAAATTGAAAATACGTCGTGGACTGTCATGACGATTATGGCCTTCCTCCAGGAAGAGGCCTATGGTCCTGCAGTGGGCCTCTTACAGGCTAATGATGATAATGATAAAAAAGCACAGTGATTGTTACACATTAAAGGATGTATTTATATAATTTCAGAATAAACAAAATAAAAATATCAAAGGCCAAAATCATAGAGAAATCAAGATTAAAACCATCACAGTGGAATAAGCTTGATGCTGATTGGGCCAAATTTGTAGATGAAAATTTTGCAGCGGCTAAAAAGAAGCGGAGTCAGAATACCGAAGCTGTTGCTAAGCATGGTTAGATAGCTTTATTACATTTTATATTTACAAATATGTGATATTAGATTCTGTCCACAACTTCGTCTGTTTGGAATATTTACTTTGGGCTAACACTAACATGCAGTGGAAACTCTTGAAAGGAAAAAAAAACGATCTCAAAACATTCTTCATTAGTGCTCCGCTCCTATTGGTCTTAGCGTGAGGATATATATAGCCTATAGCCTTCCTTGACAATCCTTGAACTAACACCGAAAGAGTTTTTCAAATCAGACTAGTAGTTCCTGAGATTAGCACATTCAACAAAACAAACTCTTCAGCTTTATAATATTAGTATAGATTTTAATGCCTATATCTGGAACTAGGTATTTGGTAGCCAGCCTGTAAACTGATTTTATTCTGGATGAAAGTTATGTCCTCTTTTGTACTCTGAAACTGTGTATGCAAAATTTTATAATAATCAGTTACGTGGTAAAGTGTAACAAAACAAAAACATCCGTACATTTGTAATATTAAGTAGGATGTTTGGTATTAGACATAGGTTAAATAACTTTAAATACTCATTAAGACTTTTATATTTTAAACCTAATTAAGTCTTTGCACTTGAAGTTTTTTTTCATTAATATTACCAACAACTCGAAACCGCGATTGTATGCTGTTATTGCGAGCATAACGATCCGCGAGCCGCAACACTCATTTGTCACCAACAGCGAAACCCCCTGTAACTAGTTTTTACGATTTCTTTTTGTTCTTATGATAAAAATAGAAAATTATTTGCATTGTCTCCGTGGGGGTCCCCTCGAGCTTGAAGGCAAATTTTTAATGGCTTCGCTCCGGAGCCCTCGAGTGCAAAGTGTTAATTATAGATATAACATAGATGTTGGTATATATGAAATCTATATATTCCAACACAGTTTAGCCAATCACCATGAAATTGACACTTTCTTACAAGAAAATGGTTTTTATGATGTCCAGTATACTATAACTTGCTACCAGGTGGAGCTACAGTATGTCAACTTCTTTACCGTTCAACTGATCTTCACAGATGAATACATAGAATGGTTTAGCGTTGTTCGTTTCGCTATAACTCACCATCAGATAGCGTTGCCATTATTACAACAAATAATAACAAAGCCTGTACAGTACAACTAGTTAAAATAAAAATAAAAGTGTAGAAGTGAAATCTTCAAAAAATGATAAAATATTCATATAAACGATACACGCGAACAATATATCACGCAGGTTATGACGCCTTTACCCAAGACTTCGTAATACGCAGGCGCACATACACAAATATAAACATACATATGTACACTCTACTAGAGCAAGTATTAGGTGATGTAATATTAAATGAGAAGGCTGCAAACATAACAAGCACTGTATAATGTATTCTATCTCATTCTCTCATACGTTAAACCTATAGATGCATATGTTTGTCTCTTTCTAATGTAATAGCAGGGCTAAACAAGTTTTCAATTCAATAATTTGTGTCTGTTTACAGAGGAGATTATTGAACATATGGAGGTAGATACAAATCAGAAAGAACACCCGACAGAAACTCAAATAGAACCTTACGAGGACTGGAAACGAAGAATGCTGGAAACAGCTTACAAAGAATTGAGTGAACTTGAAAAGGCAGAATTTTCTAGAAACATGGATAAAGTAGCAACACCTCGACGATCACCTAGGAAGACACCACAAAAATATTCACCTTACAAAGGTGCAGGCAATGTTAATAGTGTCAGATTATTGTTTTAATAAATTAATAATGCCATACTCTGTTTTTAGACTGATTTTCAATCGTACAGAAGTATATGAAAAAAAATAAAAGTTTATATACCAAATGTTCTTCATAGACTAAGTAGTTTCATTTTAATTATGAAAGTTTTTTTTTTTTTTAACTTTATTTTTGGCAACCAATCTTTTAGATTATTACTGCCATTGTCGAGTAGTTAATAGTATTACAAGTTCTTCTTCCATTCCATTTTTGGCAACCAGTCTTCTAGTAGACTATTACTGCCATTGTCAAGCGAGTATCGATATTACAAGTTTCTTGATATAATTTCAATGAACTAACAAGATGGTGGCCATCTTGTTAGAACTTTCCATGGAGTTTTTGTGGCATCTCAGAATTCATGGTCCGTGGTATTATTTTCCATTCTCTTCACTTATGCACAATAAACAAACTATATTACATAAAACACCACCAATTTTACACAATATATAAGTAACACAAGATTATGAATAAAATATAAAATCCACTACATGACAGACCAAAAGCCCGCCAAAAACTCAAAAGTTTAACTTAGGAATTTAATCTTAACAATTATTTAAAATTGGAATGTCTCTTTGTAATGTCAAAATAACAAAACAACAACAAAAATCTTTTTACTAATTGAATATGGAAATATATAAAAACTTTTAACAAAAAAAAGAAATTGAATTTATATCTGTCCGTTTCTTTGTTCCGGGTAATATCCGAAAGTGTTGGACCTATTTTGTCTTTTACTAAAAAAATACTTTTATCGTAGAAAAACAACTTAGGTTTCTGCTGAAAAATAATTCTTGATAAATACAAACGCAAACAAAGTCGCGGGCCGTTCCAGTTTTACATATAAATTTCTAAATTATTGAAATTGTAAATAGATGTTCCATGCAGAGTGGTAATCTATCTGTGCTAGATTGGACCAGTACACTACGATTACATATTGATAAACCTAGTATAGTTAGTCTTTTTGGGTTTTCGCGTTTCGTAACCAGTCCAACCAACCAACCAGTAACTATATGACAGTAGGGGCATTTCAAGTGACAGGATAACGAATAAAAGGGAGGTTCTAAAATTAATTCATATTCAGTACAATTGCACTTCTATTAGGTATGAATGTGAATGCACAATAGCTTATTTGCTTAGTTATACTATCTCTTAAAGTGTAGTGATACTCGAAATCCGGATGTTTGGAAGTGGTTTTTTGAACTGAGCAAATTTACAATAAAATATCAATAGTGGCGATATACTTAAAAAAGTAATCGCTCTTTAAAACAAAAGTAAAACTTGATAAAAAAACATATTTATGTACAAAATCGGAAGTAAAGATTTCAAAACGATATTTTAGTACTGCGGCAGATTGCTTTCTAATTCTTGTTTAGTTTAAAATATGACCTAAAGTACACTTATAATAAATACACTAGATTAAATGAGATTTGCATGCGTTAAGAATATATGGACCGTTTATTTTGAAAGTGGTGTAAGTCCATTTTCTTTTGTTTCGAGAAAATTAAAGGTTACTATAGTTGTTGATTTAAAAATACAGGCAAACCATATGAGGTCTGGCATTGTTTCTATTATTTTATCAACATTTAATTTGTTTATATAAATTTGTTTTTGGCTAATTAGACTACGATAACACATATTTATGTGCTGTAAATGGACTTACACCATTTTCAAAATTAGACAATTGTAAAAATCGTTTAATTTCAATTTTGAAAAATCAAATATCGCTTAAAATATACTTCATTTTAATATAATTTTGTTTACAAATACGCATAACAACACATAAAATTTTATTTTAGACGGCAATTACATTGTCATTACAAGATACTGATTACAAGAATTTACTTATTCTCTGCATGTGGTAGTGATTCAAAATATGCATGATGCACCGGGGGTATATAGGGTAGTAGCTGCTTCATGTCTTTATATTTTTCGTACGTAATAGGTCTGGCATTTTGGTACAAAGGCTCCAGGGCGATTTTTTCAAATTATAACGGTCTTCCAGGACGTAGAGGTAATAAATTGATAATTTTACTACTGTTGTTTTTGTTGTTTTTTTAATTCGCCAAAATACGGGCAAAGATACGGAGTCATACAGCCTTGTCGTATTTATTTTCTTCTCACAGGTTATGCGCTGTACATTTTCTAATACATTTCTCTAATTTTTTAATATCTATCTTTTAACTTACGAGTAGTGGAAACACGAAAGGGAAACAATGCAAATCGTCCGCGGGTGAAACCGCGGGACACAGCTAGTATAAAATAAATGAAAAATAACAAAACACTGATCGGTATCCATCTGCTATGCCACCTGCCTCTGTCAATTGGACTTACACCACTTTCATAATCGATGATTATGCAATTTCATTAACCAACCGATTTTAAGTTGTACAAAACATGGGTTTTTTTGAGAAATTAAACATGGACTAGTTATATATAAAAAAATTACATTAAATTAAGCATGAATTACGTGATAGCTCATTTTTCTCAAAAATGGACTTACACCACTTTCAAAATAAACGGTCCATATATTAATTAATGTACGTATAGGTACATATATTGCACTGCGCTGCCGTTTGACGCTTGTGTAAGTAGGTCGAGTTACAAGATAGCCATTAAAATGCAGCGATATTAGCATATACCTATCATCCTGTTTAAGCGTATTTAAGATCTTACATGATTCAGAGTAAATATTATTGAAGTAATCTTCTATCTTCTTCTATACATATAATAAAAACTAGCGGGCCCGGCAGACGTTGTCCCGCTCTGATTATGAAAAAATCCTTGACAAATTATATACTAAAACGTTCCTCATCAATCACTCTATCCACCGGTGAAAACCGCATGAAAATCCGTTCGGTAGTTTTTGACTTTCTCGCGAACAGACAGACGCGGTAGGAGACTTTGTTTTATACTATGTAATGATGATAAAGTGTCTGTATGTAATATCAAAATAATATTTTTTTACCGATTGGGTACGAAAGTATACACGCTACTGAAAACAAAAATGCAATTTTTAAAATATTTGTCGGTCTGTCTGTCTGTTTGTTCCGGCTAATCTCCGAAACGGCTGGACAGATTTTCACGGGAATTTCACTCGTAGATAGCTGAAATTACAACGGGTTACTTAGGATACTCTCAATTAAACTAGCTATTAACCGCGGCTTTGTCTGCAATGCTATCTCCAAAACGGTTGGACCGGTTTTCATGGGACTTTCACCGGCAGATTGCTGACCTTATAAAAAGTAATTTCGTTTATTTTATTTTATACTATCTGTTAACCATGGCTTTGCCCGCAATACTATCTTCAAAACGGTTAGACTGATCTTCACGAAACTTTCATTGACAGATATCTAACTTTATAAAAAGAAATTCAAGCAATTTTATTTTATACTAGCTGTTAACCGTGGCTTTGCCCGCAGTGCTATCTTCAAAACGGTTCGACCGATTTTCACGAAACTTTCACTGGCAGATAGCTGACCTTATAAAAAGTAATTCAAGCAATTTTAGTTTACACTAGCTATTAACCGTGGCTTCGCCCGCAGTGCTATCTCCAAAACGGTTAGACCTGTTTTCACGAGACTTTCACTGGCAGATAGCTGACTTTACAAAAAGTAATTTAGGTAATTTTAGTTTATACTAGCTGTTAACCGTAGCTTCTCTAACAGTACTTTCTACAAAACGCTTAGACCGATTTTCACGGGACTTTCCATGGCAGATAGCGGACTTTATAAAAAGTAATTTAAATTATTTTAATTTAGACTAGCTGTTAACCGTGGCTTCGCCCGCTATGCTATTACCAAAACGGTTAGACCGGTTTTCACGGGACTTTCACTGGTAGATAGAGAACCTTATAAAAAGTAATTGAGGTTATTCTATTTAGACTAGCTGTTACCCGCGACTTTGTCTGCATGAAATTTAGGAAAATTTCAACTCATTCTTTATTTTTACGTAATACGTAAAGAGTTCCATAATACAATTTCTTGCGGAACAGACACGCGGTTATTTTTTGTTTAGTCACAAAATATTAATTATAATAATGTGAATGTATATTAAATGTAATGTAAATGTAAATCTATAAAACAATATTTTAAGTTATTGTTTCATTAGTTCCTTATACAGTATAAGTGAGCACTGAGGTAGTTGTTATATTGTGGGTTAATGTTCGAAATACGTTGCTGATGAAAAACCTCATTTGCCACGCTGTTAGTATTTATATATCTAATGTACACGTTACATGTTACTGTAAGTGGCGTGCGTACTTACAATTGCTTTAAAGAGCATTTCTATAATTGTACATAGTCTCACAATTTTATAATACTTTAATACGAATAAAAAAAACGCGTGCGGAGCTGCGGGTACAGCTAGTATAATATAAATAAATAAGTATATATAGTAGTACATTACTTAGGGAGTGTTTAAGAGAGAAGTGAATAGAGGGAGCGATGTCATTTGTTGCGTAATCGCATTTTGTATTTGGATTTACTTTCACTTACTATCTGGAAGTCCACGCTAATAAAAAAAGACAAGAAAAAGTCTGAAACTTACAATTGACAAGAAACGTCTTTTTGAACCAAGGCCATTTTGGATCGCAGGGCCAATATAGTTGTATGAATTCCTAATCAAAAATTGTCAGTTTCTATAAGGCCATGGTTTAATCATGTCTCTTTTATTAGATTTATTACTAATTCTATCAATTATTTCAAGTTCCCGATGTAAAATAACACAACTACGAGGATCTCAAATCAATTCTTCAGACGATGTGGTACAGTTTGATGACCCGAGTCGCCCTTCGCTCGCGTATCCGACTTCACTTGGCTTTCTGTTCATATTTATGACTTTGTTGATAGGTGTTGTGGTTAGAGCTGTTATGTTGTGGATCAAAATATGTGTACCTTATAGAGTTATCATGTTCTTCATTGGAGGATTGGCCGGATTCTGCGCTAACCGCTTTCCAAATTTTAAACCTCTAGTCAATATATGTTATTTAGACGTGGATGTATTACTAATAGCTTTCCTGCCAATATTGATATTCAGTACTTCGTATAGCCTTGATTCACACTCGTTTTGGCGAAGTTTTCCACAAATCCTACTTGTCGGAGTACCGGGAGCTTTGTTAACAGCTCTGATGGCAGCTTTTATGGCTTACTATTTGATAGAATCTTCATGGAATTTTCCAACGGCTGTGCTCTTTGGTGTGATATGTTCCCCTATTTACCCTATGGAGGTAGTAAAACAATTGAAGGAGTTAAGTAGAGGAAAAAACGTCAGTGTACTTCTATTGGGAGAAGGACTGATAGGCGATGTGACTGTTATGATAGAATTCACTGCTGTCTTCGGTTATTTAGCTGTAGCCTTAACAGAGGCTTCTCAAATCTCGATACTGCTACTTCGTTACGCTGGGGGAGGAATTCTTTTAGGAATAGTGATGGGTTTTATAACTAGCGGTTTATTATCATTGACATATTACGACATGCTTTGCGCTGTGACAGTCACCTTGGCTGGTGCATATCTCACTTATTATATCGGTGAGAAGTACCTATATGTTTCTGGTTTATTGGGTACTGTCATCGCTGGGGTTATGGTGAGTAAAAAGAAGTCGACGGTGGCCGGTGACGTGGAACAAGTTGTGACAAATGTTTGGACGATATTGGTACATGTGGCCAACACGTTGGTGTTTACGATGGTCGGTGTGGTTATATTTGAGAAAGTGAGTTACGTAATAAGTGTGCGGCAGGTTTCGTTGGTGTTCGTGACGTATACAACGGTTTACGGTTCAAGGTTTGTAATTTATTTATTTTGACATAATTCTAATTTTAGAGACTATAAGAGAATGTTATATGTTAGGCCAGTGGAATGTCAATCTGATGTCTATAGGTTCGAACCCTGGCGTGTACCGACGCATTTTTCTGGACTCACGTATACTAATTTAAATTTTGGCTGACGTTGAAGGAAAATACCGTACGGAAACTTGAACCTGAGACATATTCTTGATGAGTACCACCGTATATGAGAAAATATAGAATCCTTGAATGTTTAAAATCTCCAATACGTCGTGGGCTGGCGTGGTAATTATACCCATAACTTCGGGAAGCGGCCTAAGGCCCTGCAGCTAATCTATTAGACTGACACGATGATGAAATGTGTATATATAATTTTTTATGATAATGCCCATAATAAATAATTAATACAATGTAATAAATAAATGTTTTCTCATAGAAAATGATTTTATGTTATTCATTTATATTAATTACCGCTACTAGATGGCATTATAGCATATCAACTTCGATGCCATTCAGACAATCGTGATGAAAATTAACGTGTCTACATATTTGAACACAAAATATTTGCTCATCTATTTATTACAAGAAATAATAGGAATAAATAATAAACGCGTGTAAAGGTGCGGTCATAGTTAGTATAAGATAAAAGTTACAATGCATAACGCAAGTACAGAGCGACCCGTCTGTTGATATGTTTTGCCAACCGAACCATTTGCATTCCAACGTAGTTACTACTTTATGCTAGTACAGGTTTGGCAGGAGTTCTCCTACAGTCGAACCTAACACAGGTTGTACCACTTGAAATTTAATAAGGTACTCGCTGTGGACGCCACTTCGTCCGCTTGAAACCTTATGAAAAAAAACAGCGATTAATAAAGTCATCTGAATGTATTAAGTCCATTTACTTATGTACTTTGCTCTCGTACTTAAGTCGCGTCGTCATTATAACTACAATAACTTTTGATAGACCGGACCGATTTTAATGAAACAAAGTCTAATTCGAAACCTTTTTAAAGCAAGTATTCAATACGTATTTAACTTTTTTGTAATAACACCGATAAAGGTTTACATTCTTATTATATGTATAGATGTAATTAAGACAATACCCGACGTAAAGACATAAAAAGATAAGTTAATAGTAAACCTTCGATCAACAATACCGTTGATCCAAGTAGTAAACTATTGAAGTGAGTGATGGTAGGAACTTGTAGAAAACAAACCAGACATTGTAATTAAAGCGATGACGGTTTAGTAGTCAGTGTGTACGAACATCGCGTCGATCGACGTTCGAATTTTGTCAGATGTTTTGGTGAAGAATTATCTACGTGGTGGTAGAACTTTTTCCGAGTCCGCCACCCGCTAGCTACGACACTCGGCTTGAAAATCTGTCGCCGTGCACCTATTTGTGTATTCCGGCAGCAGTATTTGAAAGCCAATCCGGCCGCCTAGGTTAGCGGAACCAAATCGTCATTTAATATCAGATGAGAATATAGTCAAAGGATAGAACCTATAAAATATAAAAAAAAAATTTAATATATTGGTGTATATATAGGTACATGTGTATATACACGAATACAGTATGGAATACGTTGCGCAAAGGGGCATGATAAAAATGTTGTAGGTGGTAGAGCCACGCTGAAGCTATTATTGTTTTCAGCGTGAATGGGTCGGCTCGCCCAGGTTAGTACCACCCTCTCATAGAAAACCGACGTGAAGTAACAGTACTTGCATTGATGCGTTTCGTTATGTTAGTGAGAGAGCCGGAGGCCCACCTCTCCTCTCCCCCCTCCCTCCCTATCCTCCAAACACAGGTTGGCAACGCACTTTCGACACCCCTGGTGTTATTAGTCTCTATGGACGGTGGTGATAACTTAACATCAAGTGACCCACCTGTTCGTTTCCCAGTTATGATACACAAAAAAAAATGTCACTTATCGTTAACGCCCATTTCGCACCTCATTTAATGTTCTGTACGGTGGATTACATTAAAGATCCGTCCTTAAGGAGTTAGTAGCAAAAACATATGGTATTTCAGATTAGCAATAGTTTATTTTCTCATATAATCTTCTTTCTCTTTGTTGTCCGTTATAAGCTACTTGTAAAATTACTCTAAAATTAAAATACAGAAAGAATTAAAATACAGCTTAGATTCCTTCAGATGTAATATTTATATATTTCCACAATTCAAAACAATGTTAGTGTTTATTTATTTACAATATTTTCTTTAATAAAATTAAACCAAAGTGTAATTATTCAGGCTGATGGTATACGCTGCTATGACACCTATACTCCGATATATTGGTTATGGTATGACGTGGCAACACTGCATGGCGTGCGTCTGGGGTGGTCTACGAGGACCCCTATCTCTTTGTTTGGCACTAATCGTGCTGCAGACTCCTTCTGTCGCTGACGCTGGAGAGGTATAGAAATCAGTATGTGACATCATTTTAAAGTTAAATAAAGACAGGATGTGCCGCTATCGGATCACTAGATCTCTTCACAATGGTAGAAAGTAATCAGTGGTGTTCTAAAAGAAACGTGTGATTACGACATGGCAGCCAAAGTATAATATTAATCGGTTGAGTAGATAAGAAAGCGTAACAAACAAATAATCCCATTTATAGTACTAGTTACGATTATACGTTATGTATTCAAGTGTTTTTGTCCTGTGAATATATAGAAAAAAACCTATTACAGATATTTATAATCCAAACTGCTGGATTGGTAATATTCTCTTTGGTCATTAACGCGACGACAATGGCAAAAGTGCTCAAGATCCTTGGCCTTGCTGAGATATCCCTCGCAAAGAAAGCTAATATGACGAACTGTGTCAAACGTGTTATGATGACTAGAGATCGGTGTATATCTATGTTGAAGATGGATAAGTTCCTGGCCGATGCCAATTGGGATCTCGTGCAGGAAGGTGAAAACGAGTTTCTATACCTTTATCGATATAAATAAGAAAGGCCTATCGTAGTGGAAGGCGCACAAAAAACACATTTCCGGTTCTCACCGTCCCAAAAGAACTTTCACTTCATAAATATCTACTTAAACTTATCCAGAGAATAACCCGAACTTAAAAAAGAATTCATGTAAATCAGTTCAGTTATTTTCGCCTTATAAGCACACTAAAAGACAGTCAGAGAGACGTTAACTTCTATATTATGTTATGATTAATATTGCAATCTCTATAGGAACTACAATAAAACACCCATACCAGCTCCAACTATCAGGTAGGGATGAAGATAGCGAGGATGATACTTATATGGGATACAGGTACACGACATGTCCGGACTGTGAAAGGGAAATACCCAACGAACCAACTAAGAAAGAATTCGCTGAAATGATGAGGTATGTACAAAAGCAATGATAGCTTAGTTCAGGGGTACTCAAACTTGAACTGCTGATGATCCACCTCAATATTGTTAGATTAAGATCAATCGACTTTAAAAGGTTGCAAGTATGATGCAGGATTGTCCTCTAAGTAGGTGTAGGTAACTCCTGCTAAAAACGATAAAAGAAAATTATGAGAGGGTTATTCTGGTATAGTAGCGGATCAAATAAATTATATAGGTAATTATATATGTAAAGCCACGGTGAAGTTATTACTGGTTTCAGCATGAATGGGTCGTCTCGCCCGGGGTACTACCACCCGACCCACAGTAAACTGTCGTGATGTAACAGTGCTTGCATTGTTGCGTTTCGTTTGGTCAGTGAGAGTGCCGGAAGACCACCTCCCCTCCCCCCTCTCCCATTCCCCTCTCCCTCAAACACCGGCTGGCAACACATTGTGACTCCTCGTGGTGTTGCAGGTGTCTATGGACGGTGGTGATCGCTTAACATCCAGTGACCCACATGTTCGTTTGCCTCCTGTGATATATAAAAAAAATCACTTGTTTGTTCATTACATTTCGTTTTAGTTACCTCCCTACTAAAACAACATCTGTGAATCGTTCGTATCGTGTAGGCGATTAATTCACGGAACCCAAAAACTATAATTTATTGTATAGGGAAGCAAACCAACGAGTTCTGAAAGCTATGAAAATATCATACTGGAGACAGTATGAACACGGGAAGATCAGCAAATATGGGGTTAGGCTACTTGTACAGGCGGTGGAAATAGCTGCTGATTCTGTAGACGGTAAAGTCAATTTGGACCAACTGGGAACATTGTGGAAACCTAAGGTACCGATCGAAATCTTAGTATGTTTTATTCTGATGTGATTCTGTTGTGTTCTGTGTGTTGTGGTTTAACCAGCAGTATATCAATTCGCAGTCTGTAGGTTCGAACCCCGGTCAATAACCCAACGATTTTTTAAAAATTCGCGTACTTTTATTTATATAAATTGGCACCAAAATAAATAAAGAATCGAGAAGGTTCGCGGTAAAAGTGTAACTTGGTGATTTATTTTTAAGAAAATGGCACATTTCAGCGTTTCTCTCTCTATCTCTCTACCTCTTAGGAATGTAGTATACAGCATGGAGTCTATTCTCTAAGGTATGTAGAGCCTGTGTATGGGCCCGTATAAGATAGAGTAGTAGGGATGCAAACCGCTACAAACCTTCGCATAAAAAGGAGAGGAAATATAGGGAGACTATATAGAATTGTATTCTATGGAGGCATGTGCATCCTATATGTACTTACTTTCTTTTATGTACGTATTATCTTTTCGTTACACGTTGTCGTGTCATAGATTCCAATTCGCACCGTCCCAAAATTTCTATTTCAAAACTACCACCGGTTCGGAAAACAACCCAGTCATCGAAAAGAACCGGCGAGAAACTCGATCTGCGTTTTTAGCGGATGGACAGAGAGCCGTGTATTTCCAGACATCACCAACGTTCACGTTCATCCACCCTATAATAGCTTTTAGATATTAAAACTCGCTTTACACGATGCTTGTATTCACTATACAACTGATTCCAAAATGTGTGACAACTATCCCACATTTATACTATTTGACTATATATCTGTAGATACAATAGTACATAATCCAGTTAACACATGACCTGAACGCATACCAATATCGCGTTACAATTGTCAATTTTGTTTATTCGTATACCTTTTCAAGCCAACTGACTAGTTTATGACTATAAGTATGGCAAGACTTCATGTAATTGTAAAAGAAATGAATTGGTATCCATTTGATACATTAAAATACAAAACATATCTCAGCAAACACATGATCTCAGTATAACATCAAACACATCAATTACTCGTCATATATGTCACCACAAAGAACATAAGCTCCACGTTTGTATTGGTAAACACATCACCGTAATTAAACTTGACATAAAAATTTATGTATATTACAATTAATTCAATTTATCGTCATAGGTTTACTGAGATAAATGTAACACATGACCAGTGTGACGTCATTAAGAGAATGTGCTTGCTGGGATATTTATCATTTAAATTATAATTGATTGGGAATATTTGGTATGAAGGCACACGCAGTTTGGCTCCGTCGTAAGCTGATAGAGGTAATCTCAGCTGAGCGAAGTGGGGTTCAAATACCATACGGCAAGTGCAGGCAGTTCTGCTACCGTTTGGTTTCCAAAGTGTGGTTCGACGCCTTCATTTACATTATGATCTTACTTAACACACCAGTTATACTCTACGAAGTGATCATCAGGACACCGGTCTCGCCAACAATTACGAATATCGTCAAAACTTTGAATTTGTGAGTTACTAGTACCTATATGATTATTTAGTACACTGGTAGCCAACAGAGACTTTTTTGACTCTTTATTTTTGTCTATGATTTGATGTAATTTAGCTTCGTCACGTTCGAAACTATAATTATCCTTAACTATCTATCGCCTATAAGAATTGTTCCGAACATTACAATATTTTTATATTCAATATTTACTATTTTCGTTTCTTTTGATTAAAATATCGGAATATCGGAATAAAATATCGAAATGTATCGAGATGAAATCAAAACATCGATGTTTTCCATGTTTATTCAACATCGATGTATATCGATTATCCCTAACAAACATGTAAAATTGCAAAGCCGTAGGTCTAAAGGAACTGATTCTGGTCTGAACTAAACAAGCTAAAAAAGAGTTAAGAAACAGCTTTCACTCCATAACTACTTTACCAAACCGAATCGAACCAAAAGCTAGTATCAAATAAATTCAAAATGCATCCATAAAAAGTATTCACAACTTTTTAACTACTCTACATCATCTTATCTGCCTCTGTTACAGATTCTTCTTCATAGTATATATTTTAGAGATGATTCTTAAGATGCTTGCATTCGGTATTAGGGGTTACTTCCGCTCACATTGGAATAAATTAGACTTCTTCATCATCATAATGGCGACTGGTGGTTAGTATTTTGTGTATTTTTCGTAATATCTGGAATGTTGGTAATCCCTGTTGTAGCCCACTCTAAATATAGTCAATCGTAAGTTCGGATTTGTGCATAATTTTATCAAAAGTTTATTAAACAAACTAATTATCTGTAAAGTCGGATTACGGACGATAATTTTACGTTATAACGGATCGGCCGATGGAGTGGAAGAGTGATAGATGCGTCACAAGAGGAACGCTTAGGCCGATCGCAGCTCTCTATCGCTCGTTCTGCGCTCTCGCTTGCACCGAGCACTCAGGCGGAACGTGACAATGAGTCATGCTTTTTCGTGCGTGCAGCCGGCGTTCATATATTTATAAGACGTTATCACGTCAAATAAGTTAAAATATTATTATGGGCATCTAAAATTAATATTTATTTATCCTAAAGTTACTTTGATGTTATACGTGCGATATAATACGTATTTATACCTAAATCTATGTTCTGAAATATTCAGTGCGGTCAAAATACTTAGCGCGGACTGTACTGCGCTTATTTCTGCTTTTAATTTTGAAGCAGTCTATGTGTAACTAACATCGAATATGATAATGTTATTTGATTCAGATGTATATGATTACTAGCAATCGCTCGCGACTTTGTCCGCATCAAATTACAATACAAAAGTTACTAACAACACAATACAATAGCGTCACCTAGTAGCGATTGGTATTAAAATGGACATCATATGAAGCTATTCCGTAAATAAAAAAAAAAGTGTGTCAGTTATTATGCCGGTAAAAAAAGGTAAAAAAGAACCATGGGGTTTTTGGACCGTGCAAATCGGACACAACGCATCCTCAGCTGCCCGGCGGGATAGATATCCGTTAGGGATCTATCTCCCCGTGTAAAAAAAAATTGAGCCGTCATGGGACGCCTGGCAGATGTAAAACACATATGTAAAGTAATAAACAACATTGTATACACTATATATAGGCGAGCTCAGTGCGGCAAGAGAGATTGCGCACAGTCGCTTGCGCATGGCATCGCGTCGCCACGTCTCACACACTCGCCACGCCAACAATTAGGTTTACCCTCGCCTGTAGATGTTTCACATCAAAAAGGGCTACCAATCCGGTCTATATTTAACCCATAATATATACCTTGATAATTTGTTTGTTGCTTAGTTCATAATCGTAAGATCGTTTCAGATTTAGTGTTAGACGTAATAGACGCACTAACAACTTGGGACAAATGTTGTAACTTGAACTCGAGTGTACTTACCGCTACCAAACTTTTACGGATGCTACGCTTCCTCAGATTATGTAAACTGGCAAGGTAAATTTGGCAGCTACTCTGTTCACACTTATTTTCGTACCATGTTAGACCACATCTTCATATAACATTGAGTTATTGAGATCAAAATGAAAAACATCTGGTTCTAAAATCCATCATTATGTTATTTATTCTATTTTTCTTTATTAGATACAAAGTAGTCAATTAGAAACAATTAAAATATTACAGAAATTATTAAGAGAAATTCAAATATATATATATATATATATGTACATACAAGGAAGTGTAAATAAAAAGTAAATGTATTGACTTTATTATTTCTATTTATTGTAAAAAGTACTTGTACAAATAAAATTGGAACTGGCCACAAACATTAAGAATATTTAAAAACCTCGATATTTGAAAATGGAACTCTTTAACTATAAAATTAAGTTAGGTTTATCCATTTTTTATTTGTTTTTAAACTTTGGGGGCATTTTAAATATTGCATGCCTAAATGAGTAAGGATTTTTCTTTGTCAGTGACGTAGCTACTTCTGAATGATCTCTGTATTAAAATTTGTTAGTGAGCCTTTTTTTCGATTGCTGAGAAGCCCAACGGAAGTTATGGAGTGCCAGAGGTAAGGAGTACCATCTCTGCGTATGAAAAAGTGTTCGTCAAAATGCGTTAAATTAGGGTGGCGGTACAGTAGCAACAGGGTTCATTTGTTTTACTCGACTCCCAAATGTGTATAGAAAATTATAATTTGAATGTCTCGGCGATATAATCACATTACCTTTTTTATTCTTTTACCTATTCATTAATTAATATAACTCACCTATTTGATACTTTGTTTATTATATGAATATCTACTTATATACATACATTAATACATAATTTACTTCACATTTATAGTGTTATTGTGATCTTATCATATTATTATTATATATTTAAACCCACTTGGCCACAATAGAAAATCAGCGCTGGGGTCACTTGTAAAGTTGGCAACCAGCATCTGCTGAATTGTGCGACTTTGCAGTAAAACCGTGGCATAATTTTAATAGATTTTAACGTTCAATTTCTTAATTTTTTCCTATGTTTACATCTTTGTTATTTTATTTTTCTAATATCATATTATCCATGTATTTGCTGCAATAAACATATTTTCTTTCTTTCTTATTGTTCAATTATCTCAACAAGTTTTATAAAAGTCATCATCATGGTCTTACTCTTATCCCTCCTAAGTAGGGTCGGCACAACCTGTTTTCTTTTTCCACTCTCTCCTGTCAAATGTCATCGCAGTATTCACACCTTTTACACACATATCATTTTTCGCACAGTCCATCCATACCTTTTTCGGTATTCCTCTACTCGTATACGTTCCTCTACATCACACTCAACAATTTTCTAGTTACATGGTTTTCATCTCTCCTCATGACATGCCCATACCATGCTAACCTATTACACCTCAACTTCTCTGGCAGTGGTGCTATTTTCAATCTTCCTCTGATATACGCATTCTTAATCTTATCCATTCTAGTCACACCACGCATCCATCTTAACATTCGCATCTCTGCCACATGTAATTTTCTCTCATCCGTTTCGTTCGTAGCCCAGCACTCAGATGCATACAGCATGACCGGTCTTATCATAGTTTTATAAATCTTCCCTTTGACTTTCAAAGGCATTTGTGGGTCACAAGTTACCCCAGACACATTTCGTCATTTGAAACAAGTTTTATAAAAGTAAATACTTAAAAATCATTAAACGTATTATATAAAGTTCACAGAAATTCTATCACACTCCACGTTTTTTTACAGCCGTTATTTTAGGTTGTATTTACAAGATTATTTTGGACTATCCATAACCTTTGCCTATGCTAGCGCCATTTCGTAGGGTCTTGGAACTATTATTAAGTGCTTAGAGCTGGACATTTGTTCAACACGTCCCCTATATGAAATAGTTCCTTACCTTTACCCTCCATACGGATAGTATAATATTTTCTTTTTTACAAATTAAATAAGAAACGCCTTGATTGTAGCTCGAAAATCTCATGTTATTAATACTATGATTCGATGGCAACGACTATTATTAAGCTGATGAACTTTGTTACAGAGTCTCAGTACCGAAAATAATGGCTTACATAGACCGTATGATAGACATTCAACTAGCTTTTGGGTATGACGTTGGAAAGGTATGTAACTTTTGTAACACTTATGTAACATTGCCTGATGGAGTTTTTGGCGGAATCTTAGTATGACGTGTAGTGGATTTTATATTTTATTCATAATCTTGTGTCATTTGTCTCTATATTTTGTAATATTGGTGGTATTTTATGTAATATGGTTCGGTTATTGTGCACAATTGAAGTGGATGGGAAATAATACCACGGAGAAGGGATTCTAAGAAGCCCCAAACAATCCAAGGGTCCTTCTTGTTGTTAGAATATTGGAATGATCACAAGATACTTGTAATACTATTTATTACTTACTCGGCAATTGGCAAGTGCATAGTTTATGAGCGTGTGGATATTCTTTGTAGCATTGCCGACCGTATTATATATGGTGTTGTACTGTATTTTTTTTTCGGCTCTTCATACTGTATACTGTTTAAAAATTATGTAATATAAAAAATACGATATTTAAGTTAAATGGATTTATATGGTTTATATAAAATTAATAATTGCGCGCGGTTTCTTTTGCGAAAACGTACATATGAGTTATCCTTCGAGAACAGTAGTTTTTTCAGGATTACTTTATCTCCTGTTCTGTACCCGTATAACGTGTATGTAACATTCCATGACGATTGGTTGAGTATTTAACATGTTCCGTGCCACGTGTACCACCGGTGGTACACGTTAAACTTGATCGTTAGGCCACGTGTACCATGTACACGATTTGATAACTATCGAAAAATAAAGAATTACTTAAGTTATGTTAAGTATGATGTTATAACATAATATTGTATTATAATACGTGATGTAGTCCGGTGATATAACGGATACTCATCCCGCCGGGCAACTAAGGATGGGTTATGTCCGATTCGCATGGACTAAAACCCCATGATGCCTTTATACTCCTTTTAGGCGGGGGAGCAGGGACTACCGACTGGCACTGAGTCTGCTCCCCCGACTGCGATGTAAGTGGTCAAAGATGATAGACATCTCAAAGGGGGAGCGGGTGTTAGACCCCCCTCATAACGAACTGTGGGAGTCGCATCGGCACAATGCGCCTCCACCACATGCGCCTGTACTGTTTAAACTGACGGAGGTCATCACCGTGTGGTTCGTCGACCGCGGGTGGGGAGCTTAGTGGTCCACTCCCTCTCCCTCTTCGCCGCTTTCTTTACAAGCATGAAAGCTATTAAGGCTCGCATGACCAATAACGTAGACAGTTCTAAAAAAAAGTATGATGATATATATATTTTTTGCCATAATGTCAAATGGTCTAAGAACATGTCGGGCAAACATGACTTGGCATGAAACGTGTTAAGGCTTGAAAGCGTAACAAATAAACAAACTCGCACTCACATTTATAATACTAATAAAGATTAAGATATCGAGATAACTGTTTTTTAGACAAGTGTTTAAAAAATAAATCCAGAAACATTTGACCGCAAACTATACATTAGTTTTTGCTTGAATCAGACACAACGGCAGTATCCTATCATTTTATGTATTTCTTATAAGGGTTTCGTGACGGGAGAACAAGAAGTAAGCAACTTATTGCCGCAGTTAGTTGACAATAAACAGATTCAGGACACACTCAATGCCAGACTGGAAGCTGATAGGTATCATTTATAGTTTATAGATAATTAATAAAAGGCTAAAACGTACTCCCTGTTTGTCGAGAATGAAGCGTTTCAAATAGAAAGATAACTGTCTAGCAGCCATCTTGTTTCGTATTTTGTATGCAACTTTAAAGTGCAATCAGAATATATTATAATTCCATGATTGGGCATTTTATGAATTACAGAGGCTTATTTTTATCTTTATTAAAAGTATTATCATTCGAGAGCAGCGTATTAAGGTATAACTGACACAAAATGGTTGCCGCTTGTTACTTGTACTATGTGAACATAGGTGAACGTCCATTAGTAACACATGTAATTAAATAGGTTTGAAACATATCTAAATACGACGTTTATTGTATTGTATGATATTGTACATACATTGATATGTATGATAATAATAATGATTCGCATAGAATATATCTTTATAATTTCTCTTATTTTGGAAAGAATGGGATTCAAAAATGAGGGAATAGCAAATTTAAAGATTAAACTCTGGAGTGTCCATAATCATACAAATTTAAGCTCCATACAAATGTATGCAAACCTCATGAGGCACAGGTCAACAGACTGTTCGTAGCATAAATACTAAGTTTATTTTTGGCAACCAATCTTTTAGATTATTACTGCCATTGTCGAGTAGTTAATAGTATTACAAGTTCTTCTTCCATTCCATTTTTGGCAACCAGTCTTCTAGTAGACTATAACTGCCATTGTCAAGTGCGAATTGATATTACAAGTTTCTTGATATAATTTCAATGAACTAACAAGATGGTGGCCATCTTGTTAGAACTTTCCATGGAATTTTTGCGGCATCTCAGAATTCATGGTCCGTGGTATTATTTTCCATTCACTTCACTTATGCACAATAAACAAACTATATTACATAAAACACCACCAATTTTACACAATATATAAGTAACACAAGATTATGAATAAAATATAAAATCTACTACATGACAGACCAAAATCCCGCCAAAAACTCGAATACTAAGTTATTACAAAACTTTGAAAAATGACAAATGATGTATTGTAAAATCATATTTTTGAAGTGAAATGTATTTTTAAATATTTTTTTCATTTGTACGAACTTTGTTTACCAAAACCATGAAATTTACAATTCACGATGACGTGAAAAAGAATGATCCCTCATTTTTAAAAAACTAGCCTAAGTTTTAGGCGGCATCTTGGAATATCATGTGGTGAATTTTATATTTTATTCACAATCTTGTGTTATTTGACTCTATATAAAGTAATATTGATGGTATTTTACGTAATATAGTTTGGTTATTGTGCACAAGTGAAGTGAATGGAAGATAATACCACGGACCATGAATTCTGAGATGCTACAAAAACTCCATGGAAAGTTCTACTAACAAGATGGCCACCATCTTGTTAGTTAATTGAAATTATATCAAGAAACTTGTAATATACTCGATAATGGCAATAATGATATACTAGAAGATTGGTTGCCAAAAGAAAACCAGCCGAGGGATTAACACTCTACGCTACTACACTATTGCAAATCCATACAACATAATTATACATTTTTGTGAATAGGTGAATGCTATATCGCATAATATTTAACTGACTCGGTTTTATTAGATTAACGGTAACTCGCCAATTAGGCTTACTACAGCGCGATAGACCGTGGACAGCGATCACAGTGAAGACCAAACAAGCAACCACATCCACACTTAATATTATGCTTATGGACGCTATGCAGTTAAAGGAAGAAGGTACATTGTATTCCTCATTGACTCTAATATAGCAGCTATTGTTATAAGAGACAATAATATAGTATTGATACTGTAGTCTAAGGGTAGAATATGGCTATAAAAGACAGGCAATTGTGATTAGAAAGCGGATCACAATTATAAAGGTTACCTTTTTATATGAGATGTCATTATTATTATTTTTATGCCTTATAGGTTTTATCCTTAAACTATAATCTGATCTGATGTTAAATCTAAAGGGAACTTTGGTTTTTTTTTCGAACTGACTACGCTATTGACCTATCAAGGTCTTAACAACTTCACCGGATTACTAAGGCAAGCGCTTAAGGCACTCAACCGATTTTATTTGTCAACTAGCTCAAGGGTGCACGGCACATTTCGGCTTGGGCTGTTGCCTGATACATGCAATTCGCGACCTATCTGAGCTAACTTAAGCTAAGCTAACTATTCATACATATATGAGTTGTTGAAACATATATGTGTACCAAGCATACATACCTCAACAACTCTTGTATATATTTCGTATCGGATAATTTTCTAAACTATTTCAGTTTGATAAGGAAAAATAAACAAAACCCTTCCACTTGCCTGTGTAAGCGTGTATGCGTGCACGTGTGTGGAGGTGATATGTGTAATGTTGTCGCAGTGATGTAAGATTTTGTTTCACTGTATCGCGCGGACAGAAGGGAACTTTGGGTAGTAGCTTATTGGGCGATCATTAAAAGTTTAATTATCATGCCAAATAATGATTTAATGTAGGGGTTGGCGAATATTCGAATTAACGAATTATTCGATAGCGAATCGAACCGAATTAGGATTGAACATTCGAATAATTCAAACTATTCGGATTATACAAATAATTTCAATTATGGTTGAATCAGGTTTCCTTGACGAAATGGAATATCGTTTATTAGTGACTGCCATTCAGGAGAAAGTGCAGTTATGCCGGCACAAGGGCAGTCTCGTCGCACCATCGTCGCCTGAGGTATGTACTTTAGCAGTAGTTAGGTCAGGTAATTGTTTAAGAAAAATATAGTTTGACTCTACATGAAAAGTTAATATTCAGAGTAGGTACTATGGCTATTCATAAATTAAGTTAGGGCCACTACTTACGAGCTACCTTTCCAAGATAATATAGCTCTAGATTGTCTAGTAATTAGTTTAAAACAGTCGCTATTGATAAATAATACACCTTGTCATATATGTTTCAAAACTGTAAACCTAACTGTAAGGGACTTATAAAAAAAACATTGTTACTTAATATAACAATTACAGTAGATAACCAACTCAATTTAAAAATCAAGCACCTATACTACGAGAATATATAAGGATTTTACGGCTTCGCTATTTCCCCCTCCTCCCTCTTCTTTTCCCTTAACCTCCCATTTCTTTTTTCTCTCATTTCTTTACCTTCTCTCTCCATTCCTCTCTTTAACAAATATAATTATGTATAGCAAAAGTAATCAATTACAGACACAGTTAAGAGCAGTATCGTGGTTACAAGGTAACGAGAGAATAGCAGAGTTCTTTTTGGAGAATTCCGAAATCTCTAACTACAATTACAATGATATTTTGATATCACGTGGTAAGTATCTGATATTTATATTATATACTGAAGTAGTATATACATTGATATAGGCAAAATCCCTACTTGTTTTACTGATTTTTTTGATACCCATCACTATAGAATCTTCAATTTGTGAATATCACAAATATTTTAAACTTTGTTAATTGATGCCAAAACAGCTTAAACTTAGTGTAATCCGTGTTTTTAATTTCTGTACACAACTTCTTGTATATTTTTGATCTTTTAATTCAGGCCGGGTCAGATTGGAAGCTTCTGGCAGAGCGAGAAAATGTTAACAACTTTGAATATTAATTGTGAATATGCTTCAAAAATTTTAATAAAAACTAAATTACTTTGCCTTTATTAGCATATTCTGTAAAATGTTTAAATAACTTGGGAATATGGAGGCTGTTCCGTGTGGGACCTAGGATTGAACCCCCGTTGACCTCTCCTAGAGCCGACCCAAGCCTTAGTGTACGGCCTGAGTGCATCTGCGTTCAGCGGTGCGTCCAGCGGGGCGTGCAGCGTCCAAGAGCGACGCTCGCGCGCCACTCAGGACACTCACGTATTAATACATATGTTTGAAACGAACGCCGGACGCGACGCCCCGCTCGACGCTCGACTGTAGCGTCTACTCTGGTCGTACACTTAGTGTTGCCATCGACTATAAAACATTAATGTCATCTAGATACAAAAGCTATGTGCAAACCTTATTCTATTTCATTTTTTTAAATCTATTTTTTTTTGAATAACAGGTTTCCTTTTTTTTATTTAAACTATTTCGACGCTGAAAGAGCTAATTAAGTAAAAGTTAAAGACGTTTTTATTAGATTTCATCTAATGCTAAATGACAATATGCTAATTAAGTAAAAGTTAAAGACGTTTTTATTAGATTTCATCTAATGCTAAATGACAATATGGTCTGAGATGGTAAATAGATACGCCAAAGCTAGAAGAGGGACTGGCTCTCAAGTGCAACACACCAATAGGTACTTAGCGACAGATTTCCAGCTTAATGGTGGTAATTAGCATGCATTCATGTTAATAATTCGTTAATTAATTAATCTTTCTTATAGATCTCTTAGCATTGATATGAACGAGACTTTGGCAATGACCATAAATGTTAGAAAACCTGTGTAAAAAAATTACCTAAAGGTATAAAAGTTTTAAGTGCTTGTATTTTGCAATTCTGTATTCTTCTCTGGTTTCCATAGAAAGAAATGCCTAGGTTGTGTCTAAGAAGAATATGTACAAAAGCATTTAATTGAACATAAGATGTGTATATATATATATATATATACTTGGCGTATAGTTAATAGGTACATAAATGATTATGTAGGTGGTAGAACAACGCTGAAGCTATTACTGGTTTCAGCATGTATGGGTTGGCTCGCCCGGGGTACTACCACCCGACCCATAGAAACACCCACGTGAAGTAACAGTGCTTGCATTGTTGCAATTCGGTCGGTCAGTGAGAGCGCCGGATACTCAACTCCCCTCCCCCTCCCCTCTTTCCCACTCCCCTTTCCCCCAAACACAGGCTGACATCGCACTTGCGACTCCTCTGGTGTTGCAAGTGTCTATGGACGATGGTGGTCACTTAACATCAGGTGACCCACCTGTTCGTTTGCCACCTATGATAAAATAATAAAAAAATAATATACTTACAAAATTTCAGGCGATGAACCCAAAGGTCTATTCATTTTAGTGTCAGGATTACTGGAAGCGACGTATATACCACCAGATGGAGAGTTAGACGAAGCTATACCGAATTACGAATTCCTAACAGATTTGAAGTTCTCTGAACCGAGCCAGGATTATATCGTGTCTGGAAATGCTGTGGGGGTGCTCGGGGTAGACATTTATATTCATTATATACTAGCACAGGTCTAACGAAGAAAATGAGACCAAATCTTCCGTTTATACTATGACCATGTGTCGAAACAACGCAACTGTACAACTGAACGTTATTTTGTCAATATTCTCATCATCCCTTCTGTATTTTATCTCTCTCACTAGCTCACTTTTTTATATGAAGATTTTTTAACTCAATTTTTTAATTTTTCCGTAATATTCTTGAATATTTTTTTTCACACAAACCTTGTCCTGACAACTGCAAACACAAAAAAAAGTCAAATAGGTGCAATGGTTCTGAAATTATGCGCCTACATAATACATATACCAGGTGACTGTTTAGACACTCGCAGTATTCCAGGATGTGACACTTCATGGTCAAATTTAACATATAAAATAATAATATTAAAAACAAATACTAATAAACAACTAAGAAAACCTAATTTAAAAATGTTTTCTAAGACTTTCAAAAGTATAGCTACAAACGTGTAAATAATATAATAAACCTAAGTGCAATGACCGGTGTCGAAAGCTACAATAGGCGACCCAGAGTTAATAACTTTCGATAATAAAACAGGCAAGAGACTCCTTTGTTTTTTTCCTGACATTCCCACGTTCCCTTTCAAATGAAAGTGAAATCAGTCGACGGTCATTGACTCCGTGCTTTCACATAGACGCGTAGAGGATTGTGTATAATTTTTGTGTTTTTTTAGATAATTAGGTGAAATATTAAGCACCTATTTTTTTAATTGACTTAGAACAAGAATCAAGTGCAGAGTGTCCTCTGGAAATATTGCTACTGTCTAAACAGTTACCTGGTGTATCCACACGTTTTCGTATTGCTTTGCAACGAAAAAACTTCTTTTTGTGTTATCACAATTGAACACCTCAGATTTTTTCGAGATTTCAGATATCCGTAAAACAAAAGTAGAAGTGTTTACTCCTACGTTGAAAAAATGACAAAAATGTGTTTATATGTCCATATAAAAATAGTCACATTAGGCATGACTTTCCGCTACACTGGTATGATTTCTTCTTGTTTTTGAAGCGAAGTTCCTTAACGCGATTTGTGGTAGGAGTTAACTGGTAAGAATTGTCACGTAACGAAATAACGTTATGCACCATGTGACTCTCTCTCTCTCCTTTTCTATCTGTATATACACATCTGTATATACATACGGGTATCGAAATTCGAGCAGAAGAAAATCTGGCACTGCCTGTTGTATAACCTCAATACTGAGCCCGTGGTAGTTTCACTATATTATATCTAACTAGCTGATACGCGCGACTTTGTCTGCGTCGTTTATTATCTCAATTGTTTTGTTATATCTCAAATGGATTAATTAATTAGAGCGAAACAACGTCCGGCGGGCCCGCTAATCTATTAATAAAAGCCGCATGATAATCCGTCCGTATTTTAGTTTATCGCGATCAGACAGGCGCGGCGAAGGACTTTGTTTTATAATATGTAATCATTAATTGAAATCCAAATTAAACTTTTAATTTAATTACGTAATTTACGTTGAGGAACCTCCTTATTTTTCTTTTATCCACTCCACCTATTTATATGTTTTTTTTTATTCATACTAGTTGTTTTCGCAAAGAGATCATTTGGAATTAACAATATAAAGGGAGAGAGGGGTCATCGCAATTTGATACGATTCAGTACTTCACTCCTTTGACGTGCTACATGAGCATAATATTAAGTCACCAAGATTTGTTAGTCCTGATATAGATGCAAGTAAGAGAGTCGTGGTAATTTCAAAGTCCGTTAAGTATTCTTAAGATTAGCAATCACATGCTTCACAAAATTATTTTTATTATATTTTGCCTATTTTTATGTTATTGTCATAGTTATGATGGAAAGTGTAATAGACTAACGTAGATTTAAAACTCGTTAGGTCGATCAGCGTCGTTACGTACAATCGTTACGTTAGCCAATCCGCTTTTCCACCACCGATATCATTCTTCACCTTTCAGCAAATTTTTTAAGACCCAGATCTCAAAAAGTGCGATTTATGTTTTTAAATATCCAGCCAATTTTTATCTATAATAATAATTAATAATCTATACTAATATTATAAAGAGGTAAAGGTTGTGAGTATGTGAAGTTGTAGAGAGTAATCTCAGAAACTACTGCTCTCATTTGAAAAATTCTTTCAGTGCTAGCTCATTTATCGAGGAAGGTTATAGGCTATATATTATCACGCTAAGACCAATAGGAGCGTAGTACCAATGAAGAATATTTCGAAATCGTGGTATTTTTCCTCTTGAGAACTTCTGCTGCGTGTTAGCGTTACCCCAAAGTAACTATACCACGCGAACGAAGTCGCAAGCAGAGGCTAGTAATATTAAGAAGAGGTAAATTTTTTGAGCTTGTGACGTTGTAGGGGGTAATCTCAGGAACTACTGGTCCGATTGGAAAACTTCTTTCAGTGCTGTATAGCTCATTTATCGAGGAGGGTTATAGTTCTATATCATCTCGCTAATGGAGCGGAGCACCAATGAAGAATATTTCATAATCGGGGTGTTTTTCCTCTTGAAAGCTTCCGCTGCGTGTTAGCGTTAGCCCAAAGTAAGTATTTCACGCGAACGAAGTCGAGTTCGGTGAAGCTGTCAAGGCCGCAAGGCTAATAGCATAAACAGTTCGAGAAAAAAAAGCGAACGAATTCGCGGGCAGAAGCTAGTAAATTACAATTTTACATTACATAATTTCTTATTGTTCAAGTTTTTCAAATAATGTAATAAATACGGTTTTTTTTTAAACTTATGCTGCCAACAAATCTGTTGACCTGTGCATCATAAGGCCTATGTTCGTTTTGTAAGGAGCTTAAACTTATTATAATAAATATATAATTATAACCATGATGGAAAAGCTAAATGGCTAAATGAATAATGTGTCCATATTTCCAGGTGTTAACAAACCGACCCTACAGCTACACAGTGCGATGCGATTCCGCAGTACAAGCGTATGACATAAAGATTTCCATTATAAAAGAAGCTTTCAATCTCTCACCTCATCCGATAATGGGGTATGTATTAAACATTTCTGTGATAGAAGCTAGGAAATAAGAAACATTATGTCAGTAATTACTTACCCATCGGCTTGTACTAGAAACTGGATTCAGCCCAGAATTTAAAAGGGAAGACGTGCCCTCTCCCCAGGCACGTATACAGAGGGGGGATAGTTGGGATTTATCATCCCCCTCCCCGAAAACTGAAATTACATAAACGGGATCATAACCGCTGTGAAGTACGAAGTATGTATAGATCGCTCAAACAAAACAACTTAGTACAGTGATTACAGGGATTTTTTACAGAGGTCACATGGTTGTTGCAATGTTAGTCCCTCCCCAAAGCAAAAGTTTGGATACGTGCCTGCCTCTCCCCTAACCCCAATATCAATAGTTGATTTGATTTTAGAACACATTCCAATTCCAAACGCTTAATTGTTTTTCGAAATGACTTGTAGCCTGTTGGCCTGATGTGGCCTATACAGCTTAACCGGACTATTGGGGTGAGCGCTTATGGCGTTCAGCCACTTGGCAACAAGCTCAGCGGTGCCAAAATAACCGAACCTTGACTTGGGCTGTTGCCTTGGATGCAACAACGCGAATGTTACTAACCTAACTAGCTAAGCTCATCATACGTATACGAATGAGTAAAGCATATATGTACCAACATGTGTGCCTCACAAACTCAAACATGTATTTTGTATCTGCGAGCTTGGATAAACTCAACTAACCAAGTTCGGAAAACAAGGAGAAAAGAACGCGTTTGTAGTGGGTATGTGACGTCTTTGCTAGGAGAATACTCGTCCTTTCTAGAATTTTTAAATGTTTGAGGATAGGTGCTTTAAAGTCGTCTTTATGGAAATGACAAAAACCCAAAGTTGCCTGCACTCAAAGGTCCACTTTATAAATTAATGAGCTAGGTTACCTCTTTCTCATCCACAAGATGGTCGAGAACGAGAACGGGTGGACTCCGTCGCCTTATTTATTTTAAATTATATAATAGGAGACAAACGAACAGGTGGGTCACCTGATGTTAAGTGATCACCACCGCGCATCATAGACACTTGAAACATTAGGAGAGTCGCAAGTGCATTGCGAGCCTGTATTTGGGGGGACGGCGGAAAGGGAAGTGAGCCTCCGGCGCTCTCACTGACCGAACGAAACGCAACAACGCAAATTACTTCACGTGGGTGTTTCTGTGGGTCGGGTGGTAGTATGCCGGGCGAGCCGACCCATTCATGCTGAAATCAGTAATAGTTTCAGCGTGGCTCTACCACCTACAAATTATATATAATAATATTGCGAGGCGGTTATGCTTGCAAAGGAGGCGGCGGAGAGGTACAGGGAGCAGACCAGCCAGCCATACCCAACCCTTAGCTGCCCGGCTAGGGTGGCAATTCGTACGAAATTACCCATGTAAAAAAAGGTTACTTCTTCCACTGCATGGCCATTCGTTATGTTTCGTTATTCGTTTTCATCCAAAATTCGTTAACAGAAATATCAAAATGAAACTTGCTTGTAATCCAGAAAACATAGATATATGTATGTAATATTTTCCTTTTCTTTATAACTCTCAGCCTACAAGCTGCTATGTGGCGAGAAATAGGAATAAAGTTAGCTACGATGGTACTCCCAACTATCCCTGCTTACCATAGTTGGACTTCGGAACGGCTGAGCATGCGGCTTGAACATGCCTTCGTGCCATGTCTTAAAGCGTTCAAGGTATTAAATCAAAAAGTAAAAAACAGCGCATTCAACTCAGAATAAGTCACACATTATAGTAGATAGTAAAATTTCTAATCAATAGCATAGGCTGTCCTTTTCTAACACCTTTTTCTGTTTGATTTCGCGTGTTCATAGACTCGTCGTACCTATCTCTTCCAGTTTACAGCATTACTCTTTATTTTTGTGTTTCAATGAGATATCTATTTTTCATTCTTTTTGCGTCATACTGTAGCACAAATATTCCAATTCGGAAGTTTAATCCTTAACATGCTCAAAGTGTGTTTTCGTTACACTTATCTACTCTACAATTCACGTCAGACTAAGGTCCGTTCCCTCGGCGTGGAGCTCTTGAGTACGCTGCTCGCGCGATACAGTGACACAAAATCTTACATCACTGCGACAACATTACACATATCACATCCACACACGTGCACGCATACACGCTTACACATGCAAGTGGAAGGGTTTTATTTTTTTTCCTTATCAAACTGAAATAGCTTAGAATATTATCCTATACGAAATATATATAACAGTTGTTGAGGTATGTATCCTTGGTACACATATGTCTTTCAACAACTCATATATGTATGAATAGTTAGCTTAGCTTAGCTTAGTTAGGTTAGCTCAGATAGGTCGCGAATTGCATGTACCAGGCAACAGCCAAAGCCGAGGTGTGCCGCGCACCCTTGAGCTAGTTGTCAAAATCAAATCGGCTGAGTGTCTTAAGCGCTCGCCTTAGTAGTCCGGTGAAGCTGTTAAGGACCTTGCTTGGTCAATAGAGTAGTCAGTTCGAAAAAAAAAAAAACGTCAGACTATTTGACCGCTATGGATATGGATGCGCAGATCACAAATTTAGATATAAATACATTTATATTATGTCATATAGATACCTTAAGGATAAATAAATACCAATCCTAGTTTTAATATCTTATAATTACACTATTGACTATATTATACGCAAGCCCGAACTTACGGCTATAATTAGAGCGGCCAAAAAGATTGGCGAACATTGTAATCATTATATAGGAAAGCTTTCTTATAAACCTAGATTTTCGTCGTGAATGAGCTGATGGAAGATATTGTATTGCTCGACGGGGTCTGTCAAGATATGTCTACAAGGGAAGTATTCCGACCGCCTTGCTATATACCAAGGTATGTATTATAATCATGAACAATTCATGTAATTAACCTATATATTATACTAGCCTCTGCCCGCGACTTCGTCCGCGTTGAATAGTTACTTTGGGTTAACGATAACACGCAGTGGAAGCTCTCAAGAGGAAGAAAAACCCGATTTTGAAACATTCTTCATTGGTGTTCCGCTCCTACTAGTATAAGTTTGATGATATAATACGGAACCTTTTTAAAGCAAGTATTCAATACGTATTTAACTTTTTTGTAATAACACCGTAAACGTCTAGGAAGTGAAACTAAAAAAAATCTTGAAATCTATCTCTCATCTATCTATCTATCTATCTTTTTAAATTATCCGCGCACAGTTGACGACCTCTTTAATTTTATTTATACAAATTATCGTGTATGTAAAAAAAATCATTTTTTATTTAATTGAGAAACAGAGAAAGAAGAGCTCTTAACTGCTTTGTATCTGCCTCTTTATATGTACGTATATAAGAAGATACAACAAGGTGCTAATATTTATTGCAGAACTGTACATCGTCTAATATTTCCGAAGTCATCCCAGCTGATAGTAACTGGAGCCTGTCCAGATACGAAACTCCTCATAATTCCAGCTAAAGACATTGACGAGCTGGATATCATGGAAGATGAAATTGAAGACATTCAATGCGAATTGGTAAGTGTTCATTCATTCATTCATTCAGGCTTGCCAAATTCGTGCGATAAATATTGATATGGCAATACTGATGTACTAATGCACTTATAATTGCTATTAAATTGTCTTAGATTCTGTTATATTATCTTTATTCGTTTGTAACACGGATCGAATGTCATACACATGAATGTCACATCGAGCAAGATGGGATGGCACTTATGGGATGAAATATGTGAAGAACGCAACTCGCAACTTAGACTGTGTGAATTTTTGATATTTTTTTGGTAGCCCATGTTACTACTTATAACATGAGTTATCTGCCAGTGAAACACCATCAAAACCAGTCAAACTGTTTCCGAGATTAACCGGTTCAAAAAGACAGACAACAATTTTAAAATTGGTTTTTCGTTCGAAGTACCGTATATACTTTTATATCTGTTTATTAGAAAACTGTTATTTTGCCATTACAAACAGACGCTTCAACTTTATTTATGAGATGAAATGAGTAAACTACATAGTACTAATATTGACTATTGACGTAAAAGCAACGCTACATTTCTGTGTACTGGTTCTTACAATATTCTATAATTAATATCATAGGTACTTTTAATTTAATGTTATGAATGAAAGATGTTTCTTTACCATATCTAGTTTTCCCAAATTTCTTATAGCGCTTTATATAATAAAGTAAATTTTCAAAAAAAAGTATTAACCGACTTCAGTAACAATCAAAAACACATAAGGCACTAAAAAGCGGAAAATAAATAGTTTATCAAATTAACCAAATTAAATAAAACATATGAATATGTGTGCTACCTAGAGATGTATTGGAAGTCGGTGCCAACCGAAATTTCAAATTTGTTCCAGGCGAGAGTGGTCTTAAGCTTTGTACCTATGTAGATGATATGATTTTCGGTTCGCACCGACTTCCAATACATCTCTAGGTAGCACACATATTCATATGTTTTATTTAATTTGGTTAATTTGATAAACTATTTATTTTCCGCTTTTTAGTGCCTTATGGGTTTTTGATTGAAGTCGGTTAATACTTTTTTTTGAAAATTTACTTTTTTGAAGTCGGTTAAAAAGACTGTTGCCGTGTTTTAGAACTCTGTATAAAAACGAACAACACAACAATACGGCGTTCTAACGCAGCGCAAGTACGCCTTGATGCGCGTTAAGAACGCGTTCTTTTTGGCGATGCATTAAGCTATCGATAAAGGACAAAGTAATTGAATTTTATTAACCGACTTCAAAAAAGGAGGAGGTTATCAATTCGACTGTATTTTTTTTTATGTTTGTTATCTCATAACTTTGGACTGGGTGAACCGATTTTGATTATTCTTTTTTTATTTGAAAGCTGGTACTTCCCGTGTGGTTCCATTTCAATTTAGTCCAGTTCCGACAACGGCATCCAGTGCAAAACCGTATAAGTTTTAAATTTGCATTAAGTATGTACACGACAAATAGACGAATAACTCAATATCACACTAACCGATTTCGATGATTCATTTTTTATTGGAAAGGATGTACTTCAAGGGTAGTTTGATGAGAGTTTGGTTAGGTTCTGATTATGGGATCCGTGACAAAGTAAGAAAACTTTCAAAAAACGAGACTACTCCTTTGTTAAGGGCCGGCAACGCATCTGTGTTTCCTCTCGTGTCGCAGGTGTCCATGGGCGGCCGTGATCACTTACCATCAGGTGACCCGTATGTTCGTTTGCCACCAATAGTATAAAAAAAACTCTTCAATTCTTAGGAGCCTGTTGTGCTTATGTTCGTTGCTGTGTTGCAACATGACGCAAGCATTGTAATTACATTACTTAAGGTGTATTATGTGTGAAGCGATGGTAGCCGAGTTGGTGGTAGAAACTATCGCGGATTATTGATAAGGTTGCGTTCGTACCAAACGTTACTTATTGTACAACCAATTGTAACCATATCGCATACCATGCCGATAGATACCATACCGCAAAAATGCGCATATTTTAATATACTTAAGGCGGAACGGAGTTCGCGGGCACTGCTAGTAAAATATATTTATGTACACTAAAAATGGAAAAATAAAGTAAATTTTCAAAAAAAAGTATTAACCGACTTCAATATCAATCAAACCCCATAAGGCACTAAAAAGCGGAAAATAAAGAGTTTATCAAATTAACCAAATTAAATAAAACATATGAATATGTGTGCTACCTAGAGATGTATTGGAAATCGGTGCGAACCGAAAATCATATCATCTACATAGGTACAAAGTTTAAGTCCACACTCGCGTCTCTGTAATACATTTCTACCTGGTACAAATTTGAAATACCGGTTCGCACCGACTTCCAATACATCTCTAGGTAGCACACATATTCATATGTTTTATTTAATTTGGTTAATTTGATAAACTCTTTATTTTCCGCTTTTTAGTGCCTTATGGGGTTTGATTGATATTGAAGTCGGTTAATACTTTTTTTTTAATTTATTGTGATACTTGACCGTCTTTTGTCCAAGCAATTGCCACTAATAACTGCAATTGTCATTAGTTCCCGGTAAATTTAGTATATTACACCTTCGGTCAAATCCTTATTTACATTACTCAAAATAGTGGTACCTACACTGTAGTGATGATGGGTTTGGGAAAACCTTTAGGTTCACTGTCCCAATCATTGCGGTGGTCTACTTGTGAAATCCATTAACAGTGATGGAATATGAGATATTTTCTCTATATGTTAGATATCGAACGCATCTTCCCGATGCCTTTACCATCGCGTGGTACGCAAAGTGTCGAGCGAGTCTCGCGGGGCGACACGTCGTCCGCGCAACAAGCGGCGTCGCCTTGCACGCCGAGTCAACTACCATGAATCCGTTTGGGGAAAGCAAATATGTTAGCCTTTTTATTTATTACTAACATTAAATATTATAACCTGACCAAGATACCAACAGTGCCAACCGCCGTCAGGTCCAACCGAGGAACGCGGTTTTAATTCTTTTTAATGTTTTAGTAAAAAAAAAGCTTCTTGTTGCAGTAAGACGTAGTAGTGATCAATAAATTGCAGGTGGAAGTGCAAAGTAATGTCCACTGTTATATTTAATGATGGATTTTCGCAAAATAACACCTTTTTCACCCAAATTACTACTAACAGTCGTCCATTGAGCGAAATTCGACCATAACTAATTATTGAAGTTTTAATATTATAGTTTTTTTTACAAAGAGTGTACAAAATATATTGTAGATTTATTATACGTAAGGATCATAAGGAAGACGCTATTCTATCTAATGATTTATAGATTAGATTATATTAGAGGCATCTTCTCAGCTCGTCGATGTTACGGAAAAGAATTAAATGTTTCCAAAATTAATTTACCCATAACACTAAACCTCATTAATAGCTGGTAAACAAAAAAACAAGAAAATCGATTGACAAACAAAGGAAAAAAAAATACTGAGCTGTTTTGTCATTGCCTATTTATATGTACGTGATCGTCCAGTGGTCGCAATAAAAACCAAAAAAGATATAAACTAAAATAAATAAATAAAATTTGATTTCTCATTTCAATAACAGGATTTTTTAAATAGAATTTCAATACTCAAGCAAGTGACGAAAAAGCGTATATCGTAAAAAATAATACATTTCATACAAATTGGACGATCTACAAAAAAAGCCTGTAACGATTTTTCGCTATTCAATCGGTTCAAAAGTTATTTGAGGTTACAGCTTAACTTCAAATAGTCTATGATTCTCTATAATCTGTGATGATCATCTTTACAATATTTTCAATAGTTTGGAACAAATGTTGATGAGATAATATTTTTGTCATTTTTGTTCATAATAACACGACATAGAGACGCCATACAGTTTTTTGCAACTTGCAAGTTTTTTATTTATTTTTATTCTTTATTCAAAATTAATAACTGTAGTTGCTTTGTTATTCAATTAAAAAAAAAAACAAACAATCAATTTTTTTTATTATTAATTTTCTGAAAATGGAATAGTTAAATTGTAATACTATTTTTGGAAAATAAGAAAAAAACACATTTTCCATAACGCGAAATAATTTCTGTCGGTGGACGCCAGAAAACGCTTAGTGTGTTTGTTAGTAAAAGCCTTTGTATTTTACAGCGACACCAATTTTAAATGGAGGAGCGAGCGAAAAAGAGTTGAACTCTAGATTTTACAAGCCGAGTATGGTGGATGTGGTAAGATTAATAATATTCTTATCATGTTATTTTGTTATAGCTGACGTCACAATTTAAAAGTATTAATGGGTCATTGGTACATTTGTCTTAACATCGAGTTGATCTACATAACAATTACTATGCATGCAAACATCTTGATAGAATGTCATGGTGATAGGGCTTTTTGTAATGTTCGAGTAGTTAGTTACTACTCTTAAATCGAAGATCTACAGTCATCTTTGTGCTTTTTTTTAAATATAACACTTAAAACGCTAACGCAATTTTGGGACGCTTTTATATGGGGTTAATTTAATAAAAAAAATTACGATATAAATACTAATTTTCTTTAGATATTTCGCAAAATAAATGTAACCTATCTATATTACAGCCGGAAAAACTTGAGTCTTCTAAATCGAAAGGTAAGCTTATTTTGTGGTATACTTATATACTACTGATCGTTTTAATTTGATGTCACACAGATCGTTCGTGTGTCATATTAGTGTAAATCTGTATGTTATGTGAGCTAGGTTATGTGTTTAGTAGTTTTTTTTTCGAACTGAGTACGCTGTCGGCCTAGCAAGACCTTAACAGCTTGAACGGACTATTCACGGCGAGCGCTTAAGTCACTGAGCCGATTTTATTTTGACAACTAGATCAAGGGTGCACGGCACACCCCGGTTTGGGCTGTTGCCTAGGTTACACAAAATCGCGAATCTAACTGAGCTAACCTAAGCTAAGCTATATATTCATATGTATATGAGTTAATGAAATGTACAGGCTGAATGTTTAGACAGTAGCAATATTTATGAAGGATACTCTGCACTCGATTCTCGTTCTAAATCAATTAAAAAATAGGTGTTTAATATTTGACCTAATTATCTAGAAAAATACAAAAATTATACGCAATCCTCTACGCGTCTATGTTAAAGCACAGTGTTATTGACCGTCGGGTGATTTCACTTTCTCTTGAAACAAAAGTCTAAGGAACAAAACAGTAAGGTTTATTGTATGTTTTATTATCGAAAGTTATTAACTCCGGGTCGCCCATTATAGCTTTCTGCACCGGTCATTGCACCTAGGTTTATTACGTTTGAGTTTATACTTTTAAAATTCTAAGAACAAACTTTAACTTAGGTTCTCTTTGTCGTGTATATTTGTTTTCATATTATTATTTTATATGGTAAATGTGACCATAAACTATCATATCCTAGAATACTGCGAGTGGTCAACCATTCTTCCGGTATATTTTTTTAATATACTTTAATAGTCATGGTATGTGGTTCATGGTATGATACTTCATGGTCACATTTAACATATAAAATAATAATAACAAAACAAATACAAATAAACAACAAAGAGAACCTTAGTTAAAGTTTGTTCTAAGACTTTCAAAAGATACAAATCTAATAATTATTATAACTATTATAATACATTTTTATAAATCTTGTATTTTTCTATATATTTGACAAAAACGTATTTAATGCAACAGTGATTTATAACTCTTTTTAATAGAAGGGAAACAGAGGGAGGCAGTACCTGGTCCTGCGATTTCAACCTTACCGGCCGTTGGTTCAGTTCCAAGTCAGCGCTCGAGTTCCGAACATGAGGTTAATAATATAATAAACACATTTTCCTCCAATCGTCTCCCAATTTTAAATCGTATTAGAGAACGAATCGTACTCCTTTCCCGAGAAACGGCAAGGCGTCTGTGATTTCCCTAGTGTCACAGGTGTCTATCGGTGATCACTTAGCATCAGGTGACCTGCATGTTCGTTTGCCACCAATCGTACAAAAAAAGATATTAAAAAAATAATAAGAAAGTGGATGTGTGCTTATAAACACATGATCTGGTTGAAACGATGAACTTCTTCTCAGACATTAAACGTGGTTTGATGTAGACTGGAACCTAGTATACACGATTTATTTTTGTTAACAAAAAAATCACACTTTTTTTGAAGTGAAACTTTTTATGGAAGGGTTTGAAATTCTGATCGGCAACGTTTTGTGTGACGAAAAGGGGTAGGGATAAACACTGTGTCCGGTAGAGTGTTGTATTTTTTAAATTAATATGTTTCGCTATAATACAAAAGTTTTACCTCAATCTAAGTTCTATCGTGGATTGATTAAAACTTAAACATTTGTACAGACAAGTACAGTTAATAATAAATGGTTGTTATATATATATTGATTATTTAAAAATTCTCTTTTCAGCTGTACAATACGTTATTATCAAAATCGAAAACAAAACCTTAGATGCGACAAACAGCAATTTGCATCGAGATCAACGGTCTTATTTAATTTCTTAGCTATATTAATATTTTATATATAACTGTACAATTTTCTATATAAATAAACAATTTATTGTGGTTCAATTAAGTCTGGTTTAATAATTTGAATAAACCTTCGCATGGATCCAACCGTGAATTTCAACTTCCAGTACCGGTGGACTTGTAATAAAATGAGTGCGTGTAACCGTCACACGTGATGGAAGTAAATTATCAAAGTTCCAAATTAGCTGATAGATGGCACTACAGATAATGAAGCTTTAATTTTATTTGTTACTTACTGACATTGAAACCAGATTGCAGCACGGTCGCGCACCCATATATACATAGTTAATTCTGTTGTATGATTTTTATTATTATTCAATTTAATATTTTTTATCATTTTTTTTTTTCAAATATTTTTGATTGATTTGTTTATAAACTATTTATTGACAAACGTGACGCCATGTTGCCGTAACGGACTTCCGTTGCATTGTCGTCCAGTTACCTCCTAGTCGTGCCTAAAGAAGTTTTACTTAAAAAAAACGATTCTACAGTACCGTAAGTTTGGGCTAACGCATTATATAGTCATTTTAATACAGAACAGAGTTAAGAATTGTTATAAGAATCTAAAATTGGCAAATGATAAATTGTCTCGATGTTAGACATTACTACATATTATAAAACAAAGTCCTCTGCCACGTCTGTCTGTTCGCAATAGACTCAAAACCTACTGACCGGATTTTCACGTGGTTTTCACCAGTAGATAAAGTGATTCATGGTGAATGTTTAGGTATATAATTTGTCAAGGTTTTGTTTATTATCCAGGTGGGACAACGTCCGCCGGACCCGCTAGTATAATAATAGGTCTTTACCTATGAAATTGCCGTTCTGCAATACTGGCCATTTCGAATCAAAATAATTTTTGTTTGGCTAAGAATTCTAATTTCAAATTAATTTTATTTTAAAAACATGGAATTCTTTTTCCAAATGTAGTCATTTGTTTATTGATTAGTATTACATTTTCATCGCATTTCAATCTTTTTTGTCATCATGGATACGTTAAAAATTCGAGTAATTATGGAATATGAGTACCGTCGTGGCGGCAACGCGGCACAAGCGGCACGCAACATCAACGACGTTTACGGAGCTAACACTACAAACCAACGCACCACCTGTTATTTGTTTACTCGCTTTTTTTTTTTATTGTAGCTCGGCAAAGTGACTGTACTGTGCCTGATGGTAAGAGCACAGTACAATCCAAAAACAATGGCGACCACCGAAAGAAATACTATCCATCGCCGGTCGCCGCTGTCATGCCGGCCTCAAAGCGACCCAGTCAGGGACACAGCCCCCCCCCCCCGGTTGCTGGATATACACCGGCTGATCCCGGAACGCGACACGCCCAAACGTGCCACTATGGCGGGTGTTCCACCTGGTGTACGGTGGTCGCGATCCAGTCGGGTATAGACACCCTACCACCCCTACCCCTACCCCTACCCCTACCCTACCACCACCTGAAAAATGAACCTCGCGGTCGTCCGAAGACTTTGGTCGACAATGACGAATTAAAGGCGATTGTGGAAGCTGATGATACACAATCTACGGCTGAATTAGCAGCAGCTTTCGAGTTAGCGTCAAAACAATATTGGTCCATTTGCGTCAAATTGGCAAGGTAAAAAAGCTTGAGAAATGGGCACCCCACGAACTCAATAATCGCCAGCGCGAAGTACGCGTCGAGACGTGCCTTGCACTGCTCAACAGACACACAAATGAAGGAATTTTGAACCGCATTGTTACCTGCGATGAAAAATGGATTCTGTTTGATAACCGCAAGCGCTCAGCAAGTTGGTTGGATCCTGGTTCAGCACCTAAACAATGGCCTAAACGAAAACTTACCCCTAGAAAAGTGATGGTCACTGTTTCTTCTTACCAAACGGGGTAAGCATTACTGCAGATGTATACTGTGAAGAGCTGAACACAATAATGGAGAAGCTGGCACATCTCCAACCAGCATTGGTCAATCGCTCGTCTCCGCTGCTCCTGCACGACAACGCGCGACCTCATACGGCACAGCAGACGGTCTCCAAGTTGCAAGAACTGGAGTTGGAAGTTCTCCCTCATCCGCCCTACTCACCAGACCTTGCGCCTACAGACTACTACTTTTTCCAGAATTTGGATAACTCCTTGGCGGGAAAAAAATTCAATACCAGAGAGGCAGTACAAAATGCCTTTGAAGAATTTGTTGCCTCCCGTCCAGCTGATTTCTTTAAGAAGGGCATCAATAAACTGCCACTGCGTTGGCAAAGATGCATTGATTGCATGGGTGATTACTTCGATTAATACAAATAAAAAAATACATGAAAAAAATTCGTTTAAATTTTTTCATACAAAACGGCAATTTCATAGGTAAAGACCTAATGTATGTATGACCTATGTATCTATACCTAAATTTGTGTTCTGCTTATCTATAGCGGTCAAATAGTTTGGCGAGATGGGTCTACTTTAGATGGGCATACTCGCGATTATGGCCCGAGTGAAATAGTCGCTACTATAAATATTTCTTGTACACAACTACCGGACCCGGCGGACGTTGTCCAGCCTCGATACTAAGAAAATCTTAAAATTCACCCACAGCGTCACCTTGCGGATCGAATTGTGACTGTAAACCATTCTTGAATTTACTTTATTTTATGCTAAAGGTCAGCAAACAAGCAGACGGCCCATCTGATGGTAAATGGTAACCGTCGCCTATGGACACCTGCAATACCAGGGGTATCGCTTACCTGAACACTCACAAAAAGTTCAACAAAATCTGTCCAAGCGTTTAGGAGGAGTTCAGTCACGTACCCCCGACAGAAGAATTATATGTATACATAAAGATTATCTACTAAGCACATTAGATTTTGAAACAATCATTGTTGTTCCCTTTTTAAACTTGACAAGTTGACCACAATCACACACACCTGAAGTAAAATGGTGAGATGGTCTTAGATGGTATACACGCTGAACTTAGAGGGACAGGCTCTCTCAAGTGTAGCTGTTAGAACACACCCACTTCACGGCCGACTTTCATATAGAGGATGGTTACTAGCCAGGCGAGCTTAAAAAGCCCCACTATCATGTTATGGTTTAATTTACCGAAAGCTCCAGCCAGGCACGTATAGAGGAGGGGATAGTTAGGATTTACCTCCCCTCGAAAACTGAAGTTACATCAAATAAACGCGATCATAACCACGAAGTACGAAGTAGGTATAGGTCGCTCAAAAAAAAAAAAAATTAGTAGTACAGTGATTACAGCATTCCAGTCCGTAGTACAGTGATTACAGCAATTTTATATAGACCTCACGTGGTTGTTTTAATGTTTGTCGCCCCTTTATTTAAATATTTTGAAAGTAATAAAACTGTACGCCTCTTAAAGTAAAGATGGCCTCGACCCCGCTTGAGACACGTGGTTTGTTCTGATTGGTCGTTACGTGAATTACAATATTTGTAACTTTTATTAGATTATTAAGGCTTTTAAGTTATAGAAAAATGTAATAAATCAAATAAAATTAAGAATTTAGATGAAGACAAATAATATTATGTGTGCAAACAATAATCAACTCGACGTATAGCTTCCTCTGACATATATATATCCAGAAAAAAGTAGGGGAGACTGGGGACACTTGTTCACTCGGGACACTTGATCCCTAGATAATAACTACAAAACTACAACTTATTTTTAAATTGGGTACATGCTAAACTAATCATAACTGTTATTGTCAATGACAAAATATCATTTTAAAAGTTTAGTATCAACACGTTCAGAGCAGTGACGTCAGTTTGTTTACACCAGATCAATATCTTTATATGTAAGTATTTTGATAGTCATTTTAAGATATTCATATAAATAAATCACGGATTACATTTAAAACTGTTTAAACCTGATTTATTGAAGTGTGTGTAGTTATGTTTTTTCAATTAACATTTTGTTTTGATTTCGAAAAATATTTTTTTGTTAATTCAGGGTTCAGGGTACACTTGATCATAGCGAACACAGGTAGACTTGATTATGGGATCAAGTGTCCCCTACATGCTTTCAATACATACACTTAACATACAAAAGGAAGGAAGGAGTGAAAAAACTGCAACTAGTCGACAAAATGTATCTAAAAGCGGCAATTAGAGCTGTCAAGGTAATCATAGACGGCACGGCCAAAAAATGCTTATGATGACTCTGAAAAGGTATTTAAGAAAACAAAAGAAACAAAGTAAATAACACAGCGTACGAGCCCAATCATCGACATTCTAAAATCTTTAGGGACGGCGAAGAGGCTGAGTTATTTAAATACTTGGAAAAAATTGAGCCATCACGGGACGCCTGGCAGATGTAAAACACATATGTAACGTAGTAAACAACACTGAATACACTATAGGTATGCGAGCTCAGTGCAGCAAGAGAGATTGCGGACAGTCGCTTGCGCATAGCATCGCGTCGCCACATCTCACTACGCCAACAATCAGGTTTTACCTCGCCTGTAGATGTTTCACATCAAAAGCCCGCAAACTACATTATGTTTTGTCCTCGCAATGCCTTCGGAAGTTAGCGTATGAATATGTTGTTCAAAACAATAAACCAGCTAATAATATACGAAAATTGACCAACAGTATCGCCACTTACGACTTGTTCTACAGTTTTATGAACAGAAATAGACACTTGTTTATATATTAGGGGTATATTAAATGATAAAAATTACGAACAATATGTTGTTTTAAGTCTTTAAGGCATTTTTTTGTAAAAAAAACTATAAAAGATTGTGAAAGTCATCATATATTATTTTAGGTTGAACTTTAACTGCGAATAACTTTTAACCGAGTTGACTTAGCGAAAAATTATATCAGACCTTTTTTGTAGGCCGTTCAATTTCCTACAAAATTATGTATTTACTTTTACCACAGAATAACTCGTTGAGATACATCAAAATACGAAAAAAAAAATCCCGTGTAATTTAAATGGGAAATCGAAAATCACGATGTGACACCTCTGAAAATTCATATTAAGAGCTCAAACTTTACCAGAATTTTTTTTCGTCATCTTGGGCGATAATTTCGTGGTAGCTAAATAAAATTTTAATAGTTTTTTTTTTGGCCCACCCTAATATGTATACACATGCATACTTAGAGTCGGGGCTTTTTTGTGGGAGAACGTGGGGATACTTAAAGAGAATTTCGAAAATATCGAAAAATTGCCACAAAAACTGATAAAATGAAAGAGTTCCCAAAAAATGAATCTTGGTTAAAGCCGTGTGCCACGTACAACCATGTTTTTGTACTCGAATGGAATACAGTCAATCTTTGCCTTCGTGAATACATCTGAACTATATCTGCGTTTGATTATTAACTCTCAGTATAGCTGATACGTGAAATGTGAATATAATAAAAGTAATATAATGCATTGATAAAAGATACAGGCATTACGTCACTCCCTACTAAGATTACAGCAAAAAACTTTTGTAGGTGGTAAAGCCACGCTGAAGCTATTACCGGTTTCAGCATGCATGGTCGGCTTGCCCGGGGTACTACCGCCCGCCTATAATACTCTTTGCGCCCGCCCCACAAAAATACCTACGTGAACGTAACAGTGCTTGAATCGTTGCGTTTCGTTCGGTCAGTGAGAACTCCGGATGCCGACCTACTCTTCCCCCCGGCGGGGGCGCTGATCACTTAACATTAGGTGAACCACCTGTTCGTTTGCCTCCTATGATATAAAAAAAAGTAAGTTATGTGTGTAAAGGAGCACAAAAATACTTTGATAAATAAAAAATAATGCAAACTTTTAAATATTTTATTTAATATGTAAGAAAAAAGAAAATATAAGTCATGGTCCCAGTTCAGAAACACTTAGACCTTTTACATAATGAAAAAATGAAATAAGTAAAAAATTACAAAATAAAATTAAATAGGAAACATATAAATGCCATTTAATAAGTTTAAATTTTGGGAATGTTTTTCAACACAACTAATTTCAGTATGAAGCTACACAACATAGCACCAAATTACATTTTTTTAAAACATTTTAATCAATGTTCAACCAGAAAAAAGCATCATATTGTCATTAATTGCAACAAGTGAAAATATTTATTTAGATTTGAACTCCAATTTTTTTTAATTATTCCCCATAAACGCACAATAATATTACAGTTCTATGTACTTACTTAACTAGTAATATATAAACCAGATGAATTAAAAAGGAAAAACCTCATATAGTTACCGGCAAAGTTATTTTGACATGATCTAGCCTCTAATAAAAAAACTTGTCTGCACAGTATTTTTCCCGTTTCATTATTTTTTAAAGAATTGGAATTAAACTTTTACATGTTGTATAGTGTTATTAAATAAAAAGAAAATTTGACTTAAAACTATTTTTCTAAATTCACTTGAAAATAAATTTATTCAAAATTAAGTTTTATGCTATCAGGCTATAGGTATAATCTTTATTCAATCTCAGGATTACATTGCTATATTTATATAAAATATAAATAAATACCATACTTAATTTCAATACAATTACTCTTAATAAAGCCACAATTATGTGAACCAAGATTAACAAATGTTTGAACCTAATGTGGCATCGTAGCAAATTTTATCAAATATATTGCTTTTAATTAGAATTGCACTGTAACACTTATTTTTAAACATACAAGAATTATAAGATGCAGATAATATATTTTACAAAATTATACGATTGAGTTTTTATCATATCAGTAAAGTTGCAAAGAGTTTGTAACACTTCGTTACAGATGGAAAATATATTGTACTGAAAAAGTAACATTTTTAAATGATTGCTTCTGCCTTGTACACAAATATTTACCAACATTGTTTTGTTACACTATTCGACCATAATTACTTACAATGTTGCAACAAATTATTAAACACTATTTATAAAAAAACATCTTTATCAAAGTTGATAAACAAAATTAAAGATAAGGAGAGTTGGGTAGTGGTTAATCAATATTGTGAAATTTTTATGTACTAAAAACCCAATTCTTTTAAAGAACATTAATTTACTATTAACAAATTATTTTTTGAAACTGTACTGAATTAAGTCGTAATTTACTTCACTGGTTTATACAACAAGAGTTTGCCTATTTCCTAAATTCATAATCTTTTTTTTTAAATATAATTTATCAACTTTAATAATTTGCACACATCCTTACTGATATGCATTTGTTTTGACCTTCATCAGTCTACTTCCTGGGCTGCTGAATGTGTGGGTTAGGCTTAACATTTACATGTACTGGAGGCTTTGGTACATGAGCCACTTGTGCCGCCTCAGGTGTAAAATCTGCATTTCCTCTATTGGGCGCCCCGGATATAGATACCGGGTTGGACGGAACTGGGGATGGGCCTGAAAGGCCAGTTAAATCCTCATTGGCGGCTTCCTTAGTGTCTTTTGGGTGTGGACTTTTGTGTTGAGTGATTCTCATGCCTCCAGCTTTTACTGTAAAGTATAGATAACTATGTAGAGAATTTACACTTGTACATTGATTTTAAATTTGAGTTTATAATCATAGCTTTTCTAAAAGTAGGTGATAATAATTTGTAACACAAAATAATGTTATGTTAACAATCAATACATAATAAAGTATATGTTATTATGCAAGTATCAGAAGACTTCTTATATTATTAATCACTAGTTGTGCCCTCGACTTCGTCTTTGTGAAACTTTATGTAAAATCAGTTATTAATAAAGTCATCTGAATATATTAAGTCCATTAACTTATCTACTTTTCTCTCATACTTACGCAGCATCATCATTAAAATTACAATAACCTTTGATAGACTGGACCGATTTTAATGAAACAAAAACTAAGTCATTCTCAAAGATATGCTCTATGATTTTCTCGGTGTGGTTTTATTGTGAACCCAGTACTTTAGCGGTGATGTGTGTTCATACTAACACACAGACAGACATTTCTAAAAATGATTGAAATGTATTTTATTACTTAATCCTAGACACCTGCAAAAATTTTTTTACGAAATTCGACAAAGTACAGACATGTTCGATTTACATTCTTATTATATGTATAGATAATAGTTGACACATAAACATATTTATGCGGTAAATTATACCTGACATATTGTCACACTTGACGACCTTGAAATTGAAAGCCGTTCTTTGTTTTGATAATACTTGCACAATTACAAATCAATTTATTCTGACGAAATCTATGTCGGGACAATTTATAATTGATCTTAAACTTATTGTATCCATGTTGACTGAAATTACAATTCAGAGAATGCTTTTGAATAAAGTTGAAAATGTAGTGTACACTGCCATATGGGTCATTTGTCAGAACGGTATAAAATACATTTCATATACATTGAAGATATTCATGGATAAAGAATTACCTGCAGGAGGATGACCTGCTTTTAGTTGAGAAGTTTCCTCGGTCGATGACATTGTTGTTAATTAAATATATTACAAAAGTTTAGTAATCACAGAATGCAACGTCACTTTGTAAAAAGTAAATACGTGTACAAAAAACACAACCATCCGCCGGAGGTTGACTACAGTATATAATACGTAACATAGATAAAAATAGTATACTGGAGAAATACGTACCATTATTATACTCTTTGATACGTAGTATCCTCTTATTAGTCTGTGAGTATATATAAAATACTCTATGGTTTATTAGACGTCAAACCGTTATTGCCAGATGCCTATCTTGTATTCCCTTTACACCTAACAGAATCACCCAAATTTCAAGTTTATCATTTCTACCAGAGATTTTTTAGTAACAAAAGGAAAAAGCTACATGAGAGTCTCCGGACGACTTCTTTGGAAGATGTTTTTTTTTTAAATTTAAAACACCGAATCCTACATTCGCAATCTTTTCGTCTATGTACAAATTCTCTCGGACACTATTGTTCCGCTAAATTGTAATGGTTTGAAAATTCTGAATTTAGAAAAAAAAAATAATTTTATGGCAATAAGGGGTCAAACTAAAACTATAGATGTTTCATATAAATGTACGTTTTAACCATTATCATACTGCAATCTTATAAGGTTGATTAATTTAATAATATAAATTATAACAAAAAAAAAAAAAAAATATATATATATATATATATATTTAATCTAAAAGTCGTATGTTAAAAATAAATTATCTACGTGCGACCTCATGTAGAGCCTTTTTATAAACAGCGCAAATGGTATCATTGTGTGACTTTTACGTTAACCCTCACACCTTTGAACTTAGTGTATTGACAGTTTGTCGCGTAACTTCTTTGACAGCAAACCTCTTTAATAATCGCCTAAAATATGTAGATGATAACTGTGATTTAGATGTGAGTGTATATTTAGAAGGGAACCAATTATTTTTTGTAGTTCCCGAGTACCAAATTTCTCAGGTCATCTAAGAGACGGTTATTATCGTTATTTATTTTCTCAGACTACAATAAGAATAAAACAATATAAATCACTTCCAAGCTTTTATTCTAAGCCTTCGACACGGCAATACCACATCGGTGTCATCACGGCCAGGCTTAACCATGTCCTTTTGTAGTTCCACGATCATTCTGAGCATAAAATTTATGACTTGACTACATGTCCCTTCGCGAAGTTTTGAGAACTCTCTTGATGGAAGACACTTTCCGTTTATATTCACAGTCTGGTGTGTGAGGGAAGCCAGCAATCGTTTCATGATATCTATCTTCTTGTTGGCAGCCAGAGGTCGAAGACGTATTACAAAACGAAGTATATATTCTATGAACATGGTGTCCTCCTAAAATTAAAATTATAGGTTGTTACTTAAAGCCTATAAAATACTAACCACATGTCCGATTGGAATTCCTATCGGCAATAACTCGCCAGTAGGTGGCGTTGCGGTATATAAAGTTATGTATTGTTTGAGCAATTTCCGTGAAAATTGGTATGTATAGATATTTAAATGTGGAAAATATTTGAACGATATAAATTTTGTTATAAACCTGACTATTTATTATGATAAATTATAACGAATAATAACAAATTCTCCCAAAACCTTGGGAACAGATTGTGTATTGAATATGTGGAAGTTATACCAGGTGTTGGGTTAGTCACTTACAGTACTATAAGAGGTTATGGTTAAGAGATAGTTCATGGTCATATTTAACATATAAATTAATAATAGGAAAACAAATATTAATAAACGACAAAGAGAACTTAATTTAAAGTTTGTTCTATGGCTTTCAAAAGTATAAACACAAACATAATAAACCTGGGTGCAATGACCGGTGCCGAAAGCTGCAAGAGACGACCCGTACTTAATAACCTTCGATAATAAAACGGACAATAAACCATTTTGTTTTGTTCATGCCGTTCCCATGTTCACTTTCAAGTGAAAGTGAAGTCATCCGATGGTCATTGACACTGTGGTTTAACATAGATGCGTAGAGATGAAGTTTATATTAGAAGATATTTCATTACAAGTAATTGAAAATAAAACAAGCGGAATTAAATAGTTTGTAAAATACAAAGGATAACAATTTATTGATTTTTGTGAATATGCAAACATTGAATAAGCAATCCATTTGTAATTATTAAAATAACTAATAGGGCACTAGGAGGGTTATTATATAAGTTCCACTAAATAAAATTTGTCATATATGTGTACTGAATTATTTACATAGATTAGGTTTTAAAAAAATAAAAGAATAGAGGGATTAAGTATTTTACTTGGCAATACAAATTGAAACAAATCGTTTTAAAATAAGAAAAAAAACCTTTTTTGGCCTATTTTTTTCTTTTTCTTTATGAATAATAATTCTACTTCTTTGAGAATACATAAAAAATAGATACACATGCTATAGGTATAAACTGCAGTGAGTACTTACAATCAGGTATTCCGCATGCCTGTTTCTTGTATTTTACAGTAACAAAGAATTCTATACAAAATTAGTTTCTTTTGTATTAATACTGTTTATTCAGCAGTACAACATAAATTAACATTATTTTATCGTGAATAATGATACATTGAACTTTTATATAAACTGAGGAATTGTCGCCCATGTATATTACTTACCATTTGCATACCTAATATACATAACTCTACATCGTGCGCACGTCCAATGATCATGGAAAGGTCTTCTTTATCCAGTATTGGTTTTTTAAGGGTTTCCATCCATTCGAATAGGAGTCCAGTTAATATAAGTGGATCCTCCTGGAAAATGTTTTTAGACGCAAAAGGAATATTATATTGGAATATCTCTACGTACTTAGTCAATTTATTCAAAACTTGCTCGTGTCCGCAACTTAATTCTCGTGAAAATGTTTCATAAGGACAAAGTATTTCTCGAGATTAACTGTGAACTGTAATTTATGTTTCTCGTTACAATTTTATCAATAATATTTACATCTTATAACTTTTTATCGAATTTGAGTTTCTTTTGTTTATTTCTATAATTACTGTTAGCCCTAATGGAAAGACATATTGATACGTATCCTTGGTAATACACTGAAAATATCTCCGTCTGGCAGTAAAAATAACTTGGTGTTGCAATTATCCATAGATAACGGTAATCATTTATGATTTGGTGGGCTATCAGCTTGTTTGCTGCTCTTGTACATAATAAAGACTGATTCAATTTAAGTAAGAAGAATCATGTCCGCGCCGACTTCATTTATTGCTTGTAATAATTGCTAGTAAATAAAACATAAAGATTTATTCATTAAGCATAATCAACATAACTGAACAATAGTTCAGTTTTAATTCTATAATATGATTAGATGGCGTCATATTTATAGATGAGCACAGCATCCACGGAAGTATATTTAACAGAATATATATGTTATTTAATTATATCATTCATTACATAGTATAAAACAAAGTCCCCTACCGCGTCTGTCTGTCTGTCTGTTCGCGATAAACTCAAAAACTACATAACGGATTTTCATGCGGTTTTCACCGGTGGATAGAGTGATTAATGAGGAACGTTTTAGTATATAATTTATCAAGGATTTTTTCATAATAAACAATAGACAACGTCTGCCGGGCTCGCTAGTATATAACAATAATGAAAAATAAATACAATAATTAATATATAAACGAACGCTCCAAAACGTATGATATAATAAAACAAAAAATTAACACTGTATTCGGCTGTGTCCGTATAAAGTAATAAACACACACGTAATTTCGTCATTTTAGTTTTTCATAACGAAAATTCGTCTATGTTAAACTATTAGGTATTATTGTTTCGGACAGCGACCATGTGCTAGACGCTGAGGGACATTCAATAGTGGTTAATAGTTATAGTAAGTGTCAGAAACGTAAAATTCATTAAGAAGTTTATTGCATAAATTGAATGCCACAGTAAATAGGAATACGCACAGAAGGACATGGCTATGAGCGAGCGTTGGGGACATTCACCAAACGGGCGCTTCCTAAGTGGTCTCGGTCAAGTTGATATCGATATCTAATGCGGGCCCCACACATAGTGGTTGATTCCCACGCAACCGAGAACAACCTGTGATTCGAATAAGAGGCGAAGTCAGCGAGAACAATAGCAAAATGTTGTGATTCCTCACCGGTATTGTGCGAGGTTCGATGCCATCACAATAACGTAATCACAATAGATTGGTGTGACACGAGGAACCCAAGATTATCTCAAGGCACATGCGTTTTCCATACGATGCTACCGACCGAACTGGTCGGCGTCGCTAGTGCCGGGAGAGATCAAAAAACAAAGTGCTCCTACCCTCGCTGACACAATATTTTCTAATTTACTATTTACGCTGCCGCAACAGATAGAGTACCTACATTTATCGGTGCATCACAGCTGCGAGACCTTTAAATAAAGAGTAGGAACTCGGCAACAAACAGTTACTTCATAGACTGTGATCGGAACGGTCACGTGGTAGACTGATCGATAACGTTGGAATAGTGACACGATAGAGTCTGATACGAACAGACGTAAAATATCGACAGATAGTTTGAGAGGGCAGTTCAAAATAGGAAATACACAGCGATTATTATGGGACAAGCCACAAGCAAACAGTAAATACTATACAACTTGTAATTAGCGAACATTTATTGAACCTTAAGAGCCGGATACTGAGAGCTACTTTTCAACAAGTAGAAAGAGCTCGTGTAAATAGAACACATTAAACATATATTGCGGATAGAGGTGATTTACGACCACCTCACATAATATATATTCGCAATAATTATTGAAAATAAAAGTCCTTGTATTTTTATAAATTTAGTAGCTGTGCCCGCGACATCGTCCACGTGGAACCTTATATATTTTTTTATATAATAGGAGCCAAACGAACAGGTGGATCACCTGATGTTAAGTGATCACCAACGTCCATAGACATTTGCAACACCAGAAGAGTCGCAAGTGCGTTGCCACCCTGTGTTTGGGGAGAGGGAGTGGGGAAAGAGGGAGGGGTGAGGGGAGGTGGGTTATCCGGCGCTCTCACTGACCGAACGAAACGCAACAATGTAAGCACTGTTACTTGACGTCGGTTTTCAGCGAGAGAGTGGTAGTACCCCGGGCGAGCCGACCCGTTCATGCTGAAACCAGTAGTAGCTTCAGCGTGGCTCTACCATATGTAAAAAACAGTGATTAATAAAGTCATCTGAATGTATTAACTCCATTTACTTGTCTACTTTTCTTGTGTACTTATGCCGCGTCGTCATTAATTTTACAATAACTTTTGATAGAGTGGACTAAGTTAAAAGTGGACAAACAAAGACTAAGTTACTCTCGAAGATATACTTTATGATTTCCTTGATCTAGTTTTATTGTGAACGCAGTACTTTAGCAGTGATGTTTGTTCATACAAACAGACAGATATACAGACATACATTTCTAAAAATGATTGAAATGTATTCTATTACTTATTCCAAGACACCTGCAACTATTTTTTTCACGAAAATTGAAAAAGTATAGACACGTTACATTTACATTCTTATTATTTGTATAGATATAGAAGATGGTCGGCCATTTTGCATAGACTATAAATTACACGTGCTGTTGTTTTACCGTTCGTACATTATTTATTAAAGTTGGATACGAAACGAAAAGTAAGATGGCGGCTTGACAATTATTTTCTCATTTGAAAAACATACGTAGTAACAAATGTTTGATTATTATCGATTATACTTTTAAAAGATTTATGGTATTTAACTCTATAGTATTTACTCTCACCTGATCGTATATAACGATATGTTTTGATATGGTAATAGCGTAAACCTGGAGAGGAACTGGCTCTCAAGTGTAGCCGGAAGAACACATCTATAGGTGCATGCGGACAGATTATGAACCAGAGGGTCGTAGCTATCCAGACGAGCATTAGAAAAACCTCTGTTACCAGATTATGATTTTATAACGTTTTACTTCACTTAAACCTCCACTTAATTGTAACATTCGCACTTGCGTCAATCGGCGTCGTGTTCGAACACATATCACTGAATAATCCTCTATGTTTATTAAACTAAGTAAGTACCTCTTCATCAACTTTGTTCATAGCTTCTCCTCTCTGGTTAACATCGCTTCGAAGCTGTTTCAAGTGTTTTAGTTTCTCTTCCGGAAGACTATTGTGGTCCGCAACGAACGCCTTAATAAGAAGAAAATAGCAATAGTATTGGTTGCTCTTAATTGTACTCGAAAGCCATTCTGTTCTGCTTTGTCTATCTCATCATATTTAATTCCAAAGTAATATAGTTTGTATAATAAGATAGCCGACATATATACAGGGTTATAGTTTGAATTCCTTCAATATTCAAGGAGATGATACTTTATAGTCACATTTAACATTTAAATTATTAATATCAAAACAAATACTAATTAACAACAAAGAGAACCTTAGTTTAAGTTTGTTCTAAGACTTTTAAAAGTATGGGTACCACATTGAAACGTAAATACATGACACATAGGTTCAATAACCTACGTTCGATATACGAAAGTGAGGGTGAATCATGAGGGCGCCTCCGGAGTTAATAAACCTAATATTACGTAATGCGTGGGGGTACGGCGATGTGGAAACGCTTCACAATACAAATTAATTGCACCTACCACTGTCATTTGCACGAGCGTATGCGACCATTTCCCAGTTAGATGCTGCGGAAAGACAAGGACGTTGACGTTGGGGGCGGCAGTCATAAAGGCATGATATCAATCATAGACGACGTCCTCCTCATCGTTCAATACCTCAAGATCAATGGAGTGATAATCTGAACAGACCGACGCTCCGCGCAGGAATGACCCACGCTCCTATATCGCTAGGCCTTTTATATGCCCGTTCTATATCAGCGGGTAGAGCGCAATATTTAGTAAGTCCTTATTATATCTCCATATAATTTCTTACACAACTTTAGCTTAACTGTGCTGAATTACTACAAAAAGAGAAATACTTACATCATAAATTTGTACTGCAGGCATAGTTCCATTACTTGATGTACCAGTCAACCTACTCACAGATTCCAGGTTTCTTTCAACGTCCTCTTCCACAGGGTCCCGCCACTCCACCATCGGTAACGATGTTATTTGATCTGTATGTTGTAAAAAAAAATTGATGCTTAGTCTGTCATGTTTATAAATCCGTATAATGGTATAAATTAAAATATTTCCCAACATCATCTATCCTATCTATACCAATATTATAAAGAGCTAAAGTTTGTGAGTTTGTGATGTTGTAGGGGGTAATCTCAGGAACTACTGGTCACGGCGTGGGAGGAGCTGCTCCAGACGCTGGAGGGGGATCCTTGGGGGCGCCCGTACCGGATCGTGGGCAAGAAGTTGCGATCCTGGGTGCCCCCGGCGACGGAGACCCTCCGGCCGGAGGTGGTAGCGAGGGTCGTGGGAGAGCTATTCCCCGACCCTCCGATGCTACCGGCTCCTCCCATGCCTCCGCCTCGGGAGGTAGTCGAGGAGATGCTCGACGGTTCTCCCCCTCCGATAACGGAGGAGGAGATGGGGAGGGCAGTCGAGCGCCTCCTCAGCCGGCGTAGAGCGCCCGGCCCTGATGGGGTCCCGGGTCGGGTGCTCGGGCTCGCCTTGTGCCAACTAGGGGGGTGGCTTCGGGAGCTGTTCGACCGGTGTCTCGCGGTCGGGCAGTTCCCGAAGCCTTGGAAGCTTGGGCAGCTCTGCCTTATGGAGAAGGCAGGCCGCCCTCCGGACTGCGCGTCCGCGTACCGGCCCCTCGTCCTGCTGGACGACGCCGGGAAGGCGCTGGAGAGGATTATCTCCTCCCGGGTCGTCCAGCATCTAGAGGGCGTGGGGCCGAATCTGGCGGACGCGCAGTATGGCTTCCGGACAGGGCGTTCCACGTTGGACGCCCTGTCCCTCCTTAAGTCGCTGTCTGCGGAGGTGACCTCCCAGGGGGAAAGGGTGTTGGCGGTGTCCCTTGACATCGCCAACGCCTTCAACACCCTGCCGCATGGTGTCATAAGGGAGGCGCTCCGATATTTCGGAGTGCCTCCGTACCTGCGGCGGGTGTTGGAGGCGTACCTCGAGGGGAGGGAGGTCGCCTACGTACACGGCGATGGGCGTATGGTCCGGCGGGCCACAAGGCGGGGGGTTCCACAGGGGTCGGCCTTAGGGCCGCTCCTGTGGAACATGGGCTACGACTGGGTGCTCCGCGGCGTGCTCCCATATGGGGCACGCCTCATATGTTACGCGGATGACACCCTAGTCGTAGCCCGGGGGGGGGGAGTGGAGGGAGGTGGAGCGCCTGGCCACGATGGCCACAACCCTCGTGGTCAGGCGCATCAGGAGGTTGGGCCTCAGGGTGGCCCTCGAGAAGACCGAGGCCCTACTCTTTCATGGGCCTCGGCGGGGGCCACCACCTGGGGCCCATATAATGGTGGAGGGCGCCCGGATCAGAGTGGGGACCCAGATGAAGTATCTGGGCCTCACCCTGGATGGGCGCTGGCGGTTCGAGCCCCATTTTGCGGGGCTCGGACCGCGAATTGCTGGGGCGGCGGCGGTACTCGGCCGATTGCTCCCCAACATAGGGGGGCCTGGCGCCGGGTGCCGCCTACTCTACATGGGAGTCGTGCGGGCGATGGCCGCCTACGGGGCACCGGTCTGGACCGACGCCCTCGGTGCCGCCAACGTGCGTGCGCTTCGCAATGCGCAGCGCACGGTGGCACTGAGGGCGATCCGGGCGTACCGGACGGTGTCCTCAGCGGCGGCCTTTGCGCTCGTCGGCTCCCTGCCCTGGGAGCTGGAGGCAGGAGTTCTCGCCGCCGTGTATGAGTTTACGGCGGCGAGGAGACGAAGGAGGGAGCCTCCGGCTCCCAGGGAAAGTCGTTGAAAGATGGAAGCAGGACCTGGCGGACGAGCGGTTCGGGCGGTTTACCGTAGACGCCGTCCGCCCGGTCCTGCGGGAGTGGACAGAAAGGGAGTGGGGCTCCCTGACGTTCCGAATGGTGCAGGTACTCACCGGACACGGTTGTTTCGGGTGGTACCTGCACCGGATCGCACGCAGGGAGCCGACCGCCACCTGTCACGAGTGCGGCGCTGTCGAAGATACCGCGCAGCACACTCTGTCTGAGTGTGCTGCGTGGGGGGAGCAGCGCCGCATTCTGGCGGCGGCGGTGGGAACGGACTTATCGCTGCCGAGCGTGGTTTCGGCCATGCTCGGCAGCGAACAGGCTTGGCGAGCGATGTCCTCCTCCTGCGAGGACGTCATCTCGCAGAAGGAGGAGGCGGAGAGGGCCCGCGAGGCAGATCCTCAAAGTGGCCCTCTCCGCCAAAGGAGGACAGGCGGGAGGAGGCGGCGCTTTGCCCAACTCCTCCCGCCACCGTAGCCGGACCTGAGGGGGTGGGCCGGGGGGCCCATCTCCTCATTGCACAGGTCCAGCGGACGAGGGGGGGCAGCCAGTGTGTACCCGGTCTGTCCCTCTATAGGTAGGAGCCCGGCGGTCACCTTCCGCCGGGCGGACCGTGGGGGCGGCTCTACAAGGTTGAGTAGCATGTACGATCCCTTGCCGCCCCCACACAACGGTCTGTCGGTACACCGTGGGGTTTTAGTCCGTGCGAGTCGGACATAACCCACTCTCTCCCCCGGGAGGGTGGGTATCCATAAGGGATTTCCCCACGTTAAAAAAAAAAAAAAAGGAACTACTGGTCAGATTTGAAAAATTCTTTCAGTGTTATATAGCTAATTTGTCGAGGAAGGTTATACGCTATATACAGGGGCAGGGGGGAGGGGAGGTGGGTTATCCGGCGCTCTCACCAACCGAACGAAATGCAACAATGCAAGCACTGTTACTTGACGTCGGTATTTCTGTGTGTCGGGTGGTAGTACCCGGGCGAGCCGACCCATTCATGTTGAAACCAGTAATAGCTTTAGCGTGGCTCTATTACCTACAACACTTTTGGATGGGCTTAGCCTAAATACATTTTTTGGCAACCAATCTTCTAGATTATTACTGCCATTGTCGAGTAGGTAATATTACAAGTTTCAAGAGTAATATGACAAATTCAATGTTCTAACAAGGTGGTGGCTCCCTCGTTAGAACTTTCCATGGAGTTTTTGTGGCATCTCAGAATTCATGCTCCGCGGTATTATTTCCCATCCACTTCACTTGTACACAATAACCGAATTATATAACGTAAAACATCTTGATGGTGTTACAAAATATAGAGTCACGAGAGACTAAAATCCCGCAAAAACTCACTCTAAATATTTTAGAATATCAGTGAATAGAACCTCCAAACATGATCTCTTCCGGTGTTGTTGGGTCAGGAGGCTTTCTCTGTCTCAATCTGTATGCCATGAAGGATTTATAAAAGGGTCTATTTCTGACGCGGAGATCCATTCCCACACTTTGCTGGCATCCGCAAAGGCGAAGGAGTCGCTCACATATGCAATATATAATCTACAAAAAATACTAAGATGTACCTACATTTAGTTGAACTACGTATTTTATCTTTATACTAGCGGGCCCGGCAGACGTTGTCCCGCCCTGATTATGAAAAAATCCTTGACAAATTATATACTAAAACGTTCCTCATTAATCACTCTATCCACCGGTGGAAACCGCATGAAAATCCGTTCGGTAGTTTTTACCGAATTTATACCTAAAACAAAGTCCCCTACCGCGTCTGTCTGTCTGTCTGTTCGCAATAAACTCAAAAACTACCGAACGGATTTTCATGCGGTTTCCACCGGTGGATAGAGTGTTTAATGAGGAACGTTTTAGTATATAGTTTGTCAAGGATTTTTTCATAATCAGGGCGGGACAAAGTCTGCCGGGCCCGCTAGTATAGTATAATACAATAAGTTTAAGGTACATAGATTTACATGAATTTTGGCTATTAATTGGAGAGAAAATCCTAAAAAGTGAATGTTTCAGGTGAAAGAGTCTCCATATAAAAAGTGTGTGGCTGAAGACAGTAGAGATCTTCACAGCAATGCCAGAATTGACAGATTGATGTTCAGTTTCCATTTTATTTAATAACTAGCTGTGCCCTCGACTTCATCCGCGTGGGACCTTATGTAAAAAACGGTGATTAATAAAATTACCTGAATGTATTTAGTCCATTTACTTATCAACTTTTCTCTCGTACTTAAGTCGCGTCGTCATTAAAATTACAATAGCTTTTGACAGAGTCGACCGATTTTGATGAAACAAAGACAAAATGTTACTCGAAGATATGCTCTATAGTTAGTAGTACTTTAGCAGTGATACGTGTGCAAACAAACCGACAGACAGACAGACATATCTAAAAATGATTTAAATGTATCTTGTTACCTATTCCTAGACACCTGCAACAATTTTTTTCACTAAAATCTAGAAAGTACGGACACGTTGAATTTACATTCCTATTTTATGCATAAATATAGTTGTAGGTACTGTGAAGAAAACGGGACACCTAGTTTCGAATACTAGTGTTTTAAAATTGGGCACAAAAATGTTCCTGTCGCTCACCTTGGGCAGTTCCCTGAAAGCCCTTTCTTCAAGTCCATGTAATATAGCTCTTTGTCTATATAAGTACTGACGTAATGTAAATTCAGCACATTTGTGGTCTTTCGTCAACATTAAAGGTTCTCTGAAATTTGTTTAAATGTAATTTTTTTTTTTTTTTTAAATAAATGAATAACTGATCAAGAGTTTATAAATATTTATTTACCAGTTATTATTAAACTATTGTTACAGTTATTTTTTGTTTTATTTCATTTGTAAATATGACCTTTTGTACATAATATTGAATTGTGGAACAATATTGTTAATCTGAAGACATTTAACGTGCTAAACCATGCCTCGTAAATCTTGATGACTTTTATATAACATGCAACACATCAAGGGAAAGAGAAGTGAATTATGTAAAACTGTGATCACCCCTCTCTCCCTTTATATTGCTAATTCCAATTTATCTCTGTGCGAAACCAACAAACTAGAAGAAAAAAACAGTTAAACAATGGAACTACAGTCAATGTAGGAAAGATGTAATACATCTAAATTACGAAGAAGGAATTGTTTGATTCGATTCATATTAATATTTCCAATGTCGCGTTTAACATTACTTTAGTGAAACCGGTTCTAGGTATATAACATTTAGTTTCGTGGTACCGACGTTTCTAGTTAGCATTTTATATTCTAGACAATCGTCTACTGCATCCCATTTGTTAATATAAATAATTTAAATAAAATATAGCGACTTAATTTACTAGAAATCATTCTCCGTGTTATTACAAAAAAGTTAAATGCGTATTAAATACTTGGTTTAAAAAAGTTTCCTAATAAATACACCGCGCTCGCCCGAGGCAAGTTCGTGTTATCCTTTTTCACAAGTCTAAGCTAACGTAACCAAAGCGAGACAAAAGAACAAGATGGCGAACAATCAGCGACCGCGGTGCATTTAATATGAGACATTTTTAAAGCCAGGGTTCAATACGTATTTAACTTTTTTGTAATAACACAGTCTGAGTTTACTTAATTTATCTGAACACTGCAATTTTCTATATATATCTATTATTTTATGTAACCAATATCACAGCAAAGATGTTTCATAGAATACGCCTATATGAGAGAAAAAGAAATGTAAATCAATTCATTGGTGGTAAGGTTCCCGAGCAGAAAGTTGATAGTGACACCCGTCTCTCCAGAGTTTGGGATAAATTACTTAAAAAACTCAAATGTACCATGTGAAAGGTTAAACACTAGTATTAGGATTAGTTATCTAAAATATGACACTTCATGGTCACATTTAACATAATAATAATAATAATAATAATAATAATAACAAGCCTTATTTATTTCCATGACATTTAAAAAAGTTTTTACAAAAATTTTACAAATATATAAAAACGAATATACAAAGAAAAAAAGTATGCTAAATAAATATGCATTTGACATCGATATATATATCATGGCCCCTTTCGGGTATAGGCCTCCTCCATTTGCCTCCATTTTTCCCTGTCGTTAGCTGTTTTTATCCAGTCGCTTCCTGCCAATTGATGTATGTCATCTATCCATCGGGCTTTTGGTCTGCCCCTTAGTCTTTTGCCTTCCGGTCCTGTCCATTTTGTTACGCGTTTTGGCCATCTTTCTTCAGAGGAACGTGCGATGTGTCCTGCCCATTTCCACTTCAAACGCTGTGCGTGTTGTAATGCGTCTATCACTTTGGTTTTGTGTCTGATTATTTGACTATTGACTTTGTCAATGGTCTTGATGCCAAGGATGCTTCTCTCCATAGCACGTTGGCAGGAGCGTATTTTTGATAAGGTGTTTTTGTTAAAGATCCAGGTTTGGGCACCGTACGATAAACAGGGCAATAGACTCGAATCCATCACTTTTTTCTTTAGTTTAATTGAAAGTTTTGATTTTAATATTTCTTTGTAGCTCCAGTATTTTTTCCAGGTCATGTTGATTCTCCTGTCTATTTCATCTAGGTGTCTTGTCTTTTTAAATGATATTTGTTTTCCGAGGTAGATATAGCTCTCTACGTATTCTATAGGTGTTTCCTTTATTAATATTGGATTCTTCCTACCGTTGGTAGCTACCTTTGTTTTTGAGGTATTTAGTTGTAGGCCTATATTTTCGCTAACAGTACTTAGTTCTATCAGCATTTCTTCTAGTTGTTTTGATGTCTTAGCAAAGAGGACTATATCGTCGGCAAATCGTAGGCTACTGAGGTTTTTTCCTTCTATGGTTATTCCTTTTTTGCTCCAGTCTAGGTCTTTCATTATGTTTTGTAAGACAGCTATGAAAAGTATTGGCGATAGGGGGTCTCCTTGCTTCACACCTCTACGGATATTAAATTCTGGGCCTATTCTATCTAATTTGACCCGGCTTGTACTTTTTCTATATATATCCTTGAGAATGTTAATATATATGTATGGAAGATTCTGATGCTCTAATGCGTCCCAGATACTCTTATGTGAAATGGTGTCGAACGCTTTCGCGTAGTCGACATATGCTATGTATAGATTATTCTTATATTCAACATATTTTTCTATAACTTGTTCTAAGGTATGTATGTGGTCAGTCGTTGAGTACCCTTGACGAAAACCTGCCTGTTCCACTGGTTGGTTCTTTTCTATAGTTGGCTTTATTCTTTTCTCTAGGCACATTGCGAATAGCTTATATAATGTTGGTAGTATACTGATAGGTCGGTAGTTATTTATATCCGCTGGGTCTCCCTTTTTGTATATAAGAATTATCCGTGATTTTGCCCATTTGGTAGGGATTTCTTGTTCTTCCAGTATTTTTGTAAAGAGAGTAGTGAGTGGGCCTATCAATAGATATTTTCCAACTATCAAGGCTTCGTTTGGGATATTGTCGATACCCGGACTTTTATCTTTTTTTAATTTATTAATTTTTAACATTATTTCTTCTTCGTAGAAGGGTTGTATGGACAAGTTCTTTTCTTCTGTTTCTGCACGCGTTTCGTAGCTGTATTTTTCATCAAATTTATCGTCATATAGTTTTGTGTAGAAGTCTGAGGCAATTTTTACAAGGTCCTTTCTAGTTTGTTGCTTCTTTATGGTTTTTTGCGCCTTTAGTGTCGGAATCCATTTTTTTTTCTGAATACAACTGTTTGTAGGCTTTCTTTTGGCTTCCCGTTGCTAGTAGGTGTTTTTCAATTATTTTCATTCTGTAATTTTCATAATCTTTTTTAAGTAGTTTATTTGTGATTTTGTAGAGTGATGAAAGTTCTTTTTTCTCCTCCTTATTTATTGAAGGTTTGTGTTGTAGTTCTGTGCGTTTTTTAATTAGGCTTTTAGTTTCTTCTGATATTATTTCTTTCTTTGTTTTGATTAACGTAAGACTCTTTAAGCTTTCCTGTATGGATGACTCTATTTTGAGGTATAATGACTCAATGTTGTCGTTAGCTTCCCAGTTGATTCGTTCGACTTGCTTCCTCAAGGCAGAGAGGTATGTTTCTTGTGATTTCTCGGTGGATAGGGTGGTTGTTGGGATTGAGTCAAAGGTAGCTCGACTTTTCTTTTGGTTATGTAAAGTTATTGTTCCTCTCAGGAGTCTATGGTCGCTTGGAAATGAGAGTTTGTTGAGAATTTCTATGTTGGTAAAAAATTTTGGGTAGTTACTCAAAATATAGTCTATTTGATTTCTTTTTTGTTTATCTGGTGTAATCCATGTCCATAGGTTTCTTATATTTTTCTTGAATATAGTGTTAATTATTGTAAATTTATTTCTTAGAGCGTATTGGACAGGTTTTTCGCCTCTGGGATTTCTTTTACCATAGCAGTATGGGCCTAATATTGTACTTTCTTGAGGTTTTCTTTGACCTATCTTTGCATTCAGGTCTCCCAGTAATATAACTTTTCCGAATGAGAAGTTCCTGGCTTTTTCTATTTGATCGTAGAATGTATCAATCTCTTCTTCAGTTGCATCAGAGGTAGGGGCGTAGATTTGGATAATTGAGAGTTTCATTGTTGTGAAGCGTAGGTTTAGCAGACAGACTCTTTCAGATATGCCTATGTAGTTTTCTATGTTATTTTTGTATTTTTTCTTGATTAAAAAACCAACTCCATGGAGCCCTTTAGATTCTCCGGTGTAACAAAATATGTGATCCTCGTCTTCAAGAATACTATTGCCATTTCTTCTGACTTCGGCTAAGCCAATGATGTCGTATTTGATTTTTTCCAGGGAGTATTTTAACAGTATCATTCTTTGTGGTGATAAAAGGGATTTCACATTGTATGTGCAGATGTAGAGTTTTTGGCATGTTGGAGGGTTATAGTCTAGATCTCTCGCGGTGACAAGCCGTGCTGGGAGATCGAGAGGGGGGGGCGTTAATTGCTATTCTGAATTTTGTTTTGAGCTGGATGTTTGAGAAGGGGTTTTGTCGGATAGTGTGAGCGTGGGTTTTTTTAAAATATAGCTATTCAAATTGTTAGGCTTGTTTACCTTTGTAGGCTGTTTTTGAGTTTTCTTATTTGTATTGATAGAACATATTGCTATCTCAGGGGATTCAGATAAGCCTCTTTTTTTATTTTGAGTATTTTGTAACTCTGGGTGTTGGTCATTATTTTTCAGTATAGCGACCTTATCATATTTTATTATGGCTTTTTTGCCTTGTGCTCTTAACATCTCTACCTCTTTTTGGAGTTCTTTTCGCTTAATAAGCACCTCTAGTGGGTAGTCTTCTTTTATATAGTAGGACGAGTTTTCTAGCTTCTTTTTGTTTTTTAGGATTTGTATTTTCATACCCATAGTGAGTAAAGTAATTACAATAGGTCTGACTTTGTCGTTTTTTATTCCAAGCCTTCTCACGGATTCGATGTAGTGATTTTCACATTTGATGTTCAGTATATTATTTATGATATCTAGAACTTTTTTCTCCAGCTCTTTCAAAGCTTTTTTCTCTCTCTTCGACTCCGAAAAACAATAAGTTTTTTCTCCTTATCGATTTCTCAAAATTGTCAATTGTCAATTTTTGTGAATCTAGTTTTTGCTCTAGTTGTTCGTTTTTGTTTTCTAAATTCTTAAATTTCTCATTTATATTGGTTATTGATGGTGTGTTTTATGTCTTCTTTCATGGCTAGCATATCCACTTTTTGTTGTCTCATTTCCTCTTGCATCGTTTTCAACATCTCTTTAATTTCGTCCATTTTTGAGTTTAGCGCCCTCTGTTGGTATGTTGCAGTATTTTTTAACTACCTGGGTTGCGGTTCTTTATTTAAATATGCGAATGAATATCCTTTAGATGATTGATTATTTAACTGTTCACAAAAAGTTGAGCAAGGATAGATTTGAACTCAAGTCGTAAACAAACCTTGTAAATGTCTGCCGAGGTGTTTTCCGTTGAGCTAAGCGATTAGCTGAGATTGTTGTTGAAATATTGGAACAGTATGCGTCTCGCCGCTTTTTGCAAATGACGGTACAAGGAATTAATTGAGATCGACAATAATATCACTAACTGTATTAAACAATTTTGTATAACACTGTAATTATGTAATTGTATCCCATGGGTGTTGGAAACTTGGCACAATATTGACACAACTGATTAGTTTATCATCGAACAGTAATTGACCTTGTTTTTTATATAACTGACACTACACACAATCCGATGTAACGAAATTAGCCTTTTTAGCAATGTCCACCGTGAACCGAGTTGGAAGCTGTTTCGCAAATGAAAGCTCAGAGTACTAGTATTGTTGAGATATCGTTTTCACTGGTATAGTAGTATTATTAACTTTAAAATCAATTTATATTACGGAGCCGCGATACAATACGTTATACACACTGACGGTCAGCGCCCTCCCTCATTTAACATAGAAATAATAATATCAAAACAAATACAAATAAACAACCAAGAAAACCTAAGTTAAAGTTTGTTCTGAGACTTTGAAAAGTATAAACACAATCGTAATAATTCTAGGTGCAATGACCGGTGCCGGAAGCTAGAATGGACAACCCGGAGTCAGTAACTGTCGATAATAAAATGGGCAATAAAACCCTTTTGTTTTGTTCGTGACGTTCCCACGTCCACTTTCGAGTGAAAGTGAAATAATCCGACGGTCAATGACATTGTGCTTTAATATAGACGCGTAGAAAATTGTGTATAATTTTTGTATTTTTCTAGACGATTAGGTCAAATATTAAGCACCTATTTTTTATTGATTTAGAACGAGAATCGAGTGCAGAGTATCCTCATAAATATTGCTAGTGTCTAAACATTCAGATGCAGATTTCTCTAAAATAGGCTTTACCTTCTTTAACATTAGTACTGTTTTGTTAAAGGTTTTCAATATATTATTAAACTCACTTAGAACTGAACACAACAGTTTGAGGTAACAGGTAATGCTCAAACTGTTGTACGCACAAGATTTGACCAGAAGTCTGTATAGACTTGGGCCTTTTTTTTCGCACCAGACGAATCGCGTCGTTAGCTCTAACTCGTAGGGAGTAGACTAAATAACAGGCTATTAGAACTCCGGTTCTTCCAAGACCTGGAATAAAGGTATCTTAATTTCAGTTTGGATTCAAAACCATACGATAATTCTATGTATAAATGTAATAGCATATTTATACGACAATTTACGTTCTGATGGCGATTTTATATTATACTAGCTGTGCTCGCGACTTCGTCCGCGTGGAACCATTTGTAAAAAACAGTGATTAATATAGTCATCTGAATATATTAAGTCCATTTACTTGTCTACTTTTCTCTCGTACTTAAGCCGCATCGTTATTAAAATTACAATAACTTTTGATGGAGTGGACCGATTTTGATGAAACAAAGGTTAAGCTATTCTTGAAGATGTGGTTTATGATTTTCTTGGTGAGGTTTTATTGTGAACCTAGTACTGAGCAGTGATGCGTGTCCATACAAACAGACAGACAGAAATGTTATAAGAATGATTGAAATATATTTTATTACTTATTAACAATATTTTTCTCAAAAATCTAAAAAGTACAGACATGTTAGATTTAAATTCTTATTATATGTATAGATATAGAACATATTTCTACTTGTTTCTAGAATAACCATCAATACGTTTTTATTACATTACAAGCTGTTACCCTCAACTTCATCTGAGTCCACTGCGCATGCGCATAACCATAACTTTACCGTGATAAGTAAATACATATTGCTGAACGCATAATGCTTATAAAGATCGTAGTCTCTTAAAACTTTAATTAATTTATATTACATAAATTTAGCTCTATAATTATTATTTTTACATAAGGACTAAGTATCTAAGAAATAAAACTAGAAAAATTGTTTCAAATCTACCCATTTTTATGTGATGCGCGCACAACCGCAGATATCTTATCATGTTATTTATATTACCTAAGTAAAATGTGACAACCCTAATTGTAATGATATATTGTGTTATATATTGTATAATAATGAAACGGACGTATCTATAATTGAATGAATACTTTAACCTATTTAATAATTTATATTATGCAGTGTCACAGTCAAAATATAAAATCCGTTAAAGTTCGTAAATTTTTTTTTGGTGTCGTCTATTGGTAGATATAAGAGTTATACGATACTTCATGCAGATATATATCTTATTAGTAATGGTATATAATATAAATTGAATGAAGACAATTAATATACATTAATATTTTAAACAAATTTATTTTACCTAGCGCCGCCGCTGTGATGCTTGAATCTTTGCTGTCAGTTTTTGCCGGTTCAATTTGGCTAGAATATAATCTCTTAGCAGGCAATTTGTGAGTAATATTTATCCTTGTATGCCACTTTCGAAACAATTTCAAACTTGTCAAATTTACTGCATTTTTAGTCGTGTTAAAGGTTTAAGTTTGATTTAAATAATTTTAGCATTTAGACAGATTACCACGTACGTTCGTCCAAACTATTCAACCTTGTTCTTGTTTTGCAAACCTATGTAATAATGCATAATATACTAGCAGTGCTCACGGCTTCACGCGCGTTTTCGTATTATCTGTTTCTCTTGTTATTCACTTATTGTAAATACCATGTGTTTTTAAAAATACTTGTTTTACAGTAATTGGTATTTAAGTGGATTTTGCGAAATGATTCCTCGTAATTAAATATCTATAATATTGTTATAATCGAATGAAAATGGCGGGTAGTTACTCGCCGTGTTCAATCGGATTGCTCCGTTGTCACGCGCACGAGGACGTTTCACACACGAGTTCCGCGTTTTACCGCTAGTCCTGCACGACGATGCGCCGCAATAGTGCTGCCTCTTCCCGACCGGCGACGGTTTCGGGGAGACCGAAAAAAGTCCCTTCGAAGGGCCAACCAGATCCCGCGTCTGCACGACGACTGACCACTAGCTTGCCCACGGACTCCGATATCCCATGCACACTGACGACACCCGCTATACACACTGAACTCCGCTCTCTGGAGCCTATACCTCGCTTTACGCTCGAGGAGGCGCTACTGCTGCTTTCTATCGCTGCGTCAAAGCGCGAGATCCAGTACGACAACGACTGTGAAGTCTTCGCCCAGCTGCTTGCAACTGGAGACCCATCCGAAACGATGAGGCGATGGATAGCGCTCTACTTGCACATCCTAAAAGATGAAAACGACAGCTACGAACTTCGAGACACCGACATTGAGGTACTGAAAACTCCCGTAACAGGATGTTTAGTACTGCCAGAAATCCCCCCGCTGCAACTTGAGCGGCGAGCCGCTTATAGAAGCAGCTCGCCGCGAACGATCACCATCAAACTCGCCAGACGCCCAGACGCCTGAGAGTAAGAGGTTCAAACCTCTGCCTCCCACGCAACAAACTAACACTAACACCCTAAAGTCCTAGCTATACCCGTCGAGAACCGCGGGGCGCTACAAGCGCCTACAGCCGTGCACCCGACGAGGGAATATACGGAACCAAGACTACCCGAATTACCCGTCGAGAGCCGGGGGGGCCACAAGCGCCTACAGTTGTGTCTTCGACGAGTAAACAAACGAAACCCCGAGTTCCCGATATACCCGCTAAGAGCCGCGAGGCGCCACCAGCGCCCTCATCGAACCAGCCTACAGAACGAGAAGTTCCAGCTTTACCCGTCGGGAGCCGCCCAGAGGGAAGCGCTGCGGAAATATGTAACACACATCGACAACGCTGCCCGCCGATCGTCGTGGAGAGCCTGCCCAACTGGCCAGAGCATCTCCAGCGGCTGGCGGACGTGTTGGGACGGACACCGAATGCGCGCGCACATAGACGCGGGGTTCGCTTCCTGCCTGTTAACCTCGACGAACGTCGGATCGTCAACAAGTACCTGAAGCAAGTGGAAGGGGTGAGCTGGTTCACCTACTCGCCCCCCACGGAGAGAAGCCTCAAGGTCGCGATTCGCGGCCTGCCAGTGGACACAGAGCCCGAAAAGATCACCGAAGCCCTCCGTGAGAAGGGCTTCTTGCCGGAGTACACCCGACTCATTCAGGGAAGAGGTGGAAGACCAGGGTGCATCTTCCACTGCTCTCTGCAAAGAATGCCAGCCCTCATTCCGGGCATATATAACATAGACGAACTCCTGCTGATGAAGACGTCCATTGAAGCGTGGCGTGGGAGGAGGGGTCCGGCACAGTGCCATCGATGCCAGCTTTTCAGGCACTCCTCCCACCACTGCCATCGCCCGATAGCCTGCGTGAGGTGTGGCGGGCCGCACTTCGCAAGCAGCTGTGACCGCCCACATGAAGAATCTGCGTCCTGCGCAAACTGCGGAGGGGCGCACACGTCAAATAAAGCAATCGCCGAGTGGGGACCGTCGTCCGGATGGGTAACACCAGGCGACAAGAGGAGCGCGAGAGCACAGCGCCTACAATGGTCGAGGTGTCGGCGGCGGGGAGCCTGATGGCCCCCGCAAATGACCCCGGCCAGAGAAGACCTGCTAAAAGATTGCCAAAATGCAACAGAGGAGTCAACGAAGCCACGGAGGCGACCCAGTAGCCAAAATCGGCAGAGGACTCCATCCAGAATACCCTGATCACTTTTATGAAGACCCTGGCAGCCGCAACCACCCCGGAAATAATCGAGAAATGCCAGAGAGCCCTGCATACCAATGGCCAGGACTCTCAGACGACAGCCGCTAGAAAATAGATGCCTGTCACCCAAAACCACCACCAGATAGCGCCAAAGAGACCACAATCGCCCACCCGATCGAGGGGGCGATTAACAAATATTAAGACACTCCCAGTAAGATGGGAGGCGAGAGAAGCCACCGTCAGAGGGGCAACCCTGGTACGGTCACCCCCCCTGTGCCCCTCGCGGGGCACGCGAGAATATTGCGAAGGTGTTCGCTCACTATTGCGGTGGTCGTCTTAGCCAGCCGGCCAATAAATTCTTTTTTAAAAATCAAGAAGTGTTTCTATTTCTTACAATATATATTCCAATATTCATGGCAATCGGTTAAAGTTTATAGAAATTAATGCCTAAGAACACCACCTGGTGACGAGTTACTGCAGAATGGATAGCACGAAAAAAATTCTTGTCATTTAATATTCATGATAATGAGTTGACCGGTATAGAACTTGATAAACTACAGGGCCTTCTAGTGGCCAATAATTGTAAAAAAAAGTATGGCATAAAAAGGCTTGTTATAAAAAAAAACATCCAGGTGTGCCATTTGCCTTTGTGATCGGAGAAACGGTCAAGTTTACCAATAACAGTTATATACGAACTTCCATTTATAAACATACTAGTGTGCCCGGCGCGGCACGGCGAATGTTGTCCTCAGCCTGATAATAAAAAAAACCCATGACAAATTATATACTTACCTAAACCTTCCTCACGAATCACTTTATCTATTGTTGAAAACCGTGTGAATTCCGTTTAGTAGTTTTTGATTTTATCGCGAACAGACAGACAGATAGAAATGTGGCACAGGACTTTTTTCTATAATATGTAATTGTACAGAATGGCCATGAGCATCTTGGTCAAGGACATGCTTAAATCTTAAACTCGATGTGTATTTTTCCAGATAGTTCTCTAAATAACCACTTTACTTACATGAACACTACCTAAAAAATATATACATGTAAATCTGACTTAACTATTCGCTTAGTGAACTTAGTGTGTTAAAACCAGCCATCGTGAACACAATGTTGAGTATATTTCTCGGAATTATTTTATTTATCCTCAAATGGGTTTTAATAACTTTTATATTTTTATTTACGCTATTAATGACAGCAGTACTATTCTATAAAATAATCCACGAATTTCGGTCTGGAGTATGCAAGTGTACTACTAAGTTACACGGTAAAATTGTTATTGTGACCGGTGGTAACGCAGGAATCGGATTGGAAACAGCAAGAGACCTGGCAAGGAGAGGCGCTAAAGTCATTATCGCTTGCAGAAATGAAGAAAACTCCGCAAAAGCTATAGCTGATATCGCAGAAACTACTGGAAACCCAGACGTTGAATTTCGATACTTGGATCTTTCAAAATTCAGCAGCATTCGTAAGTTCGTTGAAGATTTTAATAAATCATACGACCGTCTTGATATTCTAGTGAATAATGCTGGTTGTGCGGGCTTGAAGAATCGGATGACTGAAGATAATATAGATATAGTAATGCAGGTGAATTATTTCGGGCCGTTCCTTCTCACATATCTCTTAATGGATAAACTGGTAGCTTCGAAGCCCAGTCGGATTGTTATTGTGTCTTCATACCTCCACAAATATGGTCAGGTGACAGTTGATAATATCGACGGACATTCAACGAAACATTACATGAGGTTGTATTCCAATAGTAAATTATGCAACGTCTTATGGACGAAAGCGCTTGCGAAGCGTCTGCCGGCTGGAGTCACTGCGAATTCTTTACATCCCGGTGCCGTCAAAACTGATATAGCAAATAGAATGTATCCAGTCTTTCGAGTAATAACATTGACTATAGTATCACTACTTTTCAAAACACCGGTGGAAGGCGCACAGACAACGATACATTTGTGTGTTTCCGATGAATTGAATAACGTTTCCGGGCAATACTTTAAAGATTGTAAACCGGAGAAACCGTCGAAAATAACCGATGATGATCGACTTGTTGAAGGTGTGTGGGAAAGAAGTTTACAATTGACTAATATGTAATAGTAATGTTGAAAATATATATAGTGAATGTTTTTCTTTTAATCACATATTACGTGTTAAGTTAAATAAAGTTGTAAGTGGTTTCACGTTAAGATACGAATTAAAAAGTAATGAGTTATTAAGGGTACAAATATATCATACAATTTTAGATTTTTACAAAATTTAGAGGCGGCTTTTGTGTGCTAGTTAGGATACTAGCTACCACCTTATCAGCCGTCTAAGTAACACGAGGCCCTCGAGTGACAGCCCTCGGTTTGTGTATGTAAAGTTTTGTAAAATGTTTTTGGCAACCTCAAATTCTTTTTAATGCGTGGCTCATAAAGCATTAACAATGTAAATCTGTGACTGCTAGGTTATTATATCACTCAACAGTAATTAAAGTTAGCGAAGAGTTTTGGTACTGTGCCCCTTCAAACATTGCTGGAAGGCTGTAAAAATATATGGGTTATAATTTGTAGCTGTAATTTTTTTTCTTCGAGAGCCTTCTCACAAGGTATCAAATACTTTGGACAGGTAGAAATTTTGTTAGTATATGTTACTTTTATTTTTTTTTTATTTATTAAACTGAACATGCGTACTGTAGTGTTGTTTTACAATTCTTCTTCTATTTACTTATAGATTATTACATACTCTTTATAATAACAGCTATCTACTGGTGAAGGTCCCGTCAAAATCGGTTTAACCGTAGCGCAGATCAGCCGGAACAGATAGACAGACAGACAAAAATGTTTGCTTAAGAACTCCATATATTTTCATACCATTAAGTAAAAAGCTGTTATATTGACATTACAAGCAGACACTGCAATTTTAATTACAGTAACTAATAACTAATTTCATACCTGCGTGACAATGTATAGCGACTTTTCCTTCTTGTATAGCGAACGATAATACTTTTGTCATATCCAGAAGTCCGCTGAGAGTGGCTTCCCCGTAATCAGGCCAAGCGAAATTGTAATAGTATACTGAAAGAAATATTATTTAATAATGAAAAATGAAGCCTTCTTTATGTGCAAAGAGCAACGTTCAAAAGTAAAACGTCACGCTCAGGTCGGTGACGTTGAATCGGATATTCTCGGCTACAATCGTCATCATCCACGTTTACTATCTCATAACGAGTGCATCGCGCTAATATGTAATTTAATTCCACTTGTGCACATATCAAGCGGGTTTTCGTTACAAAAGTCTATTATAGAGTAGAAATATGTGAACGATGGTGATGTCTGGAAATGACTCATCTCTGTGCATCCACTGAAGACGATTGTAACATGTAGGTAATGTATAGTAAATATTATATATATTACATAGTATAAAACATCGTCGGTCTGTTCGCGATAAATTCAAAAACTACTGAACGGATATTCATACTGTTTTACCAGTAGATAAAGTGATTTATGAGAAGATTTTGGTATATAATTTCTCAAGATTTTTTTTACTATCGGGCAGGACAATGTCCTTCGGGCCTGTTAGTATAAGGTAAAAAGATAAACTAGATCGGGTTTCCCGCCGGTTCTTCTCAATGACTGGGTTGTTTTCCGAACTGGTGGTAGTTTTGACGTTAATAAGTGCCTTCTTAGGGCCTCAATTGAATAAAGTATATTTTGATTTTGAGAATATAATATTCATTATATAAGAGACTAAGATCCCATCGAAAAATTAACAACCATTTTGCTTAGTACGAGTCCTTTTGGTAACTAATTATGTTAAAAAGAAGAAAAAAAAACAGATTTCTTATTACTACAAATTTAATGTATTCAACTTCATATCTGCTGGTTTTATCGCTAACATACCTTTATTCAGATGCATTCGAACTGCATAGTATAAATAAAGTGTCCAATTATTCGTGAATTATTAAAAAAAAGTCAGAAATTACATTTTGGCTCGGCGATTTACATGATCGCGTTTGTTTATTGTATACTAGCAGTGCCCGCGACTCCGTCCGCGTGGAACGTAAAGTAAAAAAAAAAACAGTGACTAATAAAATCTTCTGAATGTATTAAGTCCATTTACTTATCAACTTTTCTCTCGTACTTAAGTCGCGTCGTCATTAAAACTACAATAACTTTTGATAGAATGGACCGATTTTAATGAAACAAAGACTAAGTTACTCCCAAGGATATGGTTTATGTGAATATGAAGCAGTGATGCGTGTTCATACAAACAGACAGACGACAGATAGACAGACATACATTTCTAAAAATAATTGAAATGTATTCTATTACTCATTCCTAGACACCTGCAACAATTTTTTCCCCGATAATCGAATAAGTACCGACACGTTAGATTTACATTCTTATTACCTATATGTATGACTAAGTTATTCTCGAGGATATTTTATGATTTTCTTTTAGTTTTATCCTGAACCCAGTGCCTTAGCAATGATGGATACAAACAGATAGACATTTCTAAAAATGATTGAAATGTATTCTATTACTTATTCCAAGACACCTGCAACTATTTTTTCACGAAAATTGAAAAAGTACAGACAAGTTAAATTTGCATTCTTATTATATGTATAGACTAGCGGGATAGATAGATATCATCGGTGACGGGAACCCATAAGCTTCTCACCTACCAAATAAACTTTACAAACAAAATCACTCAACGCGACTAAAGAGGTTTCCACTTCAAAAAGCGAAAACAAAAAAAGTCGAAAAAACCCGTCATAGTGATTCGCTTCTTCGGGTCGCGTTTCGGGATCAGCCTGTGCATATCCAGCTTTTTGCAGGCCGGCATGACAGCGGCGACCGGCGATGGATACCGTGTCTCTCGGTGGTCGCCATTGTTTTTGGATTGTACTGTGCTTACCATCAGGCATAGCACAGTCATTTTGCCGTGCTACAATAAAAAAAAAAACAATTCTCTTAAATTAAAAAAAAAACAAACAACGATGATCAATAACATTTATGAAGTCACTTACTATCATTGGCCATGAATACGGTCGGGTCATACGTAAATCCTGATCTGGTGAGAGGCGGACCGCAGCTGGCGTGTTCACCCGGCGTCTGCAAGTTGATTACCGATCGTATGCCCCAGCTGAAAGCATAAATCGAATGTAATTTCAACGAAACATGCTTACGGATTACCTGCAAAACATCCCCATTTACCCTCCATCCTGTTCTTCAGAATGTCTCACTCGCAATAGACTCATGTCTCAATATTCGTAACGTTCCTGATCGTCATTTCAACTGCATCTCGCATACTCGGAATCCTGAACAGGATGCGATGGTTATTCACGCCGGATTATCTTTATATTTTATAAGGAACAAGTACGGCCTTGCGTGGAACTGTTCGCACCTATAGGATGGCTCCTCCAAGGATCTACTCGATGCGCTGGACAGGTTGCAGAGACAAAAACGGGTGCCGTTTGCCGTGTCCAATTATTTCAACGTACAATTAATTAAAAAGTGTAATGTGCTCTCAAATTATACTTAATGAAAAAACCAGATAGACATACTTAGCTCTAGGTGCAAACTACAGACTTTTCCCTGACATATTATTAAACAAAGAAGTATTGGACTAAATAGAAGCATATCTCTATGTTGAATATAATTGTGACCGATACAGGAGTTTTTATGAAAATGTTAACAGATAGACTTATTTTTTTTTAACTTTATTTTTGGCAACCTATCTCTTAGATTATTACTGCCATTGTCGAGTAGTTAATAGTATTACAAGTTCTTCTTCTATTTTATTTTTGGCAACCAGTCTTCTAGTAGACTATTACTGTCATTGTCAAGTGAGTATTGATATTACAAGTTTCTTGATATAATTACAATGAACTAACAAGATGGGCCATCTTCTTAGAACTTTCCATGGAGTTTTTGTGGCATCTCAGAATTCATGGTGCGTGGTATTATTTTCCATTTACTTCACTTATGCACAATAAACAAACTATATTACATAAAACACCACCAATTTTACACAATATAGAGTCAAGTAACACAAGATCATGAGTAAAATATAAAATCCACTACATGACAGACCAAAATCCCGCCAAAAACTCAATAGACTTTTTTTTTTAACTTTATTTTTGGCAACCAATCTTTTAGATTATTACTGCCATTGGCGAGTAGTTAATAGTATTACAAGTTCTTCTTCTATTCCATTTTCAGCAACCAGTCTTCTAGTAGACCATTACCACCATTGTTAAGTGAGTATCGATATTACAAGTTTCTTGATATAATTTCAATTAACTAACAAGATGGTGGCCATCTTGTTAGAACCTTCCATGGAATTTTTGTGGCATCTCAGAATTCATGGTCCGTGGCATTATTTTCCATTCACTTCACTTATGCACAATAAACAAACTATATCACATAAAACACCACCAATTTTACACAATATAGAGTCAAGTAACACAAGATTATGAATAAAAAATAAAATCCACTACATGACAGACCAAGATCCCGCCAAAAACTCACTCAATAGACTTATTTATGCCTTTAATATATCTGTGTGGATACAGATTATACAGTACTGTGGTAAAAGTTATGTTTTATTACCTATGAAATTGTTGTATGATGTTTCTAGCAGCGATGGCGGCGGTGCTGGGACGCGCCATCGCCAATATGTCCTCCGTAACCCTGAACAGTGTTATTTATTTGTTTTATAAAGTAGATACATAACCTTTCAAGGACATTTATCGTGCTATATATGTATGTTTGTCTAATAAAATAAAATGTCATGGAAGTTTTTTATTCGTATTCGGATAATGTCACATAGAGCCACGTCACAAAATTTTGAGGTTATAGTTTAAACTACGAAATGCCACAAAAATTTACCAGATGGCATTATAAGATATTATTATACAGGTTATATATTTTTTCTTTTGTATAATTTTGCGTTTTTTAATTAAAAACACATGTATCTATAGATAAACTTAGTAGGTAAGTGAAATCTTATCTAAATATTACATTTGATCCAATCGTTAGCACAGTTTCCGAAATACACGAAATAAATTGATGTCTACAAGAATCGCTCTTTAAAGTTATAAGCTTCCATAGATATATATGTATGTAGAAGCGAATGATATTTATTATAATATCAGAAATTGATTTACTAAAACACCGTTTGTTGAATACCATAAAAACTAACACACATTAATGTTTTTTTAATAAAAAATGTTATTAAATCATTTTATTATACCTCACCACTGACTCGCGTACGGTTTTATTTTATTGTTATTCAATTTTATATCTTATATATTAATACGTGAAGCCAAAACTTTATACCCCTTTTTAAGCGAATTGCGCGAAGGGTTGGACATGAAATTTCGCATAGTTAAAGTTTATATGGAGGAGAAGTGCATAAAGCTATTTTTTTACATATAAAATGCATTAAAAACACTTTAAATTAATTAAAATATACATTACACACACTACTGCTGGAATGACACACGACATAAACACATATGTAAATGAAAATGACGTTTCGCCATCCTTCATTCTACTCTCACGTTCCAATTATCTTTTTTCATTCTACATTCAATATTTTTAACATGACTTACATTCCATACCTTACATGACCTTTGAAATTAACTGCTCAAATTGTAGGTTAATATTGTAATATAAAGTATGTAAATTCATAATATACTTACATTAATAATTAATCGATAAATAGTTTATCTTTATTAAATTTATGTATGTAAAAATGAATTATGGTCGAATCTCGACTACTAGGCGACCACTGATCTATACTAATACTAGCGGACCTGGCGGACGTTGTCCTGCCTTGATAATAAAAAATATAAATCCCAAAAGTCAACCGCAGCGCCACCTACCGGGTCCAATTGTGAATCTAAACCATTCTCGGATCCACTGGAACACGCACAAAAAATTTCATCAAAATCGGTCCAGTCGTTTAGGAGGAGTTCAGTCACATACACACGCACACAAGAAATATATATATTAAGATTATAAAGAGGTAAAGTTTGTGACGTTGAGTGTTGCAGTCCGGTGAAGCTGTTAAGACCTTGCTAGGTCAATAGCATAGGCAGTTCGAAAAAAAAAATTGTGACGTTGTAGGGGGTAATATCAGGAACTACTAAACCGATTTCGAAAATTGTTTTACCAATAGAAAGCCACGTTATTTGTGAATGTCATAGGCTTATATCATCACGATAAAACCAATAGGAGCGGAGCAAAAATGAAGAATTATTTTAAAATCGGGTTTTTTTCCTTTTGAGAGCTTCCGCTGCGTTTTAGCCCAAAATAACTATTCCACGCGTATGAAATCGTGGGCAGAAGCTATTAATTAATTATATTATTATTATTATATTATAAAGAGGTGAAAGTATGTGAGGTTATAGGCGGTAATATCTGGGGAATCGGAGAAAAAATGGTCGAACGAAAACGTTTCTTACGAACTCTGCCTTAACGATGAGAGATATATGATTGAGTTCTAGAAAAAAGTTGTAGATTGATAATGCCTATTACCGCCCAACGAAGTGGGCACGGGTCAGCTAGTTATATATAATTTAATACAGACGGTCGCGTGTATTTATTGGCGATATAAACAGATACACTCTTTGAAATTATTAGCTATACAAAAATATGTCAACACTTCTGATTTATCTAGTACTAGCCGATCCGTGCCCACTTCATTGGGCGGTAATATGCATTATCAAGCTACAACTTTTCTCTAGAACTCTATCATATATATCTCATAAGTAAGGCAGCGTTCGTAAGAAACGTTTTCGTTCGACCATTTTTCTCCGATTCCCCAGATATTACCCCCTACAACCTCACAAACTTTACCTCTGTATAATATTAGTATAGATTATAGATAATATAATTAGTTAATTATAAATAGTTATTTTGGGCTAAGACGCAACGGAAGCTCTCAAAAGGAAAAAAATACCCCGATTTTAAAACATTTTTCATTGTTGCTCCGCTCCTATTGGTCTTAGCGTGATAAAATGTAGCCTATGACACTCATAAATAACGTGGCTTTATATTGGTAAAACAATTTTCGAAATCGGTTTAGTAGTTCCTGAGGTTACCCCCTACAACGTCACAAACTTTACCTCTTTATAATATTAGTATACGTATATAGATTATAGCCCCTGCCCGCGACTTCGTCCGCGTAGTAATAGTTACTACTCTGGGCTAACGCTGACACACAGCAGAAGCTCTCAAAAAAAACATCTCGATTTTGAAACATATTGTTCCCTTTAATTAAAGAAGTTTATTTTCATAGCAATAAAGCACATGAAAATAATAATGTTGTTAAATATTTTCCTTATCATCATCATTACATAGTATAAAATGAAGTCCCCTACCGCGTCTGTCTGTTCGCGATAAACTCAAAAACTACCGAACGGATTTTCATGCGGTTTTCACCGGTGGATAGAGTGATTGATGAGGAGCGTTTTAGTGTATAATTTGTCAAGGATTTTTTAATAGTCAGTGCGGGACAACGTCTGCCGGGCCCGCTAGTATTATATAATACTAGCTGTACCCGCGGCTCTGCACGCGTTTTTTTAAAATCATATTAAAGAATTATAGAATTGTGAGACTATGTACAACTACAGAAACGATCTTTAAAGACCATTGTAAGTATGACGCACACGCCACTAAAAGTAACATGTAACGTGTCCATTAGATATATAAATACAAAGAGCGTGCCAAATGAGGTTTGTCATCAGCAACACATTTGGAACCTTAACCAACCATATAACTACCTCAGTGCTCACTTACACTGTATAAGGAACTATTGAAACAATAACTTAAAATATTATTATAAAGATTTACATTACATTTAATATACATTGCCATTATTATAATTAAGATTTTGTGACTATACAAAAAATAAACGCTTGTCTGTTCCGCAAGAAATTGTATTATGGAACTCTTTACGTAATACGTTTATAATCTAAGATCTTATTAGGAAGACCTCTATATCATTAATGTTATTAATAATTATAATGTCGAATTGTAAACAATAAGCTGATAATTATTTCTCTTATTAAAAATAAAGAATGAGTTGAAATCTTGCTAAATTTCATGCAGACAAAGTCGCGGGTAACAGCTAGTCTAAAATAGAATAACCACAATTACTTTTTATTAGGTTCGCTATCTACCAGTGAAAGTCCCGTGAAAATCGATGTAACCGTTTTGATGATAGCACAGCGGGCGAAGCCACGGTTAACAGCTAGTATAAACTAAAATTGCTTAAATTACTTTTTATAAGATCAGCTGTCTGCCAGTGAAAGTTATGTGAAGATCGATCAAATCGTTTTGAAGATAGCACAGCGGGCGAAGCCACGGTTAACAGCTAGTATAAACTAAAATTGCTTAAATTACTTTTTGTAAAGTCAGCTATCTGCCAGTGAAAGTCTCGTGAAAACTGGTCTAACTGTTTTGGAGATAGCATTGTGGGCGAAGCCGCGGTTAACAGATAGTCTAATTTAAATAGCCTAAGAAACGCGCTGTAATTTTCAATGAAATTCCCGTCAAAATCGGTCCAGCCGTTTAGAAGGTTACCCGGAACAAACAGACAGACAGACAGACCGATAAAAATTTTAAAAATTGCATTTTTGTTATCAATAGCGTGTATACTTTCACACCCAATCAGTAAAAAAGTGTTATTTTGATATTACACACAGACACTTCATTTTTATTATATGTATAGATTAGAAGTAGGTGTTACAAAATATAGTTGTCACGTCTCAAAAAAATTGTTAATATTAGCATTATTTCTATAATGGCGGAAGTCACGCGACTGTTACATTTTTAACAATTGGAGCGGTTTATAAAAAATATCAAGGATCTTTAAAATAATGAGGGCAAAATGAATAAATATACTTGAAACATAACGTATGTTCGTGGTATTTTAACAGAATACATTGCATTAGTTTCTACTAACGAATGCAACGAAATTTACGCGCAGACCAGGAAATTCAGTATTGAGGCATATTAGAATAAGATTACAAGGATATTTAAATGTATACAAACAACATAATAGAAATAAAGAGACTCGGATAATAATTAATTACTAAGTATATCTGTACTAATATTATGAAGAAGTAAAGCAATTGTGAATGTGTTTGATAGTCAATCCCTCAGTGCTACAGACTATATTCTATTGCAGTTAAAGCGTATATTATCTATATATAAATAGCTAGAAGCAAAACAGTTAAGTTAAAAGAATTAAACTTCCTTCTTAGTTTAAAATCCGATTTTCTTTGTTTATTTTTTACTAGCGGGCCCGGCAGACGCTGTCCCGCCTTGACTATAAAAAAACCTTGACAAATTATATACTAAAACCTTCCCCATGAATCACCGTATCCACTGGTGAAAGCCGCATGAAAATACGTTCAGTAGTATTTGAGTTTATCGCGAACAGACAGACAGACAGACGCGGTGGGGAACTTTATTTTATACTATGTAATGATTTAGAAAATATGGATGAGCATTAGTATCTATACTGATATATAAAGCTGAAGAGTTTGTTTGTTTGCTTGATTGAACGCGCTAATCTCAGAAACTACTTGTACGATTTGAAAAATTCTTTCGGTGTTAGATAGCTTATTTATCGAGAAAGTCTAAATATCATCACGCTAAGATCAATAGGAGCGGAGCACCAATGCCGAATGTTTCAAAATCGGTAATTTTTTTCCATTTGACAACTTTCGCTGCGTGTTAGCGTTAGTATTATATACGTTGCCATGTAAACGTGGTAAGTTTCTATCGCAAACATTTTCAAAGTTTATTTTGTGTTTCTATTCAAAAAGTTTATTCTACGTTAGTTTTATTTTATTATACGTATTATAAAATTAAAGTGTGTGTATGTAACATTAAAATGACAACTTTTTGGTGAATGGATATGGCTACAATTAACAACAAAATATTTTTTTACTTTTTGCCGATAAGTCTGTCTGCTTGTTTGTTTGTTCCGGGTAATCTCCAAAACGGCTGGACCTATTTTCACGGGACTATTTTCATTAGCAGATAACTGACCTTATAATAAGTAACTTAGACTATTTTATTTTGTTACCCGCGATTTGCTACGCAGTGTTATCTCTAAAATGGTTGCACAGATTTTTACGGGGCTTTCACTGGTAGATAGCTGAACTCATAAGAAGTAATTTAGGTTTTTTTTAGAATAGTTGTTACCCGCGCCATCGTACACAGTGGAATACCCGAAATTCTTGCACTGATTTTCACGAGACTCACAATAGCAACTGACCTTATAAGGAGTAACTTACACTATTTTATTTTATTATCCGCAATTTGCTATACAGTGCTATCTCCAAAATGGATGGACTGATTTGCATTAGACTTTCACTGGCAGATAGCTGACCCCATAAGACGTAATTTAGACTATTTTATTTTGTTACCCAAGACTTTGTCCGCAGTGCTATCTTGAAATCGGTTGAACCGATTTTGTTACGCGGAGATAACTAACTAATGAGCTGTTTTATTTTAAGCTAGCGGGCTCGGCAGACATCCCGCCCTTATAATAAAAAAAAAACTTTGACAAATAATATGTAAACCTTCCCCATTAATCATTGAAAACGACATGAAAATCCGTTCTGTAGTTTTTGAGTTTATCGCGAACAGACAGAGAGTCATGGCAGAGGACTTTGTTTTACACTATGTAGTAATAAACTGTTACCCGTGCAGTCATCCGTGTGAAATTGATCAAAAATATGTTGCTTACTGTTAACATGCGCGTGAAAAGTGCGCTGTACTGGATATAGAAGAATAAATATAATTGAAAGTCATATGTTCGTATGTAATTTGAATTATATTATCTTTTTGGTTAATTTGGCGGCCATTTTTTTATTTACCGTGCTTGTGTCTACATTACTCAGTGATTGTAGAAACTTATAAGAATAACTTAAAAATATCAACAATATGGGTATATTATATTTACATAATAAAAGATTTAACACATATTGTTCGATAATGTATAGCTTAAAATTTTCATTACGTTCTTATATAGTGTAAGTGAGCACTGAGAGTGGTATATAGTAGGATAAAGTTGCAGGTATGTTGCTGATGGTAAATCCCATCCCATTCGACACACTGTTAGTATTCACATATCTAATGTACACGTTACATGTTGCAGTAAATGACGTGCATGTCGTACTTACAAATGTTTTTGAAAGACCATTTCTGTAATGTACACACCTATTCACAATTTGACATTTCTTTAATACATTTTAAAAAAGCGTGTGCGGAGCCGCGGCCTTCTGCTAGTTATCAATAAAAAAAAATTGGAAATATTTCTTCCATACAGTTGACGCGTCGAAGTCTTTATTCAAAAGTGGCCGTCATATGTCAGACTCATTTCGCCTGCCATTTAAAGTTCAAAATAATGATCAAATTTTGATCAATAGACGGACCACTAGTTGTTATAAATTTCGAAATGTATCTGATATCAGACATTTGATAAATAATTACTTCTAATGATTAAGTTAGAACGCTTCGTGCGGAGAGGATGCAGTGCTGTAGGCAATTCCTGCTCCCCGGTTAAGACGTGTATGAGACTGCACTATTGGATTTTATTATATTCCGTGCGAATCGGACAATCCCATCCTTTCTCGCCTGGTGGGGTGTATTCGTTAGTGATTTTCCCATGAAAAAAAAAGAACGCTTCGTGCGACAGTTCCTATTGAAAACCACATCTTCAAATTAGAACAAAGCGATGGGGTATCACTGTTTTACGGTAGACAAAGTATGTGCGCATTCTCGTATATCAGAATTTTCTATTGTTTTCCGTCGTGAGGAAAACAAAAGAATAAGATAAATTTACTGGCTAACGTAACCTTCGCATATTATAGAAAACTGTTTCAGAAACAGAAGTGTCTGCATCGTGTCTTTTTCTAGTGATTCGCTCTTTTTTTTATTTGGCTATCCGCTGTTGGCTTCTTAATGGGCCTTTACAGCTTCACCGTACTAATGGTTCGCTCTCAGCCAATCCACGTCTACGGGCATGACGTGATGTGGTTAAACCAATGCGAGAGTTAAATGCTGGAAGGTGATTGGTTGGGAGTCGACGGGGTAAAGATGACGGACATGTTGGTTCCACTAATTATGGAATTATGAAATGTATACTAATAAAGTATGTTTGTAATTAACAAAAAGTAATTGTAAAAGTCGATATAGTTAAAACTTGATATGTAATTTTGTTTTTAATTTTAGTTTATTTTTGGCAACCGATCTTCCAAATTGTCTATCTAGAGTCAGACGATATCTGCAAATGTCAAGTACGTAATAATATTACAAGTGTCATGATAATTTCAATGTTCCAACAAGATGGTGGCTCCCTTGTTAGAACTTTTCAGGGAGTTTTTGTGGCATCTCAGAATTCATGCTCCTTAGTATTATTTCCCATCCACTTCATTCGTGCACAATAACTGAAAGATACCTGTTACGTATAACACCAACAATATTACAAAGTATAGAGTCAAATAACACAAGATTATGATCAGTATTCAGTAACCAAATCAGTTTATCAATATTGCTTCAAGGAACGCTATGTTTCAAAAGTATCTACTATTTACCGTTATTTTACTGTAACCTACCGTTATTTTCGCATTCTGCATTATATATACAGTAATACCCCGACTTACGCTACCCCGTTTTACGCGAATTCGGAGATACACGGAGATTCATTTTGATTGCCGCGCGCATCGGCTCTCTCGCTCCGCCCTCTCAGTGTTTAGTTTGCGACAGGTTTGAACGTGTTCCGCATAGAATTGTTTTACGTGCGCAGTGCGTTTTACTTATAATCTCTAATTATGTCATCTAAAATAACAAAATATGAGTCGTTTGAGCCTAACAAAAAAAGAAAAACACTGTCTTTGGAGTGTAAACTGAGTACAATTAAAGACTGAAGCAAAAATTAAAATTTGTGTATTGGCAAAGTAATTTGATCTACCAGAATCAACAGTCCGAACGGTTATAAAAGGTAAAGAAAAAATTATGAACGCTGTGATAGATTATACTACGAGGAAATATTGCGGAGAAGAAGAAAAACTTAACTCGTCAGGCAACTAGTGTTGCCCAGAATCTCTTGCAGTCTTGCAGTCTTGGTCTTGTTCTTGCGTTTTTGCAAGACCAATACCAAGACCAAGACCTCCGATTTTTAGCAAGACCAACCCCTGCAAGACTACCGCGAGACAAGACTGGGCCTGCAAGACTCTTGCGGTCTTGCAATTAAATCGAATTTGAACCTTATTGACAATATTGATGCACGTTCTCTAGTATCGGTTTCAAGATCACGATTCTTTCTAACGCACAAACAATTTTAAACAATTAAATGTATTTATATCTCAGAGAGTATAGTTTATTTAACAAAGCTTATAAACACACAATAGATCCAGTATGGGAATTATTTATGTTACGCGATATTTTGATTACCAATGGGTCGGCTGGCTATTATTATTGTTTATTTCATAATGTACTGACAAAGACGCCGCGCCGCTTTACTGATAGATACATATCACATATCACAGCATCCCCTATACTTTTTGATCGTTGCCACTGAAAGTTAGCGGATGTCCCAAAAAATATAATAAATTTCTAGATACTCATGACCGATACAAATAAATATTGTGTTGTCTTCACATGGAATATTGTAATCGTAAGAATAGGTAGATGAAATAATAATTTATTGTGAAAACCCGAACTGATATTATAAACGTGATTAAGAATTTATTTGTTTGTAACGCTTTCACGCCGTAACTACTTGATCGATCATCATAAAATTTTGCCTACACGTTGTATTTAGTACAGAAAAGGACACAGCATACCTTTCATCAAGGAAAAATAGTATTATTGAGGGATTACCTAATTACCTCCCTAAATACATGCGAGCGAAGCCGCGAGCAAAAGCTAGTAATAATACACATTATTACATTACCTTTATATTAAACTATACAAACATTTACTATGTATCGACTCCTATCGTAAATACACTATGTAGCTAGTAGGTACATAAATACAGCAGCAGCATAGATCAGTTTAATTCAATAATTAATATAGATTAACTTCATCAAAAGAGGAACGTAATGAAAACGCGTAGATACATTTTATTTTTAGGTAAGAAGATACAGTATAGCTGGTGACTTTTTTTTTAAATCTTCCAAAGTCATCACCTTTTGTTTACTCAACTTTCGGCGTGTACACATAACTAGGAGTTTTATATTTTAACTAGCCATGTCCGCGACTCCGTCCGCATGGAACCTTATGTAAAAAAAAACAGTGACTAATAAGATCGTCTGAATATATTAAGCCTATTTATTTATCTAATTTTCTCTCGTACTTAAGTCGCGTCGTCATTACAATTACAATAACTTTTGATAGAGTGACCCGATTTTAAGGAAACCAAGATTAAATGTTACTCCAGGCTATGCTTTATCAATTCCTTAATGAGATTTTATCGTGAACGCAGTATTTTAGCAATGATGCGTATTCAAATAAACAGACAGATAGACAAACATTTGTAAAAATGATTGAAATGTATTTAATTACTTATTCCAAGACACCAGCAACAATTTTTTTCACAAAAATTTAAAAAGTACAGAAATATTAGATTACCATTCTTATTAGATGTATACATAGATATAGATTTAATTTATATCCATACTTCGCTCTGAGTTCAGAAAAATTATAATTGTTCTCAGATTAATAAGTTTACAATTTAACATGAGTGACGAAGTATCAGTTATCGGAGTAGTGGGATTTGTAGCCTCCGATCTAGACACTCTAAAATCAAAAAGTAAATTTAATGAGTTTTTTGAAATAATTTCTGCGACTCAGATAGTTATTTCTAAAGTGTGCCAGAATAAAAAAAATTTACAGAGACTTCAGGTTTAAGGAAGCATACTATCTGTGTACGAGAAGGAATTGCATATTTTTATTCCAGCAAATAGTCCTTGAAAAACTTGTTAATTATGAATTTAGTTAATTTGATTGGACTTTGAAGCTAAAAGCTAAAAATCTACCTATCTGTTGGATTGTTCTAAGGTTTAACCTAAGGTCTTTAATAAAGACAAATAGGTAATACTAAAATTTGCAAGACTTGCAAGAGTCTTGCTGCAACACCAAGACCAAGACCAAGACTGAGGGTGCGATAGCAAGACCAAGACCAAGTCTCGTCTTGGTCTTGCATTTGGGCAACACTACAGGCAACATTGTTAGAATATTTGAAGCCTTCGACATAAACATAACTTCGGTTTAGGTTACTTTATTCATAACAATGTAAATTGTTTTATTATCTTGCATTTTATTAAACATTTTTCTTCTAAATTATTGTTTTCTTTAGACCCTGGTCCCGATTAAACATACTTTATATGTATTTATATGCAAAGTTGAACCCCGACTTACGCGAATTCGACTTACACGGCAATCGCTCGGACCCACCTATCGCGTAAGTCCGGGGTATTACTGTATTAACAAAAACAACAACACTAACATTATTAAGTAAATTTGGTGGTATATTGTATGTTAATTTTCAGTTCTTTCACCTTTCAATATTGAATACAATGATTGTTGGGGCCGCCGCCTGTCAATATGGCGACACCTCTCGCCCTCGTACGTCACCGGCCCGCGGTTAGGCGGGGTGAGGTGGAAATGAGGAGAGACGTGAGGCGAGGCGACGTTCCCCGGCGGTGGGCGGGCGTAGTACTCTCGAAGGTGGTAGCGAGAGCGCCGGTAGCCCGCCTCGGTGACGACAGTCGGATGCCGGTGATGTCTTGAAGGGGCCTCAATGATGTGCAATGTGATACACGAGCCAGCCGATGAAGGTGGTAGATTTTGAAGCGGAGGTCGGGGTGGTCGTAAGAAAACACCGTGGTTCTCGTATAATGACCGCGTCCCCGAGCCAACAGAGCACTACTACTGACGATGTAGACTTCCCGATGTTACTATTCAATGTTATCTCAATGAGATGTACAATCAGACTACCTCGATGTTATTGCGATTACTTGTGCAAGTAAACTACTCGATGTTATCTCAATAAGATATACAAGCAAACTACCTCGATGTTATTGCGATGACTTGTGCAATCGAACTACCCGATATTATCTCAATAAGATGTACAAGCAAACTATCTCGATGTTATTGCGATGACTTGTGCAATCAAACTACTCGATGTTATTGCGATGACTTGTGCAAGCAAACTACCCGATGTTATCTCAATAAGATGTGCAATCGAACTATCTCGATGTTATTGCGATGACTTGTGCAATCAAACTACGATCTAGTACCGCACCGACCGTGCTTATAAGCAGAATCGGGCCGGCAACTAACGGTATCCCGTTAGACGTCGTGGCTCTATGCGTTGGCTCGGATATCGCGTTCCTATTTATTTATCATATTTATCATATTTTTACATATAAAATGTCTATAATATCAATTTCTTATTATCTATTTGCATGCAATCTATATTCTAAAATTTACATCTTATATCTATCTTACATATGAATAAAGTTATCTCTATATTAAGCGCCGTTTCGCACTAAACTCTATATTCTATTCTATAATTCTATATAACTCTATAATAATCTTATTACATAAACCTTAACTTATATTCATATGTAAATCTATTTTCAGTGTGTTAAAATTTACATCGATCTGTATAGGGTGACATAATTAATCTCTATATATATTCACATTCACATTCACTCGATATTCAATGTTACATATCGTTACGTTATGTTCGCCAGTTATATATATATATATATATATTCCTTGTCATAATATTAATTCCATTCATATTTTATTTTAAAACGATACATAATAAAATTAGAAATTTCTGTTTACGACGCCGTTGCGTGAGAAATTACTGTAAAGCCATAAAGTCCCGTTCGACTTGCAACTTTCAACTATTGTTTGTACAATTACCATAAAATAAAATATATTATTTTATTGGGCTCGTTCGGGTACCGTAACGTCATAACGAATATTATTCGGCGGACCCTATTCAAGTATATTGCTTGAGCAATAACCATTTAACAGAAAATATATTATTTTGCTTTATTCAAAGGCAAATCCACCGCCTAGTCTCTGGGAATTTTACAAAGGTAAGCCGGTATATGGCTGGAGTCATTGTCCATAAAATTACTAAAAACCCTGAGATCGAAGACGTCCGTTATGAGGAACCGTTGTAATATTTTATGTACCTCTATAACCATTACGTTTGTCTATATTAAATTATACAATCTTCCATATTTGACGTTCTATATGATCGTATAATTTTTGCTATGTAACGTACACTTCAATAGTATATAACGTGTGTAACTCTATCATATTCTCTCTACGAATGTTTCCATGCACACACGCTATATATTCCATACGGCATAATTTTAATCTAATCTATCATGTAATTCCCTACTTAATGCGAATGTAATCTATAAGTCACCCTATACTAACACACATAATTCTATACAATCCGTAATTCAATAATTCTATGCATGCATTCTTACATATCCATAATTCAATCCCTATTACTATACATATCACATCTATAATTCCATATTCAATAACTCAATACACACATAACATACCTACAATTCTATATATCTATTCTATTATACTCGTATGAATTAAATCTAACAAATCTCTATTAAATGTCAATAAATCTATATCTATGCTCTCTATAAAATATCACTAAATCTACGTATAAAACTATGTATAAGCTACTCATCGTGTGCGTCGCCAACATCCTCCCCCTCGTGCAGAGCACCAACTCCATGTCCTGGCGACGCCGCTGTATCCCCTCGCTCCGATGGTGTCACCGCAGGCTCGTCGGTAGCTCGTCGCTCGTTGCTTGCCGACGCTGGAACCAGTAGCATCGCCTTGGAGCTCGGTCTTCTCAGCAATCTGCCCACGGTGTGCACCTCCAGTACAGGTGCGACCGTCTGGTTTGGGATGGGTTTTAACACATCCCCTCGTGGCCAGGTGTTGCGCGGCAGCGTGGGGTACATAATGAGAATCGTGTCCCCACACCGCCGATCTCTTGTGGCGAGTAGCGCGATGTGGTAGCCTATTCTCAATTCCATTGTCTCTAGCAGACAGTGCAGACGTACGCCGTCTCGTTGGCGTCTGTAAAGACGTGCAGCTCCCCCTCGTCATTCGAACGCGTGAAGCACCTTGAGACTCGCGGGTGCTCCAGCGGTCGGATGTTTTCATTATTATCGCGCCAGGCTTCGATGTCTTTTTCATTGATGGTCTCGGTTTTTGGTTCGTACCCTCCAGAATGGCGAGAGCCTTCTTTCTCATATCGGTGCTGGGCCGCTTTGGTGCGACCCCTAGGGACTCGATAGCAAAGGGCTCCTTCATCATTGCGTCGAGTGCCTCTTCACGCGCTGTAACGTGAGCGCATAACAGGTTCACTGGTCTCGATGCGCTTCCATATATGCCGTGTAGCACCCATCCTAAGTGGGTGAAGGATGCTACCGGCAGGTTCTTGGCTCCTTTGCGCGTCTTCCTGGTGATGATGAGCTCCCAGTTGTCTTGTCCAATCAACAACTTTGGCGACTCCTCTTTGTAACAGAGATGGCTTGCCAGATTCTTCAAATGCGCGCACCGTGCAATCACTTCTTTGTCTAGTCGCTGGGGCGACAATTGCAGATTCTCTATAGTCCGTACCCCAGTGATCGTCTGTTTTTTCTTCTGGTGGAGCCCCTTGATTTCCATGTCGAGCTTCATTGAACTTGTGTTCGTGATCGTCTTGCCGCCCACGGTTTCCAATTGGAGTGTCTCTTTAGGTCCCTTGAGGCCGATCTGTTCGGCCACCGTCGCGTCCAGCAGCGAAACGGTGGAACCTTCATCCAACAAGGCCAGGATTCTGGCTGACCCTGCTGGTCCATATACTTCCACTGGAACCATCTTCAGGTAGGCCCTTGCAGATCGCGTGCAATTCACTGGTAGCCGTAGTTTGTTGGCTACCTCTTTATCGATGCTCTTACTTTCTTCTGGGTTCGTAGTCACCTCTGTATTTTTATGCAGAAGATAGTGATGCCAGCGTTTGCAAGTCCGGCACGGTGGTCGTTGACACGTCTCTTTGCGGTGCCTTCCATGCAGACACTTGTAGCACAAGCGTGACTGCTTGGCTATGTGCCACCTCTCTTCCACCGGAGCTCTTCTGAAGCTCGGACACTCATAAAGGTAATGTCCCTTGTGGCAGTGCGGGCATGCTAGCTGCTCTTTCCATGTCTTTTGCTCAGCTTGCCTCTCTGGTCTGGCGTCAATTGCTGCATGCGTAGCATGTCTTCTGGGTGGCAGCTTTCGTACGGTGGCTTCCTCTGGTATGGCGTGCGGTCCACATCGATCCGCCATTCTATTCAGGAATTTCGCCATCGTGTTGAGATCAGGATCCTCTCCATCCATCTTGTCCGCGGTGTAGTCGTACCAGCGGAACTTCAATATGGTTGGCATCTTATCTGTGATGCTCTTCAATATTTCGGGCGACTGTAGATACTGCGGTTTTCGCAGCCCTCTTATTGCTGCGACGGTGTTATTGATGCAGCTTGCTAGCATACATATGTCATATGCGGAATCGCTGATTACTGGCAGTCTCCTTATTTTGTTCAATTCTGCCAGAACCAGGGCGTCCGCTTTTCCATATGAACGTCGCAGCGCCTCCATGATCTCCTCGGGTGTACTCTCCGAGAATAGCAGGCTGCGAACTCCCTCTCGTGCCTCTCCCTTCAGTGCTCTCCTGAGTCGCGCCATGTTCTGCACGTCTGAGAAGAGCGGAGCGGTGTCATCGTAGACGGCCTTGAAGGCCACCCACTCCCTGCAGTCGCCTTCGAATGGTGGTAGCTGATGCACATAATCAGGTTGTGGCATCATTCCCTGGTGTGCAGTCTTCATCGCCTCAGCTATGGCTTGGGCTAGGCTTCTATGTTCATGACTCCTTCCACGTTGACCATCAGTTTCGGTGGTGGAGGCAGGAGTATTCTGTGTACACCGAACGATCTCTATGTGTTCGGTGTCTCCCTTGCTCTTGGCCTCCGTGCGTCTCGCCGAATCCCGGATCCAGTCCCTGACCTGGTTCTCCTGGTCTGCTGGCTCCTCGATAACGGAGTCATCATCTTCTTCCTCGATATCTGCTTGGATTACTTCCAAGCGTAGCCTAGCTGCCACTGTCGCCGCTTGTGCCTCCCGAAGCTCCTTCTCAGCCAATGCTGCACGGGCCTCCAGCTCCTGTCGCCTCTTCTGGGACTTCGTGGATGCAGGCCTGTGTCTCCTCGATGTGGATGCTACGGTGACTTGCGTTGTTTCTGTTGCTGAGGTATCGTACGTCTCTGTAGAGCTGCTTTGTTGTACAGACTCTGTTTCAACTAGCTGTTCGCTCTGTGATTCCTTCTGGCTCCTGGTGACCGGCATCTTGTCTGCCGCGAAGATCCGGCTCTCGAAGGACCAGCTATTGGGGTCGCCGCCTGTCAATATGGCGACACCTCTCGCCCTCGTACGTCACCGGCCCGCGGTTAGGCGGGGTGAGGTGGAAATGAGGAGAGACGTGAGGCGAGGCGACGTTCCCCGGCGGTGGGCGGGCGTAGTACTCTCGAAGGTGGTAGCGAGAGCGCCGGTAGCCCGCCTCGGTGACGACAGTCGGATGCCGGTGATGTCTTGAAGGGGCCTCAATGATGTGCAATGTGATACACGAGCCAGCCGATGAAGGTGGTAGATTTTGAAGCGGAGGTCGGGGTGGTCGTAAGAAAACACCGTGGTTCTCGTATAATGACCGCGTCCCCGAGCCAACAGAGCACTACTACTGACGATGTAGACTTCCCGATGTTACTATTCAATGTTATCTCAATGAGATGTACAATCAGACTACCTCGATGTTATTGCGATTACTTGTGCAAGTAAACTACTCGATGTTATCTCAATAAGATATACAAGCAAACTACCTCGATGTTATTGCGATGACTTGTGCAATCGAACTACCCGATATTATCTCAATAAGATGTACAAGCAAACTATCTCGATGTTATTGCGATGACTTGTGCAATCAAACTACTCGATGTTATTGCGATGACTTGTGCAAGCAAACTACCCGATGTTATCTCAATAAGATGTGCAATCGAACTATCTCTGTTGGGGCCGCCGCCTGTCAATATGGCGACACCTCTCGCCCTCGTACGTCACCGGCCCGCGGTTAGGCGGGGTGAGGTGGAAATGAGGAGAGACGTGAGGCGAGGTGACGTTCCCCGGCGGTGGGCGGGCGTAGTACTCTCGAAGGTGGTAGCGAGAGCGCCGGTAGCCCGCCTCGGTGACGACAGTCGGATGCCGGTGATGTCTTAAAGGGGCCTCGATGATGTGCAATGTGATGCACGAGCCAGCCGATGAAGGTGGTAGATTTTGAAGCGGAGGTCGGGGTGGTTGCAAGAAAACACCGTGGTTCTCGTATAATGACCGCGTCCCCGAGCCAACAAAGCACTACTACTGACGATGTAGACTTCTCGATGTTATTGCGATGACTTGTGCAATCAAACTACGATCTAGTACCGCACCGACCGTGCTTATAAGCAGAATCGGGCCGGCAACTAACGGTATCCCGTTAGACGTCGTGGCTCTATGCGTTGGCTCGGATATCGCGTTCCTATTTATTTATCATATTTATCATATTTTTACATATAAAATGTCTATAATATCAATTTCTTATTATCTATTTGCATGCAATCTATATTCTAAAATTTACATCTTATATCTATCTTACATATGAATAAAGTTATCTCTATATTAAGCGCCGTTTCGCACTAAACTCTATATTCTATTCTATAATTCTATATAACTCTATAATAATCTTATTACATAAACCTTAACTTATATTCATATGTAAATCTATTTTCAGTGTGTTAAAATTTACATCGATCTGTATAGGGTGACATAATTAATCTCTATATATATTCACATTCACATTCACTCGATATTCAATGTTACATATCGTTACGTTATGTTCGCCAGTTATATATATATATATATATATTCCTTGTCATAATATTAATTCCATTCATATTTTATTTTAAAACGATACATAATAAAATTAGAAATTTCTGTTTACGACGCCGTTGCGTGAGAAATTACTGTAAAGCCATAAAGTCCCGTTCGACTTGCAACTTTCAACTATTGTTTGTACAATTACCATAAAATAAAATATATTATTTTATTGGGCTCGTTCGGGTACCGTAACGTCATAACGAATATTATTCGGCGGACCCTATTCAAGTATATTGCTTGAGCAATAACCATTTAACAGAAAATATATTATTTTGCTTTATTCAAAGGCAAATCCACCGCCTAGTCTCTGGGAATTTTACAAAGGTAAGCCGGTATATGGCTGGAGTCATTGTCCATAAAATTACTAAAAACCCTGAGATCGAAGACGTCCGTTATGAGGAACCGTTGTAATATTTTATGTACCTCTATAACCATTACGTTTGTCTATATTAAATTATACAATCTTCCATATTTGACGTTCTATATGATCGTATAATTCTTGCTATGTAACGTACACTTCAATAGTATATAACGTGTGTAACTCTATCATATTCTCTCTACGAATGTTTCCATGCACACACGCTATATATTCCATACGGCATAATTTTAATCTAATCTATCATGTAATTCCCTACTTAATGCGAATGTAATCTATAAGTCACCCTATACTAACACACATAATTCTATACAATCCGTAATTCAATAATTCTATGCATGCATTCTTACATATCCATAATTCAATCCCTATTACTATACATATCACATCTATAATTCCATATTCAATAACTCAATACACACATAACATACCTACAATTCTATATATCTATTCTATTATACTCGTATGAATTAAATCTAACAAATCTCTATTAAATGTCAATAAATCTATATCTATGCTCTCTATAAAATATCACTAAATCTACGTATAAAACTATGTATAAGCTACTCATCGTGTGCGTCGCCAACAATGATGAATTTTAATTCGCTCATGAAATGCCTACTTATTCCCGAGTTGTTCACTATAATCTAGCAGCATATGGTAAATATACATACACTCTCGAATATTCTATAAATAAATAGCATAGTCTCTTGATAAGGAAAATGTATGGAGCTAATATTTTTATTCGTTACAATTCGTTTTCATTAGGAATAGTTTCTAACAAAACTTTTCATTTCTCCTTTTCTTATTGGCTGTATGAAACAAACTTTTATGTCAACACATATCGCTTTTCTCTTAGCGACCTTGTTAACAATTTCAAAAGACGTTTTCCTTGTTTAGTAACTGAAATCTAGATTACTTAGAGACACTGCAATCCACGAGTAATGGGGCGTGTGTTTTCTTAGCAATTAACAATATTATAAAATAAAAACAAAGAAGTTATGTACGCAATCAGGAGTCTTTCTTAAAAATTTCGGGACCTGAAAGATTTAGCTGAAGTCTTTTGTTCGCTGAGAACGGAAACAACACTGATAATATTTACTGTAAAAAGTTTCCTGACGTTTAAATTATGAACGTATTTCTCCGTAACAGAGAACAACTGTAAAAATTGTATTAAGGTATGGGTTATAAGGTAAACCAATTAAATTGAACTAATTTTTTCGTTATATACGTGTCTTATTAAAGTATAAATGCTAGCTTAGCTCATATGGACAGTCCAATTCGCGTAGTATGCAACGCAACAGCCGGAGGTTCGGCTACTGTGGCACCCTTGAGTTTGTTGCCATTCTGGTGGCTCGCCCTAAAAGCCCTTTGAAGCAGTAAAAGCCCGTCAGGTCAACAACGGTTACACAGTTAAAAAATCTTTCTTATAAAGAGGCCACATTATTAAGAGTTTGCACTGTATTTGATACTAGCCTCTGCCCGCGATTTCGTTCGCGTGGAATAGTTGTTACTTTGAGCTAACGCTAACACGCTGCGGAAGCTCTCAAGAGGAAAAAAACCCGATTTTGAAACATTCTTCATTGGTGCTCCGCTCCCGTTGGTCTTACCGTGATGATATATAGTTTTATAACCTTTCTTGGTAAATGAACTATATAACACTCAAAGAATTTTTCAAATCGGATCAGTAGTTCCTGAGATTACCCCCTACAACGTCACAAACTCACAAACTTTACCTCTTTATAATATGAGTATAGATAACATTCGAATACCTAGGCTTGAGTTGACCTTGTATTACAAAGATACAGATAAATATCAAAAATATATTGCGAAAAAAAATGCGCAAAATCTTACCAGTCAGAATATAAGCCTTGTATGGCGGATGATGTGCGCTGTTGAGGCAGTTCATACTGGCATCGCGAACCCCCGCAGAATAAAGTACATTGTAATGCAGCGGGAGTGCTTGTACGGACTCTTTCACCGAAAGCGCTGTAAAGCGCTGCCGGCGGATGATTGATTCGTCGACGTGATTCTTTACTTCTAAAAAAAAGATGTACAAATAACAGTTATCCCTTATCACAATATAAAACGGCCAATTTTTTGAACATTGAATGCACGACATCTATGAAGTATTGTCGGAATTAACGTGTTTAGGGTTTGTCATCATTTTCGTAAATGCCCATATTAAGCTTAGTCCGTAGTTTCGACTTTTATTGGAGCAATCGATTTTTATGGAAGTGATAAAGAACTTTTTTAGGCGCGTTGAGCGGTATTTTCGGCAGGAGATAAATTTATGATTTCGCGTCATGACATGCTATGTAAGCATGACCGGCCGTATTACGCTTTTGCGGCTTGCGTCAGACTAATAACGCGTACTATAGGGGCCTGTGTACATGTAATATTGATATTTTACAGGTCGACATACGTTTGATTGATTAATAGACTTTATAAAAATGTATATAATTATTGCTCCGAGTGCCAATACATATGAAAACCACACTAATATTAATAATTTCAATAAACAAATTTTGAAATTTAAATATTGTCATTCACACTATAATTAATATGAAAATTCAAAAGAGAACGCATTTATTTCATTATTTTGAGATTTCACTTCTGTTGGCAGTCCTGACTGACTACCTCGACTTTTTATATATTGATTTCGTGCCTAGATAAAAGGATGATTGTCATATAACATACAAAAAACTGAGGTAATGGGTACCTGTCCAAAAAATGGTATCTGCGTATATTTGCAAAATTTACACTGGACTTTCTACGCTCCTTATGGAATAAGTCTACTTTAGACATTGTGGAAAAAAATACACGTGCTTATTATTCGAACAATTTTTTAACACTGCTAGATATTTACTGACGTTTGAGATATAATATTTATTATACATGAATGAATAGGGTTGTCATGCAACATTTTTTCCGAAATTTCGAATTCGATTTTACAATTCGTTGGATTATAGACTTTATTATATCTTGAGTCAATATCATCACTACGTATAAATAAATAATAGTTTAAAAAAACTAAAAAAACACGCTTTCATATAAAATCCAACTAAAAAACATGCGATGCGTCACTGTTAATATCAGCACCTCCAGATATCAGTATTTTTATAATTTTTTTGTCACTTTTTACGAAAATATACATTTATTTCTAATTTACACTACTCTTAATCCAAATTTATTAAATGTTATTTTCTGTTTTTTAGTTGGATTTTATATGAAAGCGTGTTTTTTTAGTTTTATTTAAACTATTACTTATTTTTCATTTTTTAGTTAAAAAAATTTTTAACTTTTTTTTTCGGATTATTGCATTGTCATCGACCTTTGACAGGTGTGCAAAGTTTGAATTAAATCTGATCGTTCAAAGTAGGACAAAATCGAGCTCAAAGGGGTCGGTTACAAACAAACATACAGGTGAAGCTAATAAAAGCGTGATAAAAACAAAGTCCTCTGCCACGTCCGCCTGACTGTTCGCGATAAACCCAAAAACTACCGAACAGATTTTCATGCGGTTTTTACCAGTAGATAAAGTGATTCATGAGGAAGGTTTTAGGTATATAATTTGTCAAGGTTTTTTTTATTATTCAGGACGGGATATCGTCTGCTAGTCTGCTAATAAATGAGGAATAGGCCCAAGATGGTAAACGGTAAACCTAGTTAAGTACAGCTGTCGCAACGCACGTATAGAGATGTTTGGTGACATATTTTCGGTTTTTCGGGTGTTAGTAAGGCTGACATTAGAAAAGGTATTTAGAGTGAGTGAGACCGAATATAGTAGGGAGATCTTTAAAACTATTGACAGAATTGACTGATTCACGTTTAGTTGTTTTATAGCATTTTTTTTAATTACATAGCCGTACTTTAACGTGAAGATTTAAGTCTCATTTTCTTCATTAGTATACCCGTGCGAAGTCGGCGCGGGCAGCTAGTATAGAATATGTCCTGAAATCAAATCGAGGGTCTCTCTTAGTTTGTCATGTAGGGAGGTGAATTCATCAATTCAAATCATTGACATATAAAAATCCAAGATGCACAGTCTCGAATAAAAGTAACGCTCAAAACCGTCCCCGAAAATTAACCGATATACCTAAGTAGTTATAGTTATACTATAAACTCATGTTTTTGCAAATTCAACTTTACGCGAATAATTTAACGTTGTTTTTACAAAGCAGTGTACAAAATGTTCAAAGACGCGAGTAACGAGAGACTATTTGGAACGAGCGCACAATTGTCGATTGTGCGCTCGTTTTATGCGGACAGTTTTGAGACGTTGTCTATGCATCTTGGGTTTTTATATATCAATGATTCAAATACTGAAAAGCTCGCAGGCCGGCATGACAGTAATGACTACCTATGGATTTTGGTGTCTCGATGGTCACCGTTATTTTTTAATTGCACTGTGCTCATCAATAGGCCCAGTGTAGTAGCTTTACCACGTTACTAACAGAAAAAGAAACCTCATGAACAATATACTATAGGAAGACCCGTAGTATAAATACTTAACTATACATTTACTTATTTTGGTACATTACTAGATACAGACAGATATACATACTTACTTAAAGCGTGACGAAAATTTTTCCCTACCATGCCATGCCTACGCGGGGTGGTAGGGTGTCTGTACCCGACTGGATCGCGACCACCGTACACCAGGTGGAACACCCGCCATAGTGGCACGTTTGGGCGTGTCGCGTTCCGGGATCAGCCGGTGTATATCCAGCAACCAGGGGGGGGGGGGCTGTCCCTAACTGGGACGCTTTCAGGCCGGCATGACAGCGGCGACCGGCGATGGATAGTATGTCTTTCGGCGGTCGCCATTGTTTTTGGATTTTACTGTGCTTACCATCAGGCACAGTACAGTCACTTTGCCGAGCTACAATAAAAAAAAAAAAAAAAAAAAAAAAAAAAAAAAAAAAATAAAAAGTTTTACTTCAAAAACCAATAAAACCTTTCTTCCCACTTCAACCTTTAATTATTTCGGTTTTCAAAAAAAAAAAACAACCTTTAATGTCATCGCGTGTGCTATGTTTATTAAAAAATAAATACAAACGTTGATGTACATATATATGGTCGAATAAAGTAGGGCTTTTATAACAGTAGACGGATGTCACGCGACCGTTGCGTGGGCTTAGGAATTGTGCATAGTGTTGCCATATACAATTTACATTAAAATGGTAGGCAAACGATATCCTGCCGCAGATATTTATGCTAAAGGGCAACAAATAGGCAGACGGCCCATCTGATGGTAAATGGTTACCGTCGCCTATGGAAAACTATATTACGAGGGGTATAACCGTTGCGTTACCGGCCTTGAAGAGCGTGTAACTCTGGGTAAATACCGTAACGTAACGTTACCACCCATTCCACAACGCTAGCGTTGGTAACTTATTCCACAACGCTAGCGTAAGTAACCCATTCCAGAACGCTAGCCTATGTGATCCATTCTAACAACGATATATGAATTTAAAAGTGCTAAAAGTTGCTGGGAAGCTGAAAATTGCTGTTATATGTTTTTGACGTGATAACGTGTTATAAATCGATGAAAGCCGGCTGCACGCTTGAAAAAGCATGACTGATTGTCACGTTCCGCCTAAGCCGAGCGTGCAAGCGAGAGCACGGAACAAGCAATAGAAAGGTGCGATCGGCCTAAGCGTTCGGCTTGTGACACATCTATCTATATATAGAATAATTCAATTCAATTCATAGAAGTATGCAATTTTTCATCAATGTTCGTCCGTAAACCGACTTCACAGACAAGATTTTTTTTTACAAATAAGTATAATTATATTACAGCGCCCTAGGAATAGACTAAATCTACATTAAAATGAGAGAAATCGCGCGGAAAAGCTAGTGTTTGATATGTCACAAAACAGGTTTAACATTAATTTCAAGTCAGAAATAACATTGGCATTTCACAAAATTCCACGAAATGTCCAAAAGGAAAGACGTCGAAAAATCGCGAGATTCACGCATTTTCGTACAGTTGGTAACACCGAGAGTATGGAGATAATGAACAAACGTGAATTAGTTAGAAGTGCGTGTCACAGAGTATAAGTAAATAAAAAAAGTAAAACAGCTACCCCGTTCGGATTAATAAATAAATAAAAATAAATAAAAGTAAAAAAGCCTTTATTTGATCCTGCTATTTAGCAAGGTCCCCAGTTTGGGTAAAGGCCTCCTCCAACGATGTCCACTTCTCTCTATCCTGCGCTGTTTGCCACCACTTTGGACCAGCGACTTTTATTATTTCGTCCTCCCAGCGTGATAAGGGCCTTCCTCTCTTTCTTTTTCCTTGGGGTCCTCTCCATATGGTGGTGCTGTAGGTCCATCTTTTGTCTCTGAGCCTCGCTATGTGACCGGCCCATTTCCACTTTAACTTTTGTGCGTAGTTTAAGGCATTTGTGGCTTTTGTTATTTCTCTTATCTTTACGTGTCTAATCTTATCTAGTTTTTTTTTACTTTTAGCATACTTCTCTCAATTCCGCGCTGACAGGATGTTATTTTTTGCTTAGCTTGTGACGTAAATTTCCATGTTTGACATCCATATGTCAAGCATGGTAAGAGGTTAGAGTTCCGTGTCTTAGTTTTCAGTTTTATTGGCATGTTACTTTTGAAAATTTCTTTCAGACTCCAGAATTTATTCCATGTTCGCTGTACTCTTCTTTCAATCTCTAGTTCGTTGTTGTCTTTTTCAAAACTGATTGGTTTTCCTAGGTAAGTATACTTGTCTGTATAATCTAGTGGATATCCATTGACTTTTATCGGTTTTTTGAGGCTATTAGTCAATATCATGGTCTTAGTGAAATTGATTTCAAGTTCTGCGTCTGCGCTAGCTGATTGTAAGTCATTGATCATGAGCTGTAGTTCTGAGAAAGTCTCGGATAATAATACTATATCATCGGCGAAACGCAAATGACTCAGAAGGGTTCTTTGTACGTAGACTCGTCGTTTGGATTACTATTGTGTAATCGTCGACGCAAAATAGATCTTTTGTAGGTTGTAGGTTTTGACCACAATTTCACCTTATATTAGATTATATGGCCTAAGATTGTAAATACGCTAAACTTAAGGGGACTGGCTCTTATGTGCTGTAGCAGGAAGACACCTATATGTGTTTGGTGAAAGATTTTCAACTCGAGGGTGGCTATTCCAGATTGGCTTAGAAAAGCCCTACCCACCATGCCATGGCTTCGTCACGATGTTTTCCTACGTCGAAAGTTTCGGCTCGTTCGTTCGATTTGAATCTATGTTGATCGACATGGAGTTCAAACATTCTAACTATTCTGCCGCGCAAATCATAAACGCAGTAAAGAACGTGTTAACGGTTTCGAGAAAATTGCGGTATAATTTGAAATTTTGAAGTTATACTTCTTTTGACGCGTTAGGGAAAAATGATGAGAGTAAATTTTTACGATGCGCGCGCACACCGGTTCGAATAACCGACACCCTCAAGAGTTAGCTATAGTCAACATTTTGTTTCTTTGTATTTGTTGTTTGTATTTCTTTGTATTAAAACTTTCAATGTATTAAATACCTTTTTTCTATTGTTAGTGTCGTTTTTTCTACAAACGTAGAATAAGGCGAAAGATAAAATTTTTGAAAAGATTTTTATCTTGTTACGCCAAAGAAGTATAACTTCTAACGCGTGTACAGTACACACACACTTTTTTTTTATTTGTGCGTAACGAATTGCAGGTAACTACAAATAACAATTTCAAATTATACCGTATTTTTCTAGAAACCGTTAACATGTTCTTTACTGCTTTTATGATTTGCGCGGCTATTACACCATTATCGCTAAATTAATAAGTATATTAAACTGATTTCCTATGCAAATATAATTTTTTATGGTTTCATATTTACTCTGTAATAAAAAAATAAAAATACAGATAAAGCAAAATTACATATATACTTCAATTAATAGAAACTAGTTTGGGATCGCGGCTTCGCTCGCTTTAACAAACCAACAAACACTTGTCGCATTTATAATATTAGTTAGGATAACAAGTCAAATTTAAGAACTAGCTTTCGCCCGCGTGTTCGTTCCCATTACAATGATTTTTTGTTTCATAGGAATTCGTGTTCATATCAAGATTTACAGATTTTAAGTTAGATGTGTTAAATGTTATCATTACATAGTATAAAACAAAGTCCTCTGTCGCGTCTGTCTGTCTCTCTGTTCGCGATAAACTCAAAATCTACCGAACGTATTTTCATGCGGTTTTCACCAGTAGATAGAGTGATTCACGAGAAAGGTTTTAGGTATATAATTTGTATATATTTTTTTAATTACCAGGACAGGACAACATCCGCCGGGCGCGCTAGTTATGACTATTTAACCTTTATGAAAAAGCGTAATAATTTTAGATAATAACCTAAAAATCTCTCTATATACCAGTAAAAATTTTCGCGAAATCAGTTATCATTAGTGTAGACAAACAAGAAATACTTCAATTTCATTTCGATTTCACAAAAATCAATACATAACCTTACAAGAATACAGTACAAACCCGTTAAAGGACTTTTTTCAAATTATGGACTTCACAAAGACGTTTTTAGTCACGCAAAAATATCGTTACGAACCAATATGCAATGTTCATTTTGTTGTAAATAGCTACTAAGAGTTTGTATATAAAACTATAAGTAATCATATTCACGTAGGTGAAACTCACTTAAATTATTATTAGACTAAGGTTTAGATCGTGTTTATTTTATAGGTCAGCCCTTACTTACCGTCGAAAATTAACTATAGGATTGTTATTGTTTCCTAGAAAGCATATAAACGATTAGGCTCCGAGTTTTTGGCGCGATTTTGGTCTGTCATGTAGTGGATTTTATATTTTATTCGTAATCTTATGTTACTTGGCTCTATATCATGTAAAATTGGTGGCGTTTTATGTAATATAGTTAGTTTATAGTGCATAAGTGAAGTGAATGGAAAATAATACCACGGACCATTAATTCTGAGATGCCACAAAAACTCCATAGAAAGTTCTAGCAAGATGGCCACCATCTTGTTAGTTCATTGAAATTATATCAAGTAACTTGTAATATCGATACTCACTTGACAATGGCAATAATAGTCTACTAGAAGACTGGTTGCCAAAAATGGAATGGAAGAAGAACTTGTAATACTATTAACTACTCGACAATGGCAGTAATAATGTAAAAGATAGGTTGCCAAAAATAAAGTAAAAAAAAAAAAATTAGGCTTCATAAAACGTATATGCGAACCATTCACAAATATAGAGTGTATTAAAATGCTGTACTTCGCGTACGTAAGAAGTATTCTTGAATATGCTTCAGTCATATGGTCGCCTCAATATATATAATAAATAAATAGACAGCATTGAACCTATTAAAAAAAAAATGTAAAATTTTATGCTATAAAGATTTTAAATGAATTTACGAATTATGGTAATCTGTGTAAGTATTTTCGCCTAGACTCTTTACAAGTTCGGCGCCAGCAACACGAAATGATGTTACTGCACTCTATACTATCGGGCTATATTGATTGTCCCGATCTTTTGGGCTCTGTATTACTGCGAGTACCAACATACTGCACACGCAAAGCACCGCTGTCGGCTATCTCACGTGCTAAATCTAACTATGCTCAAAATTAAATACTGTGTCGCACTGCCCGATCCCATAATGAAGTATATGATACGGTAGACATACTTCGATATTCATGGAATATATTTAAAAGTGAAATAATAAAACTACAACGCCGAATTATACAATTATAATATAAAAAGGATAAAGCACGCACACAAGTTAGAAATACAGACACACGCCCACGCAAACAAGTCAGAAATACAGAGACATGCCGACACTCACGCGCGTGCACACACACACACAAACATTATATGAAAATACCGTATGGTTTCCAAATAAATAAATAAAAAAAAAGGGAAAACCGTTTGGATATTTTTGCATTATTTAATTGTTGTTAATTGACGAACATTCGAACGTAATTAATTGTTTGAACGTCGTCGATGTTCTTTTGGTTTTATAATGATTGCATAACTTTTTTTTATACGTCATAACTCATAAGCATTAATTTTCGATTTCTTGTTTATACATGCTAGATTATATATAACTTCTTTTATGGTAAAATTTTACCTATAGTAACTGTTTGACCTCCGAGTAAAAATATGTTTGATATCATCATTAGCCGTGCCCACTTCGTTGGGCGGTAATATGCATTATCAAGCAACAACTTTTCTATAGAACTCAATCATATACATCTCATAATTAAGGCAGCGTTCATAAGAAACGTTTTCGTTCGACCATTTTTCTCCGACTCCCCAGATATTATCCCCTACAACCTCACAAACTTTACCTCTTTATAATATTAGTATAGATTATATAATTAGTTAATAGCTTCTGCCCGCGACTTCGCACGCGTGGAATAGTTATTTTGGGCTAAGACGCAGCGGAAGCTCTCAAAAGGAAAAAATACCCCAATTTTAAAACATTTTTCATTGTTGCTCCGCTCCTATTGGTCTTAGTGTGATGACATGTAGCCTATGACACTCATAAATAACGTGGCTTTATATTGGTAAAAGAATTTTCAAAATCGGTTTAGTAGTTCCTGAGATTACCCCCTACAACGTCACAACGTCACAAACTTTACCTCTTTATAATATTAGTATAGATATAGATAATATAATTAGTTAATAGCTTCTGCCCCGCCACTTCGTACGCGTGGAATAGTTATTTTGAGCTAAGACGCAGCGGAAGCACTCAAAAGGAAAAAAAGCCCCGATTTTAAAACATTTTTCATTGATGCTCCGCTCCTGTTGCCCTTAGCGTGAAGATAACTATATATATAAATAGCCTATAACCATTCTCGATGAATGAGCTATAAAACACTGAAAGAATTATTCAAATCGGACCAGTAGTTCCTGAGATTACCCCTTACAACGCCACAACGTCACAAACTCACACACTTTACCTCTTTATAATATTGGTATATTGATTATGGCCCCTGCCCGCGACTTCGTCCGCGTAGTAATAGTTACTACTCTGGGCTAACGCTGACACACAGTATTAATAAAGTATTTTTGATTTGTTTTGATTTGATTTAGAGTAAAGTAAAAACATAATGGCGAAGTGGTTAGCGTGTTCGGACACCTCGTCGATTGACCTCGGTTCGAAACCTTGCGAATGAGCCGTAACTTTTAATGAACGAAAACACTTTGATGAAAGCATACATGGTACGGTGGTAGGCATTTTTCTAAGCCTACCTGGCTAGCTACCACCCTGAAGTTGGAAACCTGTCACGAAACATCTATGGGTATGTTTCTGCAGGTGTACTTGAGAACCAGCTCTTGTAGGTTTAACATGTTTACTATCTTAGACCACATGATTTAACATCATGAGGTTGTGGTCAAACGCTAAAATCTGTATTAGTAATAATTAGTAATAGTAATAAGTATAAAAAATTGGTTGCCTATAAAGTCGGTTTGCGGGCGATAATTTTACGTGATAACGACTAGAACGTATCGGCCGATGGAGTGGAAGAGAGATAGATGCGTCACGAGCTGAACGCTTAAGCCGATCGCGCCTCTCTATAGTTTGTTCCGCACTTTCGCTCGCATGCTCGGCTCATGGGGAACGTGACAATGAGTCATGCTGTTTCGTGCGTTCATCGATTTATAAGACGTTAGCACGTTAAAAACCATTTAAATACCTGGCTGAATTCTTCCCGTTAGTGCTGTTTTCTGGCTGCACTCGGCATCGACCGCGGCGCTTACAAAGCCTAGCGTATATTTTCCTCGCGCAACCGAGTCTTCTCCATAGCGGACATCGATTTTCATTATTCATCATTCACGTTACTCTTGAACTTTCTAGATTAAAAAATATCTCGTACAAAAGAATTCATCCACATCTAACACGCAGCGAAAGCTCTCAAAAGGGAAAAGAGTCCAATTTTGAAACATTCTCCATTGGTGCCTCGCTCCTATTGGTCTTAGCGTGATGATAGATAACCTGTAGCCTTCTTCAATAAATGAACTATCTAACACTGAAAGAATTTTTCAAATCGGTCCAGTGGTTCCTGAGATTAGCGCGTTCAAGCAAACAAACTCTTCCAGCTTCATAATATTAGTGTAGATATAGATATTTCATACTATACATTGTAATATAAGTACTGAGGTGCATGAAACGAAGCTTGCGCGGTGATAAATAAATAATTGAATATCGATCGTAGCCTACATTGCATTGTATTTAATTAAATGTTAGGATTATTATGTAACTCGATACTCTTACAGAGCATTGAAGACATTGAACAATGAAGATATTTTCATTTAACATGTTACTTATTTGGAATAGGTACCTATAAAACCATTACAATCGACTTCATAATACTTTTCACGAACCATGAAAGGCTAAGTTTCAGGAATTCGGTATTCTAACTATGCCCTCTGAATAAATTCTTGATAATTTAATGTATGCCCACAGAAACTTAAATAAGCTGGATTTAGTAAAAGCCTGACATAATTTAAATATTCGAAACAATGAGAAATTGGTCATTCCATGTTTCAAGCTTATTATGACCTGTAACAGTTTTTTAGGTAGTAGTGTTAGGTTTTATAACAAAGTTCTATATAGCACATTACCAATTTACCAGATAGTAAGTTCAAGTACCACATCAAGCGAGTTGTAATATCTAATTAATAATAAGTAAAATAATATTATTATATCGATTAATATGTGAAAGATGATGGCGTCTAGAACTGATATCTCTCTCTGTGCATCCGCCAAAAACAAATGTAGCTATCTATGTCCTAACTATATGTTCGTAAAAATATGAACCAGAAAAGGTAAACCAGATCGAGTTTCTTGCCGGTTCTTCTCGATGACTGGGTTGTTTTCCGAACCGGTGGTAATTTTGATATTCATATGTGCCTCCTCTGGGCCTAAATTGAATAAAGCGTTTTTGATTGGATTAATTCGAAAAATAGGACCGCAATGTTGAGGCCAGATCAATCAAAAATCAAAATCAAAATACTCTTTATTCAATTTAGGCCCTGAGAAGGCACTTATGAACGTCAAAACTACCACCGGTTCGGAAAACAACCCAGTCATCGAGAAGAACCGGCAAGAAACTCGATCTGGTTTATCTTTTCATAATAACTAACATATTTTTTTTTTATTATTACAACAATAGACACATAAAGCTACATTCGTTTTTAGTGGTTGCACAGAGAGAGGCGTCACTTCCAGACGTCGCTATCGTTCACATACTGGTCAACCCTGTAATAACCTTTATGTATTAAGACCCGCTTGACATAACACTTGAACCTACTATACGGTAAATCGGTAATGTGTTTTGGGAGTTTGTTATAAAATCTAACACTATTACCTAAAAAACTGTTACTGGTCTTAGTAAGCCTGAAACATGGAGTGACCAGTTTGTTATGGTTTCTGGTATTTACATTATGTCGGTCTTTTACTAAATCCAGATTATGTAAGTTTTTCCGGACGTACATCAAATTCTCAAGAATATGTTGAGAGGGCAGAGTTAAAATACTGAATTCCTGAAACTTAGTCTTTAATGATTCACGAGGTCCCAAATTATAGATTGTTCGAACTGCCCGTTTTTGTAGTAGGGTGTCTACCTCAGCTGCGGCCCCCCACAAAAAAATATCCCAGGAGAGTGCCAGATGTTGTAAAACACAGCAGCGTGAGCTTTATAGCGGGCATAGGTGTGACAATGTTGCTTCCGTAGTCAAACCTACATATTTTATCTAGAGATCCTCTGTAATTATAAATAACAGAAGCGATATTTTCTGATACATATATATAAAAAAATGTAGTAGGAGTATTTTCATTTTTATTTACTCACGCAATCAGCTACTGGACAGATGCAGACTGGATTTGAAATGGTCAATACCGAGCTAAGTGTAATCTTTTTATATCATAAACAATTAGATCTACCAAGATATTAATCAAAAAGTCTATACAAATTTAAAAAAATTGAAGCATATATTTTTAATTTTAAAATAACAGTTTATTACTAAATGCATATGTACTTTAGTTAACTACACGTACTTATATCAGGTAATTACAACAAAACACAAACCATTTTTTTATAATATTTATGCGTAATAACTGTCCGGGTACTGACTAATCTATGAAACGATCAGATCAACTTTGACGGACAGATAGATGACGTTATACGAAGTGACGTAGATTACTTTTCTTTTAGAAAAATTTGGGTTAAGTGCAAATATAATCCTTTTTAAAGATACAAACGAAGACGAAGACGTAGGCGGCTGCTAGTTCAATTTTATTTCCGTAATTGTTTTGAATTTTAAATACAGTTGCATGAATCTAACTCTATTGTGAATATATTATACTTAATCGTCTCTGTTGTGATACTTACACCATAATAAGAAAAGAATCAAGTTAGATTACACATTTTAAGATATATATTTTTCTATAAGTACCTATATAACAGAAGCTGATTACATGAAATATATAAATTTAGTTTTTGAATAAAATTTGCATTTCTCTGTATTTATTGATTATATATGTTTGCGACACATAATTATAAGTATGTAAATATGATAAATTATCATTCAGTTTGATACACGCGGGTGATTTTTTAATTGTTTTTATTAGCGCGCGTCGCCCTTTCCGCGAGCAACAGTCGCGGAGCTACTGAACCGTATGTATTATTGACTTCACCGTCACCAGGATACGTGTAGCGATAGCAGATAAAGGCCCTGCGTTTAGGTACGGTCAGCATATATTTATGTTTTACTTATTCTGCTAAATCTGCAAAGATTGCTACGAATGGTATCGACATTTTTTTGAAGTGAAACAATTTGAAATGAGATTTCTTATGGAAGGGATTTGAAATTCTGATCCACGACCTGATGTACGACAAAAAGTGGTGAGATAAACACTGTGTCGGGTAAAGTGTTGAAAACAACGGTTCTCGTCCGATCACTGAAGTTAATCAATGTCGTGCGTGGTCAGTACTTGGATGGGTGACTGCCTGGGAACACCGCGTGACGTTGGCATTTTTTAGTATTTCTTCAATTAAAATGTTTTCCCGTAATACAAAAGTGTCACTTCTATCGTGTGTCTGTACGACAGCCTGTCTTTTTATTGTTTATATATTTTAAGGGTTTGATCACAATTTCAAATGTTGTTAAAAGGCGATGGTTAATATGGTAAACATGCTAAATCAGGAGAGGGACTTTCTCTCAAGTGTAGCTGCTGAGACTTACCTATAACTGCTTGGCGATAGATTTTAACCTGAGGGTAGTAGCTAAGATGGCGGAAGTTAAAAAAGTTAAATGTTAATTAGATGACTTGATGATGATATTATATATCTATATCTATCTATACGATATATAGAGGATATTAATTAAAAAATATAATCATAGAAATCGAAAAAACACAATAGAAAAAAAAATGTATATAAGTCCGCGTCAAACTTTTTAACCGCTCTGAAATAGATGCGCAGAATACAAATTTAGGTATCAGAGGGATGCAGGTGAGGTGAAAGGGGAGCAGGCTCGCCCGAGCTCGTAACTCGCCGCCTATTGCATCCACGTCGACACATGTGTCCTGTCATTACTAGTTGTAGTACAGTCGCATTTAGAATAGGTTTGTCGTTGTTAATTACATGTTGTTGCTATTTTCTTTGTTTTCTTTTTTATGTTTGATATTATTAGAAGACCCATCCACTTCGAAAATTGATGTTTCTATTGAAATTGTTTATTTATTATGAATGTATTTTATTTACAATAACGGTATTGTAACATGAATAATATCTGCACGATATATGCTACAAGATATATTCCGCAGATAGAAAAAAATACTGTCTAAGGGGAATCATTTAATTAAAATACGCGATCACCAAAAACTCACCAATCAAGTGATTAAATGTTATCTGGATTAATTATAACCGACAAATACATGATGTGGCGAACTGTTAATATTTTAGCTCTATCTATTACTTCATTATTCAGCTAGTCCACATCTAGTTTTTACTGTTACTTTATTACCCCAGTAATGATTTAATTTTTATCGTCTGTTCATTTTTAATTTCTAATTCTTTTCAAATATTCTATATGACTGTATTCTATATATCTTGTATATATGTCTGTTTACAGAAATGTTGTCGAGTGACACTTTTTCGACCATCACGCCACAATGAACAACACAACAAAGACAATGACTCAGCCAACGAAAGTACAAGAGGACAATTGAGTGTTTGGGGGCACCTGGCTAATTGAAATATGTCCGATCAAAAGCCGCATGTCATTAAAAGACAGCGACCACACGAAAGCGCGAGCTAACTGTAGTTTGGCGCCATCTCTTATTGACAAACTAAAACATGTTGAGTAATTATCTTGAACAATGTCTATGTCTGCTCAATGCATATAAACAGGTTGCACAATCGGAATCAAACTTTCATTTCACATACAAAATCTTCTGAAAGTAGCAATGTGGTCGTTATATTGCTACATTGTTATTCCTTAGTGTAATAGGGAAATATCTACTTGAATCGTAATTCATTAAAACCTAATATACTGTACGGCAAGTGCAGGATTAGTGAGACTCTACTATATTTTTACATCTATACATATAATAAGAATGTAAATCTAACGTGTCTGTACTTTTTAGATTTTTGTAAAAAATATTGCTGCAGGGATAAGTAATAAAGTACATTTCAATCATTTTTAGAAATGTCTGTCTGTCTGTTGGTTTCGACACGCATCACTGCTAAAGTACCTATTACGTTCATGATAAAACATCTTCAAGAAATTTATAGAGCATGTTCTCGAGTAACATTTAGTCTTTGTTTTATTAAAATCGGTTCACTCTATTAAAAGTTATTGTGGTTTTAATGACAATGCGACTTAAGCACGAGAGAAAAGTAGATAAGTATTAATAAAATAACTTAATACATTCAGATGACTTTATTTCACTGTTTTTTTACATAATGTTACAGGCGGACGAAGTCGCGGGCACAGCTAGTTATAGTTATTGACAAGCGTGAATTAGGGAAGTAAGCATTTCATCTTTCCGGTGTGCCAGTCTTTTTTGCAGACTTCATATGGCATGCATTTGACGCCTCCGCACAATCTCCACGGGCTGCCTGCTCTCACAAAAAATATTGTTAATACTTTGCCATTTTTACATTATTTCATACTTTGCGTTAATTTCTGTACATTTTGCAGAAACTTACCCACAAACTCAATCCTAATTTTGAGCTCTAAACAAAATCCTGGGGCATTTCACGTGAAGCGGACAACGAAAAAAAGGTGAGGTTCTGAAATTCGTTCATATTCACCCTAATTGGACTTCTAGTAGTTATGAATGTGAATGCATAATTATTTTTTTCTATCACGTTTATTTGTCAAGTTATGGGCTTCTAAAGAACTGACACATCTGAAATTCAGATTTTTTGGAAGTAGTTTTTCAAATTGACGGATTTACAATAAAATATTAAACGCAGCGATTTATATAAAAGAATAATTGCTCTTTTTGAAAATAAAATAAAACATGAAAAAAAATTTTTTTTTAATGTTCAAAACCGAAAGTAAATTTTTGGAAACAAAATTTTAGTAACATGGGATTTTTTTTTTCTTTTCTTTTTGCATCAAAACGTAGCTTAAAATACACATAAAATATAATATAACTTTTAAAGTTGGCATAGAATTGCTTAAGGAGAGAGATCGATTAATGTACATGTATGTCGCACTGTACTAAGATCTGGCACTAACATATTTGGTCGATGTTCCGTGAAAATAGACATACTCAGTAAAACTGTTGAGTAAATATTATAAAGACAATATAATTAAATAACACGGTAATAAAGACAAAACGATTTTACTTTATAATTTTTACAATTTTATAAAGGGAATTTTGTAGACAGCTTGTGTGACGCTTTAGACACTTTAAAACCTCATGCGTATATTGCAGAGGAACAGGCAAAGTACTTTAAAACTCTTAAAGAGACTATCAATGAAGGTGAAATCATCGTGCAATGCGATTTTGCAGAAAATGATAACTGTTGTCCAAGACGCTACTCAATCTTATCACTGGAATAGATTTGATTGATTGATTTCAGATGATTTGAAATATGATACAGCCACTTTCTATACTTACCAAAAAATACTTCTCATTCTAAAATTATATATATAACCGATGGACCTTCGCAAAATTTAAAAATAGATTTAACTTTGTGAATCTGTTTTATCACAAAGATGTTTTCAGTACAGATGCAGAGATACATTTTCACGCGACATCTCATGGCAAGGGACCATGCGATGGTCTTGGGGGAAACCTCAAACGATTAGCGACGCGTGCAAGCTTACAGTTACCTGCAAGTCGAGCAATCTTTTCACCAATGCGATTATACGAATGGACAAAATTGTCTTTAAAACAAACTGCGATTTACTACTGCTCCAAAGACGATATTCAAAGTCAAAGGATTTTTTTGCAGCCTAGGTTTGAATCTGCAATTACTATTCCAGGAACAAAAAAGTTGCATGCCTTTATTCCAACAATCAAAGGTCTTCGTGTAAATAGCACCAGTTCTGACATAAATTCCCTTTATAAAACTGTAAAAATTATAAAGAGAAATCGTTTTGTCTCTATTACCGTGCTATTTAATTATATTGTCTTTATAATATTTACTCAACAGTTTTACTGAATATGTCTATTTTCACGGAACATCGCCCAAATATACTAGTGCCAGGTCTTAGTACGGTGCGACATACATGTACATTAATCGATCTCTCTCCTTAACCAATTCTATGCCAACTTTAAAAGTTATATTATATTTGATGTGTATTTTAAGCTACGTTTTGATGCAAAAAGAAAAGAAAAAAAAATACCCAAGTTACTAAAATATTGTTTCGAAAAATTTACTTTCGGTTTTGAACATTAAAAAAAAGTTTTTTTCAAGTTTTATTTTATTTTCAAAAAGAGCAATTATTCTTTTATATAAATCGCTGCGTTTAATATTTTATTGTAAATTTGTTCAATTTGAAAAACTACTTCCAAAAAATCTGAATTTCAGATGTGTCTGTTCCTTAGAAGCCCATAACTTGACAAATAAACGTGATAGAAAAAAAAAAATTATGCATTCACATTCATACCTACTAGAAGTCCAATTAGGGTGAATATGAACGAATTTCAGAACCTCACCTTTTTTTCGTTGTCCGCTTCACGTGAAATGCCCCTCCTGCGAGATATTGTATACTAATTAAACTGTCGTACTTGCGGATTCGGGTATGTAAATATTTTAATTCTTTAAGTATCCTGCCTTAGACAATGTTTGTCTAGAGACACTTCTCTAACTTTGTTTGTAATCATTATGTGTTTTTTCTTTATTTATATTTATGGGTGTTTTTTTTTTTGTTAATTTATATCTCTACTAGCGGCCTCGGTGGACGTTGTCCTGCCTTGATAATAAAAAAAAATCTGAAATTCAACCACAGCGCCACCTACCGGGTACAGTTGTGAATCTAAACCATTCTCGGATCCACTGAGACACGCACACAAAAATTCATCAAAATCGGTACAACCGTTTAGGAGGAGTTCAGTGACATAGACACGTTGAGAAGAAATCATTACATAGTATAAAACAAAGTCCCCTACCGCGTCTGTCTGTCTCTCTGTTCGCGATAAAATCGAAAACTACTGAACGGATTTTCATGCGGTTTTCGACAGTGGATAAAGTGATTCATGAGGAAGGTTTTGGTATATAATTTGTCCAGGATTTTTTTATAATCAGGGCGGGACAACGTCTGCCGGGCCCGCTAGTTATATACTAAGATGAAAAATACTATGCTTACATATATCATACTAGCTTCTACCCGCGACATCGTACGCGACGAATAGTTTACTTAATACTTTGGGCTAACGCTAACACGCAGCGGAAGCGGAATCTGGAAATATTCTTCACTGGTGCTCCGGTCCTATTGGTCTTAGCGTGATGACCTAGCCTATAGCCTTCCTCGATAAATGAGCTATCTAACACCGAAATAATTTTTTAAATCGGACCAGAGAGTAGCGCGTTAAACCAAACAAACAAACAACGTCTTCAGCTTTAGATAGTATAAATATATAACTAGGTGATACCCGTAACTACGCCTGCGTTGTTTCCTATCTTCAAAGTATATTTTACATAGAGAGGAAAAATATTTAAAAAATGTGTATAGCACGCGGTAGAAGTGAAACCTTCAAAAAGAAAGCGAGAAAAGCCCACGTCTCACTGTTCTACAATACCCGAAGGCAAGCGAGACACTGCTCCCACTCTACCCGACACTGTGTTTTTCCCTACCACTTTCCGCGACACAAAAAGGTTACGGATCGGAATTAGAAAGCACCTCCCATAAGCAGTTTCACTTTAAAAACGATTGGAAGCAAAAAATTTGACAGGTTATTTTTTTTTTTGATATTTATTTACGAGCTATAATGTTATCAATTTTTTTGTTTTGTATTTTTTTTCAACTGATTAACACTGTTCGCCTAATGGACCTTTACCGCTTCACAGGACTAATGGGGCGAACACTTATGGCGCTCAGCAGCTTGGCAAAAAGGGCAAGGGTGCCAAAGTGCCCGAACCTCGGTTTGGACTGTTGCCTTGGATGCAACAATACGATTCTTACCAAACTAAACTGGTTAAGGTCATCATATATATAAGGATTAGTGAGACACGCATGTGTAGCGGCATGCCTCACGAATTCAAACATGTTTTTTTGTGTATGTCAACTGGACTAAACTAAACTGACCAAGTTCGAAAAATAAGGGAAAAAAATAAAGCTCACCCACCATATGTGAACCTAATTTTGGAAATAAGTCGAAGCCTTTATTCTTTACTCTCTTACATCTACAATATTGGTATAATACCCAATACAATTATTATGGTTATCAAAAAAAAAATCAAAAAAAGAAACGATGATATAATACGTGAAGACTAACATTGCATACCCTTCATGACAGTTAAACTAGCGCACTCGGTAGACGTAGAAAAATCCTTAACAAATTATATACTACAACCGTCCTCATGAATCATTTTATCCACTGGTGAAAACCGCATGAAAATCCTTTCAGTCGTTTTTGAATTTATCGCGAACAGACAGACAGACAGACGCGGTAGGGGACTTTTTTATACTATGTAATGATTTCGTTCACCAGATAACCACTAGCCTATATAGTATACACTAATAGGTAGAAGGGAAACAGTTAATAACATATTCCTCTTTTGTTTCAAAATCGATTGTTTATTTTATTATTATTCTATAAATATTGACGAGCTTATCAATATCATCAATATAAAAATCAATCAATAAAAAACTCGTTTTGCTACCGTAATATTGAAACTCGAACAATTAATAAATTATGATCGAATTTCGACAACTAGATAGAATCACTAATTTTATTTTAAATATTTTATAACTAATGAATATCATTACATAGTATAAAACAAAGTCCGCTACTGCGTCTGTCTGTCTGTCTGTTAGAGATAAACTCAAAAACTAATGAACGGATCTTTATGCGGTTTTCACCAGTGGATAAAGTGATTCACGAGGAACGTTTTGGCATATAATTTGTCCCGGATTTTTTTATAATCAGGGCCGGACAACGTCTGCCGGGCCCGCTATTCTTTTAATATTTTAAAACGGTAAGAATCACAAACGTTTATTAGGGACTTTGACATTTCAGTTTTCCGGTGTGTGGATCTTCTTTGCAGACTTCATATGGCATGCATTTGACGCCGTCACAGTCTTGCCACGGATTATCATTAGCTGTAACAAAATTCATCGTTAATACTAAATCCATGATTGTTTAAAAATAATCATCTATACTCATATTATAAAGAGGTAAAGTTTGTGAGTTTGTGACATTGTAACTCAGATAATCTCAGGAACTACTAGTCCGATTTGTAAATTTATTTCAGTGTTATATAGCTCATTTATCGAGGAAGGCTATATATCACATGCTAAGACCAATAGGAGCGGAGCGCCAAGGAAGAATGTTTCAAAGTCGGGGCTTTTTCTCTTTGAGAGCTTGAGCTTTGAGAGCCATGGGGACGTAGTCGCGAGCAGAAGCTAATACGATACCATAGTTGCAACTTTGTATTAAATTTTTGACAATATTATCCGCTAGCCCGAACTTAGGGCTACATTCAGAGCGGCCAACAAGTTTGGCGAGCACTGTGGAATTGTATTTTTTTAAGCCGTCAAAGGAAAATATACATTCATACGTATGTATGTAATTAATGTATACTAGCTTTCATTCGGGACTCCACTTGAGTTAATGTTGATTCAATCTATCCTCAGGAACAGTATATTTTTTCGGAACAACAGGTACCCTATGTCCTTTTCTATATATACCCTTGTAACGTGTATGTCAAATTTCATGATAACCAGTAAAGTAGATTAGACATTAAAGCGTAAAAAAACTAAAAAACAAACAAAAGAGCGAACGATCTCTTTCTATTACAATTTCACTTACAGTTATGGCTTCTAGGATTACTGCTTGGTTTGTTAACACCGTGACGTTCCACACAGGATTTGCCGTTAAGAAAATTTCGGCAACAAATTTTACCGTCTTTACAATCACGATCCTGGACACACTTTGGCGTTCGATTGACAACTTTCGAAGGCGGCGGACAATTATTTGCGTTTACTAAAACAAAAACATATTAATGCGGTTAACTTAGAAGTTTAGCACCATTGACATATAAAAACACAGGACGCACAGTCTCGAATAAAAGTAGCGCTCAAAACCGGCCGTACAAACTCCCCAATATACATAAGGGGTTATTGTTATGCGATAAACTTATGATTATGCAAATTCAACCTTACCTGAATGATTTAAAGTTGTTTTTACAAGGACGTAAGCGACGCGAGACTATTTGAAATGAGTGCATAATTTTCAATTGTGTGCATATATTATGCGGAGGGTTTTGATACGTTCAGCCCAAACAAAAATCGGCTGAGTGCCTTAAGAGCTCGCCTTAGTAGTCCGGTGAAGCTGTTAAGACCTTGCTAGGTCAATAGCGTAGTCAGTTCGAGAAAAAAAAAATACGTTCAGTGTACATCTTGGGTTTTTATTTACATCACTACTTAGAACCTTGTAATTAATGACAAGAATTGATGAAATAATCTATCAGTGAACTACGTACACTGTAAGATCAATCTCTCTTTTCTTAATATCTTATGTTAAGAACTGTATCGATATATGGATTTATTGAACCAGATATAGTAGCCCAGTAATTAATGTGTTCGAAGACTGCATCAATAAATATATCATCTTAGATCAGATCTTAATTTAATGGATGGATGGATTTCGGTCCAACGAAGAAACCTATTTGAGTATTTTAAAAGAACAAGCATTAAATTTATAATCTTCATTCTCTAGCAAGGTTTAGTACTAACAATCAAAAAGAGACTTAGATGTTGGACACGAAGTCGAAAACATTCATTGTTTTTTTTTTATATCATAGGAGGCAAACGAACAGGTGGGTCATCTGATGTTAAGTGATCACCACCGTCCATAGACACTTGCAACACCAGAAGAGTCGCAAGTGCGTTGCCAGTCTGTGTTTGGGAGAAGGAGTAGTGGGGAAGTGGGGGGGAGGGGAGATGGGTTTCCGGCGCTCTCACTGACCGAACGAAACGCAACAATGCAAACACTGTTACTTCACGTGGGTGTTTCTGTGGGTCGGGTGGTAGTACCCCGGGCGAGCCGACCCATTCATGCTGAAACCAGTAGTAGCTTCAGCGTGGCCCTACCACCTACAATGTTTATATGTTATTGTATAATTAAATGAATAAGAAATCGAGGAATCTTTTGTAGCGTTTGTCGAAATACCCATTAATGAATGGGTAATGAAATAAAGGGTCATGTAATGACATTGTATTCGAAACAATCAAAAACAGCGAAAAGATTTCGCCCCTATAGCAAGTTGATTGTTGATTCGACTGATATTTTTACGAACTGTAATTACTTCTATAACACCTCTCCTGTAATATTTAGAAACTAACGGGCACGGCAGACGTTGTCCCGCTCTGATTATGAAAAAATCTTTGACAAATTATATACTAAAACGTTCCTTACCAGTCACTCTATCCACCGGTGAAAACCGCATGAAAATCCGTTCGGTAGTTTTTGAGTTTATCGCGAACAGACAGGCAGACAGACGCGGTTGGGGACTTTGTTTTATACTATGTAATATGTAATGATGATAACTAATAACGCACCGAAACTCTTAACAAATACCATAAAGTAACATATCTATATTACACGGATCCGAAATTAAAATCATTAGTATTTTTTGACATGTGTGGAGAATATCATTACGTAGTATAAAACAAAGTCCGCGTCTGTCTGTCTGTTCGCGATAAACTCAAAAACTACTGAACGGATTTTCATGCGGTTTTCAGCAGTAGATAGAATTATTCATGAGGAAGATTTAGGTATGTAATTTGTCTATATTTTAATAATCATCAGGGCAGGACAACGTCCGCCGGCTCCACTAGTTTGTTATAATTCTGAAATCAAAACAAAAAACGATTGCGATGACTATTATTATATGAATAGTGAGTACTCACCCGTTTCACAAATTATTACTGTAGTAATTAAAACTGCTGTCATAAATGTAAAGGATCCTGAAAAGAAACATATATTTTAAAAACAGATGAATCAATAATTAAAAAAAGTAATTCATTATTTTTTTCCGAACTGACTAACGCTATTGTAAAACTATCGTCCGTAAACCGACTTTATTGACAACGAAATATGTTTATATAGATAAATCTATAATTTACTTGCCCATGGTTTCGAAGTTTAGGTTTCAATTTTAAATAAATTTAACTGTAAAGAGATAGCTCTTCTTCAGGACTAAAAGAGTTTAAATATTCCTACCATTTATATAACAAGTGGAGGAAAATGAACACATGGGTATGAGTAGTTTGGCTTTTACGTTGATATTTGTCAATAAGGAAATGTGATGAATGGGTATACCGTGTATTATATAGTTTATCAATCAAATAAATTGAATAAAAGCAATTATAATAACTTTTTATAGAGTGGACAGATTTTAATGAAACAAAGACTAAGTTACTCCCGAGGGCATGCTTTTGGACTTTGTTATATGAATTTTATTGTGAACCCAATACTTTAGCAGTAATGCGTGTTCATACAAACAGACAGACAGACATTTCTAAAAATGATTGAAATGTATTCTATTACTTATTCCTAGACACTTGCAACAATTTTTTTCATGAAAATCAAAAAGTACAAACACCTTAGATTTACATTCTTATTATTTGTATAGACTAGCGGGCACGGCAATCGTTGTCTCGCCCTGACTATAAAAAAATCCTTCACAAATTACATACTATGTACAAATTACATTTCTTCATGAATCACTTTACGTATTTTCGAATACCAAAGAGAATTTTTAATTCAACAAAATAAGCAAGAATTTAAATTTACAATTTTTGAGGAGAGAACGTTCGTTATTCGCTATTGTAATAAATGGTGATGAACTACCGATTAATTTTGCTGTAATAAAAAAAAAGTTAAATAAAAAACACGCTTTTATAAATAAACCAAACTAAAAAGTCTGAAATAAATAGTAGTTTAAAAAAACTAAAAAACACGCTTTTATAGAAAACCGAACAAAAAAAATTCGTAAATATACGCTATTATTAATTTATATTTATTAAAAAAAATTACGCTATTATTAATTAAAATATATTAAATTTATTTTCTTTTTTTTTTAGTTTGGTTTTCTATAAAAGCGTGTTTTTTTAAACTATTATTTATTTTTAATTATAGTCATAGTACATAATAATAGGTCCTTACCTATGAAATTGCCGTTCTGCAGTACTGGCCATTTCAAATCAAAATAATTTTTGTTCGGCTAAGAATTCTAATTTCAAATTAATTTTATTTGAAAAACATGGAATTCTTTTTCCAAAAGCAGTCATTCCTTTACTGATTAGTGTTACATTTTCATCGCATTTCAATCTTTTTTGTCATCATGGATACGTTAAAAATTCGAGTAATTATGGAATATGAGTACCGTAGTGGCAGCAACGCGGCACAAACGGCACGCAACATCAACGACGTTTACGGAGCTAACACTACAAGCCAACGCACCACCTGTTATTGATTTGCTCGCTTCCGTTCTGGGAATTTCGACCTGAAAAATGAACCTCGCGGTCGTCCGAAGACTTTGGTCGACAATGACGAATTAAAGGCGATTGTGGAAGCTGATGATACACAATCTACGGCTGAATTAGCAGCAGCTTTCGACGTTAGCGTCAAAACAATATTGGTCCATTTGCGTCAAATTGGCAAGGTAAAAAAGCTTGACAAATGGGTGCCCCACGAACTCAATGATCGCCAGCGCGAAGTACGCGTCGAGACGTGCCTTGCACTGCTCAACAGACACACAAATGAAGGAATTTTGAACCGCATTGTTACCTGCGATGAAAAATGGATTCTGTTTGATAACCCCAAGCGCTCAGCAAGTTGGGTGGATCTTGGTTCGGCACCTAAACAATGCCCTAAACGAAAACTTACCCCTAGAAAAGTGATGGTCACTGTTGGTGGTCTAGCGCCGGTGTGATTCATCACAGCTTCTTACCAAACGGGGTGAGCATTACTGCAGATGTGTACTGTAAAGAACTGAACACAATGATGGAGAAGCTGGTACATCTCCAACCAGCATTGGTCAATCGCTCGTCTCCGCTGCTCCTGCACGACAACGCGCGACCTCATACTGCACAGCAGACGGTCTCCAAGTTGCAAGAACTGGGGTTGGAAGTTCTCCGTCATCCGCCCTACTCACCAGACCTTGCGCCTACAGACTACTACTTTTTCCAGAATTTGGATAACTCCTTGGGGGCTATCCATAAATTACGTCACGCGAATTTCATGATTTTTTGACCCCTTCTCCGTCCTTGTCACATTTGTGAGACTCCCCCCCTCCCTAGTGTGACGTCACATATTTTGCAATTTTACATTTATAAATTATTTCATCAAACATCAGGTCCTAAATTAGTTTTATATCCATTTAAGTTATTTTTTAATAAAAATTAATATCAAGTCAAACATTTTAAGAAATTAACAAAATAAAAAACGATAACTTTATTAATTAAAGTAAACTTATTCATCTTGAATCTACTCCATTGAATTATTTGTAGCTGGCATAGCAATCACTTCGTTCTCGTTTGTGTTGTTGATGTCGGGAACATTCGTTGTGTTGTGTTGTGCGTCGAAGGAATTGTTGAAAAAAAATTCATATTTCATAATTTTCTTTGATCTTAGATTCCACTTGTAGTTCAATATTGTCACCAATTTTCAGACATTTCCATAAGCTAGTAACTTCTTCTTGAACATTTTGCTTTTTTTATCAGCATAGGCTGCACTGTAAGCTTCATATAGTTTTCTTTATGGTAAAGGGCAGTCAACAGGTAGAGGGTGCATCTGATGGTAAATGGGTACCGTCGCCGATGGACACCTACAATACCAGGGGTATCGCTGTTGCTTGAAGAGTGTGTTTCAATCCCTTTTTGAAGAGACCCATATCATAATTCTGAGGGAATACTGTACCGGGTAAACCATTCCACAATGTCAGCGTACGCATAATGAAGGTTCTGGAGTACCTTACAGTTGTTGCTGCTTTATTAAGTTTTAGAGTGTGTGAATGAGCTACCAGCCAGCGTCGTGAACTACGAGTTTGGAACGTCGATGAGGACACCATGACAAAAAGTTCTTTTGTACATGCGGTATAGTACACACAGAGATCCAATGTCTCTGCGCAGTTGTAATGACTCTAGTCCACATGTTAGTTTGGGATCGTCAACAATGCGGATAGCTCGCCTTTGCACGGAATCAAAACGGGATAGCTGATAGGCAGGAGCACAAGCCCAAACGGGTGAACAGTACTCCATGTGAGAACGTACGTGTACTTTATAGAGCACAAATCGTTACTCTGGGGTGAATGAAGTACTGCTTTGACCGATTGAGGATACCTAACTTTTTGGTTGCCAATTTAGCTTTGCTTTCCAAATGAAACCGGAATTGCATATCGCTGGATATGTTGATACTAATAATCCCAATATTGCTGGAAATTTGAATAGAAGTGCCCTGGAACTTAAGTGGTATAACGAATGGACGTTTTTTCATAGAAAACGTACGGACTTGTGTCTTTGAAGGATTAAATTGGACCAGGTTTACCTCTCCCCATTCAGAGGCCCTGTCTAACCTCCTCTCAACATCAGACATACGTTTAGTTCGGTTTTGCTTTACAAGTACCTGGGAGATATTTGCACACCCCGATTATACGACATCACTTGTGCTATCGTTCGCATAATAACGAATATTAAAAATATTCAAAAGGTCATTGATATGCAGAACGAACAGCGTTGGCGATAGCACAGAACCTTGTGGGACACCGGCATTTATTGCTATGGCGTCAGAGGTGTAGCTATCGACAACTCTTATGCTCTGCCCGGACAAAAAAAATCGTTACCCACAAGCTTCTCGGGAATACCATAAACTCTTAATTTATGATAAAGATTACCTAAATCAGTATTTTTGTTAATTTTAAATTTGTTTCGTAAGTTAAAAACATAAAATACCAAAACTAAAAGAACTACGTCGTTTAATCCGCGAGTATCAATTGTCTAATGAAACAGAAATAAAGAAATCATGGCTACGCGCAGGCGCGGTGTGTTTGGCGGCATTTATAAAAAGGCGTTAGTTCGTTGGCGCGTGCCGCATGACGCTATTAGAGCGAGGGAGCGGCAAAACAATTTGAATCTTATCTTTATACAGATAGGGTTGAAAATGTTTTTCGAGTATTTCGTTAATAGTGCAAAATTCGTATTTTAACTCGTATATTTGGAAATGTGATGTCACGAAATTTAGGACCCCTCCACCCCCTTGTCACACAATGTCACACTTCGTCGACCCCTCCCTCCCCTTAACATGTGACGTAATTTATGGATGGTCCCTTGGCGGGAAAAAAATTCAATACCCGAGAGGCAGTACAAAATGCCTTTGAAGAATTTGTTGCCTCCTGTCCAGTTGATTTCTTTAAGAAGGGCATCAATAAACTGCCACTGCGTTGATTACGATTACTGATTAAGATGCAGTGATTGCATGATTACTTCGATTAATACAAATAAAAAATACATGAAAAAAATTCGTTTAAATTTTTTCATACAAAACGGCAATTTCATAGGTAAAGACCTAATATATATACATAATTCGTCATAGATATGTGCAACTTGGTTTGTTTCTTATGGAATCAATACAGTTTTTACCATTTTAACAATTTTAGCAATAATCTCTCAACAAAAAGAGCGGTTCTAAAGTAAATTGCCTACAGGAATAAAATTATTTTATTCGCTCTTATCTAAAGCATTGTTCTTTAGAGAATGACTCTGGGTGACCTCATGGGCATTATCAGCTGTATTGTAAAATTATTCCACAATTGTGAATCAATGACTTAAACTATAGTAAGATGAGTGTAATAACCCTTAATTGTTTTCTGCGGTTTGATTTTGTATGACTAATAATAATACTAAATAACAATACTATTAGAGAGATTCATAAAGTAGAAAAATGTTTTGTATTTGCAATGAAAATACACTAACTCTTACCATAATACGATACGAGATATTTTATTAAAAGATTTTTTTTAAATGACTCCGACTGACGTGTTAGATGATAACGTTTTCTTAAATGTTTTAAAATATATTTCTGTTTCATTAAAATAAAAATAATTTTGAAAAGGATCTCAGAAGACGATTGAGCTAGCCTGAGCGCAATACTCGGGAAAATAGGTTGTTTTTCTTACCCATTTTAGAGAGTTATTATTAGGGCACCTTCAAGCACTCAATGACATTAATATTGTATTACATAACCAGAAATAAAAGACTCTAAGCGAGAGAGCGAACAACGATATTATGGGTCGGTAGATTCTCAAGCTATGAATAAGCTCGTACCGTGTTATTACAAAAAAGTTAAATACGTATTAAATACTTGGTTTAAAAAAGTTTCCTAATAAATGCACCACGCTCGCCCGAGGCAAGTTCGCGTTCTCCTTTTTCACAAGTCTAACCTAACGTAACCAAAGCGAGACAAAAAAACAAGATGGCGAACATTCAGCGACCGCGGTGCATTTAATATGAGACCTTTTTAAAGCCAGGGTTCAATACGTATTTAACTTTTTTGTAATAATACCGGTAGAGTTTTATTGTGCCGCATGATCGCTATATTAAATTTTCGATGGACAGAATTGTTGAGCTAACATCACACAGGAGCAACAGAGCAACACCTATGGTACCCACGATGACTTCTTCCATTGTCGTTTATCTTGGTGTCCTAATGTCACGGTACAAAACTGTTAAAGCATAACTGCACTATATTATTGTTTCACCCACATGCTTTGTTACCTAAGTGGGAACAGCATCACCGCATTAAAATACGTGACACGGGAGCTTGCGGTCGCCTCGTCTCATCGTCGGCGTTGACAGGCCTTTCGGCTGTTCCGTTACATCCTAAAATTCATACTAAATTGAAATATTTATAGCGACACACTGGAAAGGTCGAGTATTTGTCGATTGTCTAGAAAATAAGTACGTGGGGATTAGTAAATAAGCCATCAAAGCTTTTACGAGTCTAGACAATCGAACCATGCAAAGCACGGTAGTAGGGAGTCATTTAAGTCCGCCTGCCTAGCTATAAGCTTGAAGTTGAAAAGCTGTCGCCATGTGCCTATCAGTGTGTTCCAGCAGCTGCACTTGAGAGTCAGTACCTCTAGGTTTAGCGGGTTTAGTATCTTAGACCACTTCGATATTTAACATCAGGTGATATTTTGGTCAAACTCCAAGTATAATAGTCCAATACTCCATGAAGTATAAAAAAGAGGCATTTCATTATTTTCTACATATAGCAACTAGTGTTGCTCAAAATCGGTCTTGGTCTTGCAAAAACTCGAGAACCAAGACCGCCGAATTTTAGCAAGACCAATACCAAGACCCTCCAAAACCAGCGCAAGACGAGATCGGGCCTGCAAGACTCTGATATTTTTGCATTTAAGTGTTAATGACTACGTCCAGTACCGCTACGACACACCCGAGAGGTCAGACTACAAGGCCACTCGGGGGAGCCACTATTGACTTGCGATACCGCGCTATTGACTTTATCGGGGGTGTTACTAATGACCTCGAACGCTATTGGTTCAAGTTATCGGCTGTTCATTATTTACACCGGTGTGAGAACTTCATTGGTAGGAGTTCGGCCTATAAAAGGCAAGATGTCGCTGATCTACACGCATTTCTATGTGAAAGTTATTGTAAGGCGAAGCTCTGCCCGGATAAATAGTCACAGTGCCTACAAAGTGTTATTGGTTTCCTTGACCGACCGGCTCACTAACGTATTATGTAATATAAGTCAAATTTGAACATTATTGGGTATTTGGTTTCAATGTGGATGTTGATACATGTTCTCTGGTATCAGTATCAAAATCACGATTCATTCAATCTAACATCTAACACACAGACAATTTTAATTAATAAATTTAAACAAACATATGTGTATGTCGTATTTAAAAAGTTTAAAACTAACACAACAGATCCAGTAAAATAACAATTTATGTTACGCGATATTTTGATTGACAATGCGTCGGCTGGCGATTATGATTATTTATTTGATAATTTACTGACAAAGACGTCGCGCCACTTTATCGATAGACTGTGCGACAAGTGTCAATCAGAGCATTGCTTAAACTGTTTGATCGTCGCCGCAGAGACTCCAAAGAAATAAGTTTCTAGTTGCTCATGACCGATACGAATACATATTGTGTTGTCCTCACAAGGAATATTGTAATCGTAAGAATAGGTAGATATTATAATAATCTATTGTTACAACCCTTAACTACTATTATAAAAGTGATTATGAGTTTATTTGTTTGTTAAGCTTTCACGCCGTAACTACTTCACGGATCATCCTAAAATTTTGCCTACACGTTGTAGGAAGAACATAAAAAGACACAGGATACCTTTCATTAAGAAAAGAATAGTATTATTGAGGGATAATGACCTCCCTACATTAATGCGAGCGAAGCCGCGAGCAAAAGCTAGTAATAATACACATTATTACACTACCTTTATATTAAACTATACAAACATTTTCTATGTAACGACTCCTATCGTAAATACACTATGTAGCTAGTAGGTACATAAATACAGCAGCAGCATAGTTCAGTTTAATTCAATAATTAATATAGATTAATTTCATCAAAAGAGGAACGTAATGCAAACACGTAGATAGATTTATTGTTAGTTAACCTTCTTAACAGTATGGCTGGCAACATTTATGTTTTTTAATCTTCCGAAAAATCATTATGTTTATCAATTAATGCTCATCACATTTTTTACCCCTCTTTCGGCGTGTACATATAACTAGGAATTTTATATTTCAACTAGTTATGCCCGCGACTCCATCCGCATAGAACCTAATATAAAAAAAACAGTGAACAATAAGATCATGTGAATATATTATGTCCATTTACTTGTCTAATTTTCTCTTACAATAACTTTTGATAGAGTGAACTGATTTTAAGGAAACTAAGATTAAATGTTATTCGAGGATATGCTTTATTATTTTCTTAGTGAGATTTTATCATGAACGTAGTACTTAAGCAGTGATGTGTGTACAAACAAACATAGA